>JAUTXW010000107.1:1200000-1653484 GCA_030620095.1 Kuschelorhynchus macadamiae
GCCAAATGCAGCAAACACTCAAAAAAACGTATCCAAGCATGTAGAGTGGATAAACCAAATTTTAAATAATTGGCATTAATTACAGGCCTCTGAAGAACAACGTCGATGTTATTAAACTCCTTGGACGATGCGCCAAAAATAAAACATTTTTGTGTAGAATTATTTTCTGCTAAAACATTTCCTACTTTACTATCTATCATTGTTAAATGTAAGTCGAAACTTACTAACACATTAATGTTATCTATGGTGCATTTAAAAGGAGTCAGATTTGTTAACTGATTGTCTAGATGTTGTTTTTCAGCCAATGTTAATTCGCGGGTTTCGCGTGAAAACTGAACTTTTATGGGGCGACACATTCGAGTGGAGGAAAGTCTGGAATTTTGCCAAATTATAATGTTTCCGGTGTCAGTTGGTCGGCTTAATCGAATAGGTACAAGCGATGTAAAAAAAATACTAGAGTCTGAGAGCGACTCGTTATTAAAAACTTGCTTGTACTCAGACTGGCCAGATGACCCATCAAAACCATACTTACAAGCTAAGATTAGGTTTAAAATGTCATTATTTGTGCTATTTACATTAAGCAGAACATCCCTTTGTAAAAGTAAAAGTCTTTGACACGTATGATTTAATAAATATTGGACAGGAACTTCTGCAGAACTTTCTGTTACACGTATGTTTTCAGGATAACACATTCTTTTTGCCTCTAGTATATGATCATACGATGGATAAATATAACAGTTTTTTCTTGCACCTGTTTTCTAATTAGTTTATATTGAAATTTTGTTAATCTGGCTTCAACCACAAGAGAAAGAGCTTCATTTGAGGAAAGTTGTGAATAATTTTCCGTTTTTAACGCTTTGGAATAATCTTTAACTTTTTGAGGTTCCTCACAAATGGTCTTTATTAATTTAGAGGCTTCTACTTCCTGGTTGACTCGATAACTCATTTGTGCTGCGTAAGCTAATTGCTGCGGGGAAAATGTTTCTCTCAATAGTTTGGTTTTTTGTCTTTTGGTTCTCTCGCTACAGGAATTAAAATCCAGTGCTTTTCGTCCTTTATTATTTTACAATTTGTTTTAAACTGAACTACAGTATGCAGCCACTCTCCATGATGCTGCAAAAACCTATCTTTTGTTCTATTACATGAAGACCACTTTTGTTTAAATTTATAATAGAAGCCATTTAAAATATTATTAGCTTCATGGCTTAGGTTTGAAGAACCCGTAAATTCTAAAATTCTTGCTCGTAAGCGATTAAATTTACTGTCCAGGTTTTTTTCTCGGAAACTTATAAAGATTTCAAAGAGCTTCATGTAACTCATTGACAACACTGGTTCATTTTGGTCTAAAAACAAAATGCATACGGTTTTATTGATTAAAATTACCCCTACACAAAGAAGTTAACTTTGACTTTGTCAGGTGCAAGATATTGAAATGCAAAGTTAGCTCTCCAGCATCAGCAGGGAGTTTATAAGTCCGAGCATAAAAAATTTTAAGACCTACCACGGTAAAACTCAATAAAATTAGATTTACAATTCAAAATATTATGAAAATAATTCTTTTTCAGATTCAGAATTGAAGCAGAAAAAAGGGTTTTATATTTTTTTTGGTAAAAGTATATGTAATAGAAAGAAAAATGTATCTTCGAAAGCTTAACCGTTCGCGAATCTTACAAATTTGACCAAATTTAGCCAGTTCAAGACTTTTTAAAAACACTGTATAATTCCTTATGGGCAAGTTGGGGCAACCTTTTTTTGTGTATTCAATAAAAAGAGATATTACGCAATACAGAAAAAAATATGCGATAATGGAAATGTGGTGAAAACACAAACAAATTGGTTTTTGAATTTTGATATTTTTAAAAGTCACCTAAGAAAATAACATTACCTACTTAATGGTTCTATATGTGTTTTAAAATACAACCAAATATTAACATTTTTATTTTTTGGCAACTACATACCTTCGTGGTCTTCTTCCATAACTGATTTTTAAAAGTACTTCAAATATATATTATCTAACGAACTTTGAAACCAATAAACCAAACAACTAATTATCAACGCGTCTAAAAATGTCGTAATTTTATGCAGCTTTGACATTTAATATAACAATAAAACAGAAGTGTATGTGTCATTTGCATGGCCTACTGAATTCCTGGATTGATAAAGTGTCTGAAATAATCGTTTTTGTAATTAATTTTTAAAAATAAAAAAAATCTATTTATGCCAAGATTTGATTAAATTCGACCAGTGTGCAGCGTGCGTAGATCATATCAGCCGTTTGCTAAAGCTCTTTAATAGACAAAATGTAAATAAAAGTAAAAGTAATGAATACTCTTGGTGAAAACAATAATTAACACTAACACATCATTAAATACATGTTTGTAATATCACATAAAATAATTTTAATATTAAGTACATTTTGGGAGATTTTAGAATATTAACGAAACACTTAAAAATATTAAAATATTTTGCATACCTAAATAATTCTACTCTGCATAAATATTTGGTAATTATTTTCATTTACATACTTAACAATATCACATGTACAAAATAAGACAATTTAAATGATCTGTATATGCCATTAGTCAGACATCAATTTTTATTTTTACTCTAAGAGTGAGATATAAAAAAAAGTAATGAATGACAACATTTCATTTAAATCGCCGAAAGACAGACATAATAGAAGAAATACAATTGTAAGTAACTAATATATAACCCTAGCAAACACAGACATCGGGATGTTAAAATGGGTCACCGCTAAACCTTTGTGTGATTATGGAAAAAGCTAATAATTTTTACATGACCCCAACTTAAAATTGGAAAAAGAATCTTGCTTCGCCGCCTCATTTAGTACGATTACAGGTACAGTCCGACACACGATAAATGGTCATGAAGTTGCCGGGCTCATAACGATCAGTTGTATTTTACCCCCAATAAAGCAATTAAGGTCTGCTTCGCAAGCGTTTCTCAATAGAGGTCGGTATTTTATTTTTATTATTAAATCATTTGGTGGTATTAGCGGTGTTCAGTGGTGTTATTTATTTTTAGAGTAACAATGTTTCTGTGAGGTGTTATTAGTAATTTTTAAAATGTTTAGACCGTGAAAACTGTGAATCCGATGAATTGAAGAGAAACGAGCACAAAACAAAATGCCATTTACCGATGTGCTTCAAGAGAATTGTTTTACGAGTAAATCAAGGTAAAATTTATATATATATATATATATATATATATATATATATATATATATATATATGTTTCTTAGATGTATCTAATAAAACACTCACTAATTCATTCGGTCAATCACATTAAATAGTTTAGTTAATTTTTGGTATGATATAGTATATGTCATCTTGATCAAAAGTTATTATTGGTATACCTCTGTCTTTTAAACAGCAAAACGAATAGTAACAGCTCAATATTTTTCAACTATTACCCATATAGCATTACAGCAGTGCGACAAAACCAATAGCTCGGTAATTGTGGGAATTAGAAAAAAAAACGAAACCAAACCTACAACTCCCAGAACAAAAGGACAAAGTGCTTACTTCTAAAATTGCTCTGACGTCATGTTCCGTAGGTGAACAATTAACGAGTTTTTGATTGGCTACCGCGTCGACCAATAAGTGACCGAGAGTTATCTTTGAATTTTGTTGCCGCCGAGTTCTCTTAGCAGTAGCGTTGCCAGACTTGGCAAGTTTTCTTTAATATCATAAATAAATAAAATATTTCAAATTTTATGCAAGAAATAATTGTAGTATAATAGAATACAATTTTGCCACAAATTCTAGTGACGACGGTACAAAATAACCCCAAACAAAATGTTTGTAAACGTGGAAAAAAACAGAGTTTTACATATCGTCGCATTTTAGCAATCATAGATGCCAAAAAAATAGTTAATAAAAGATTTACAATAATGGAAGTTAAGTAAAGAAAATTTACCGTTTTTTTTCTAAATGTATTTGAAATTCAATAAAGATTACAGCGTATTACATAATTAAACATCATTTATTTCCCTTAAGTAAAGGCGGTGGAAGTTTGTCAACGTAGCCCTCCGTCTCAGCAGAAATTCTCCAACCTAACCCCCTAGTCTTTGTGCGTTTTGTACCGGCTGGCTTTTATTGATTTATGTAAACAACTCCTAGAACAAAAGGACAAAGTGCTTACTTCTAAAATTGCTCTGACGTCACGTTCCGTAGGTGAACGATTAACGAGTTTTTGATTGGCTACCGCGGCGACCAATAAGTGATCGAACAGTTATCTTTGAATTTTGTTGCCGCCGAGTTCTCTTAGCAGTAGCGTTGCCAGACTTGTCAAGTTTTCTTTAATACCATAAATAAATAAAATATTTCAAATTTTATGCAAGAAATAATTGTAGTATAATAGAATACAATTTTGCCACACATTCGAGTGACGACGGTACAAAATAACGCCAAACAAAATGATTGTAAACGTGGAAAAAAAACACGAGTTTTACATATCTCCGCGTTTTAGCAATCATAGATGCCAAAAAAATAGTTAATAAAAGATTTACAATAATGGAAGTTAAGTAAAGAAAATTTACCGTTTTTTTTTCTAAATGTATTTGAAATTCAATAAAGATTACAGCGCAATACATAATTAAACATCATTTATTTCCTTTAAGTAAAGGCGGTGGAAGTTTGTCAACGTAGCACTCCGTCTCAGCAGAAATTCTCCAACCTAACCTCCTAGTCTTTGTGCGTTTTGTACCGGCCGGCTTTTATTGATTTATGTAAACAACTCCTAGAACAAAAGGACAAAGTGCTTACTTCTAAAATTGCTCTGACGTCACGTTCCGTAGGTGAACAATTAACGAGTTTTTGATTGGCTACCGCGTCGACCAATAAGTGACCGACAGTTATCTTTGAATTTTGTTGCCGCCGAGTTCTCTTAGCAGTAGCGTTGCCAGACTTGTCAAGTTTTCTTTAATACCATAAATAAATAAAATATTTCAAATTTTATGCAAGAAATAATTGTAGTATAATAGAATACAATTTTGCCACAAATTCTAGTGACGACGGTACAAAATAACGCCAAACAAAATGTTTGTAAACGTGGAAAAAAACAGAGTTTTACATATCTCCGCATTTTAGCAATCACAGATCCCAAAAAAATAATTAATAAAAGATTTACAATAATGGAAGTTAGGTAAAGAAAATTTACCGTTTTTTTTTTCTAAATATATTTGAAATTCAATAAAGATTACATTTCCTTTAAGTAAAGGCGGTGGAAGTTTGTCAACGTAGCACTCCGTCTCAGCAGAAATTCTCCAACCTAACCTCCTAGTCTTTGTGCGTTTTGTATCGGCCGGCTTTTATTGATTTATGTAAACTTCTACATTTCATTTGTGTTTTTAGAGGTTTTTATTTAAATAGTGATGTAAATAGACATTGTAGCATTATGCCATATACGTGTTGTGTGCCTTTTTGCAAAGAAAACTATTCCAAAGACACTAAAGCCAGGGTTTTTCGCTTTCCTCGGGACGAAGAATTACGCTGAAAAGCCGTGTGTGTGAGTGTCATTTTGAACCTAAGGATTTTATTCGGATAATTTCACAACAGGATTCCTGATGAGATCGTTATAGTTAAATTAAGTTTGCCATGGTTAACAGAACCTAGGGTTAGGTACCCCTAAATTTCCGAACTGTTCCAAATATTTATAAAAAAGGTGTCATTCAGAAAAAGTAAAAACGATAAACTTAAAGAACTTGATGAAGTTCGTTTTCAACAGGCAACTGAAGAGAAGAAAGTAAACATGAATATATTCAGCAAAAAAACTGTGAATTCACAAATTTTGAAGAATTTAAGATACTATTTCAATGTTTTCGGGTTAATGAAAGCTGTTTTTTTATTAATGACAGTCTTAAGAAGACTATATTTAACGCAGAGCATTCTCGAGGCCCTACTACACTATGACATATCTGTATGAACAATCCATAAGCATAGAAGTAGATTCACTGAAGACACCATTTTTGACAAGTAATCTGGATCAGATAAGAAATAAAAGATCATAACAGTGTAGGGTCGAGTGGGGTAAATGTAAACAGGGGTAATTGTAAACGCGGCCTATTTTCAGTTCAAATTTGCCGCTAAAATTCTAATATCCGCCGATTCTAGAAGCTTATCCCTTCTTCTTTCAGGGTACGCGCGATGTTTGTGATTTCTGGCGGCATTTTAGTTTGTTTTGGTCGTTCGCCAGGTGTGCTGCGGAAATTCTGTTTTTCGTTTTGGTTGGTGTCGTGAAATTTGATTTTTTTTTTTTAACTAAAGGTAAGTGGAATTACAGCTATGAATAGCATTTTAAATACATTGTTTTATTGTTTTATGCTTGATTAAGAACCGATTATAAGTTAAATTTATATTAAATTTGTGTTTACATTTACCCCTCTCAAAATATTGTGAGGGGTAAATGTGAACAATATTTTGGGGTGAAAGTAAACAACGTTTTCAATCTGGGGTAAAAGTAAACAACAACTTTAAGTCAATTTAAGATTTAATATTGATTGTATCTTGGTTTCAGATGCCTCAAAAAATATATATGTAAGACAAGTGGACCTGACTACACCAAAGAGGATCTTGCAAATGCAGTCAGCGATGTTCAAAACAAAAATTTGATTTATCGAGCTGCTCTTGAACATTATAATGTTCCAATAGCTGTAATTTCACAAAGAATTAACGGGAGAAAAACCTCAATCGATGCCAGTCGTGGCCGTAACAAAACTTTTACAATGGACTTGGAAAACAAAATTGTTGAATGTCTGCTAGTTCGAGCAAACTCAGGATACCCCTGTGATAAGGACGAGCTTTTGAATCTCATTCAAGAATTTGTTAGAGCTAACAATTTGGTAACTCCGTTTAATAACGATTGGCCAGTAAATGACTGGTATTACGCTTTTTTGAAGCGCCACAACGATATTCTATCAATAAAGAAACCAGAACACTTACAAAAATGTCGTAAGGAGGCGAGAAGACCAGAAGTCATATACCAATTTTATAATGATCTACAAAATACATTGTCCCGTCTTAGCATTGATGGAGAAGACAAAAGCGACCCTAGTCGCCTAAAGACTATTGGACAGAAAGGTGTACCTTTAGCAAGACTTTCTGGGGGATCAGGGCGGGAATCCACAACTGTGTTAGCTTGTGTAGGAGCTGACGGTTCTGTACTTCCGCCTCTGATAGTATTTAAGGGAGCAGGAATCCAGGCAAGGTGGACATCTGAACATGCATATCCAGGAACAGTCTATACAGTATCTAAGAACGGATAGATGGAAGAACCACATTTTATACATGGTTTACAAAAGCGTTTATATCTCACATAAGAAACATTCGTGACAACAAAGGCCTTCCAAATCAAGCATGTGTTCTCCTTTATGATGGACATTCGAGTCATATTAGTGTCCGAATTGTTGAAGAAGCCATCGCCAATAACATTACACTTATCAAGCTGCCAAGTCATCTTACAGCCTTTGGACAAATGTGTCTTGTGTCCTGTAAAAACTCATTGGGAAAAAAGTTAATTAGATTTGGGAAAAGACAAATGGGGAAAGGAACTGGCCGTTTGTCTAAATCAGAATTTGTGAGAATGCTTGGAGAAACTTGGTCATTATCAATGAAATCGGAAAACATCATATCATGCTTTAAAAGTTGTGGTATTTTTCCAGTCGATAAAGGCAAGTTTCCCATAAAAGCTTTCAGAAAACATCAGTTGGAAGAATCCCTGAAGAAAAATCATCAACAAAAATCTGAAACTGCTAATCAAACAAACGAGGACACAGGTTATACATCAGCTGTTCACAGTCCTCTTAACGTCACAGGATCAAGTGAAATGACGATTTTACAAAATCAGCAACAAACATCTGTAAGTGCAAATCAAACAAATGAGGACTTGGGCCTGGCAGAATCTCATGCACCAGCAACTTCAGCACTCAAAGAAAAAAATAGTATGACTTGTAAGCATTGTGCAACTGAAACATGCACACTTGGTTGTTTAAAGAAATCGCTTCCCGAAATGAACCCCGAGGAGCATTGTGAAAGCAATCTACAAACTGGTAGTTTCGATGAAACTTCACTTAAGAACCTGTTTTTCAAATCACCCGAGAAAAAGGAAAATGTACGAACTATAGAGCTCTCCAATTCTACGAAAAAGAAAATTGTTCCTAGGTTAAAAAGGCACAAGAAAAAAAGGCTAAGAAAACAGAAACAAAACAAAATGTTAAGCCAGAACCCCCAAAAAGAAAAATGGAGCGAAAAACGTCGAATGAAAAAAAAAGAAAAAAAAGAAAAAGACAAACAGGAATGAAGATACCTCAAGTGAAGAAAGTGAAAAATCGATAATCATTGATGACGAAGACAGTCCTTGGGAGGAGGATTTTTCGGTCGAAGAAGATCCTGTTACAAGACACCCCTTGAAGAATTAAAGAATGGAAGTTTTATACTTGCTCAATTTAAAGCAGGCCAACGAAAAACTACCCATTACAAATTCGTATGTTCTGTTGAAGACATCGACGATAATGATGTGGAAGTTGTGGGATTAAAAAGCATTCATGATACAAAACAAAATTTTAGTGTCCAAGCCAACGATAAAAGTTTCATAACTGAAGAGCAGATAATTGGTTTGTTACCATTCCCTGAAATTAAAATGAAAGGAGAAAGAATATTTTATCATTTTGAAAAAAAGAGTCCCTGTCAAAGAAATCTAATTATAAATTAGAAGTCTTATTTTGATTTCTTGTAGTTTAAGAATTATGATTTTGAAATGAAGATATACCATTGTTGTTCCTATCATATGGTATTATTATAATATTGATATGTGGGTTCAAATCTGAAGTAATGAATGTTTTTATAACTAGTATTCGAATAAAAGCTTTAGAAATAATACTGTTTTTTTTCTTTAAGGGGTAAATGTAAACATGTATCTATACTTCATATGAATATTGGAATCAAGTGTGGATGTTGAATGTTCACAAATGCGCTTGTGTTTTTAACTTTTACATTACTACTAGAGGTTCAAATAACAAGCTTCACACTTATACCCATAGATGACGCTTCTTTACTCTTTGGGTTAATTTCTTACTGCCTTAACTTTTCATCGTATATAGTCAAACTGCCGTTGAATATTTTTCATCATCTCTACCATATGGCTGCATTGGCCTGATGAGCCCCAAAAGAGCGAAACGTCGTCAATTGTGCCGGTAGAGACGATGAAAAATGCTTAAAGGTTTGTCGGTATAATGGTCCATGAGATTTGGACCCTATACCTGAATTAGCTTATCAAAGGCAGAATTATTTGTCCGAATGGCCGTTAAACTTCCTATTAATATATAGGGTGTTCCATTTAAAAAATGTAAGTTTGGTTTGTATATAGAGTTTGTGGGGCAATATTTATATGGAAACAAAATTACTAGCTATAAGTTTAATGTTAAAAAGCTAAAGAGATATATTTATTTACCCTGTATAATATATTACAATTCATTTTTTTTCCACTTACAGTCAAGGTATTTTCTGTAATTATACGCGATAAAGTTCCAAAATGCAAACTCAAACTTTGACACAAACTGTGCGTTCGGCGAGGTATGCCAACTTAACTTTCGATCAAGATACGTCCTTACTTGTATAAAATGTAATGCCCAAAAAAGAAATTCAAAAATACTTGTAAAAACTTCGCACAAGAAAAGTCCTGGATTAATAATATATAGCTACCCTTCAATTTATAATTTCCTTCTATACATCAATAATAATAACAGCTCTGTTAACTGGCAAGATTAATATAAGAAATAAATGAATATATTTTTAATATCTTAAAATTTGTACAGTTAGGAACAACTCTCACATGCATGATAGATTTTTAAGTAAATGTTACTAAAATTAATATCTTTCAAGATAATTTCTATTCTGTCAGCTATACAGTGAAAATGTAACGGTTGGAATAAAATATACAGGGTTGTTTTTTTTTTTCAAAAATCCTCAGTTACATTGATTTTTATTTTTTTAATTGCAATTTTTTTTGATATTTCATGTATACAGGATGATCCAAAAATAAGTTATTAAAGGTAACTTAATTTTTTTTGATTAAATAACTATTTTTTGTTTTGTTTTTAAATTCTACGTTAAATTCTGAACATATTTTATGTTATCATATAATTTAATTCAACCCATTGCAAAATAATAATTGTGGAACCTAAAATAAATAAGTAAAATATAAATGTTTTATTAAGTTAAGTTTAAAAAGTTAAATATCTTTTGTTGGTGTAACAATAAATGTATTATTATTATTATTATTATTATTATTATTATCTCGGATACTGCCAGAAGATTGCTGGTCATTTATACAATTTTTAAAATTTTTTATTGCTTTTGTACTTCTATTCCTAAAAAAAATCAAATAAAATGTTTTGTAATTTTAAAAAATGAAGATAGCTGTCAACTTATTTTTGGGTCAACCTGTATACAGTGTGTCCCAGATTCGCTTCTCTATACAGGGATCTCGGCTCCTATTATACCTACAATAAATAAATAAAATATAAATGTTTTATTAAGTTAAGTCTAAAAAGTTAAATATCTTTTGTTGGTGTAACAATAAATGTATTATTATTATTATCATCTCGGATACTGCCAGAAGATTGGTGGTCATTTATACAATTTTTAAAAGTTTTTATTGCTTTTGTACTTCTATTCCTAAAAAAATCAAATAAAATGTTTTGTAATTTTAAAAAATGAAGATAGCTGTCAACTTATTTTTGGGTCAACCTGTATACAGTGTGTCCCAGATTCGCTTCTCTATATAGGGATCTCGGCTCCTATTATACCTACAGCAAAGGTTAAATGGGGAAAGTTTTAGAGGAAACTTATTGCATTCAATATGCGGCTTCAGATTTACGATCGATCAATTGTTTTTGGAAATATCGGGGAAAAACCGAAAAAGGCGGATTTCGTTTTTGGCCAGTATATCCAGAACGGTAAATTTGACAGCTGCCAAAATCTAACATTATTCGGACACATTTTTAAGACAAATAACCCGCAGCCTGCCTCAACTTTCATTTTTCTTATGGCCGCCATATTGGATTTTTCGATTTTTTGGAAAGAGCCTAAAATTTCCAGTCTAGTGATAGTTCACAAGTGCATTAAAGATTTTAGTATCATCGAAATATTACACTTTGTAAAGTTAGGTTTCAGTTTTTTCTAAGGAGGCCATGATTTAAAGTAATGTTAGCTCTCAATGCTTTTCTAAGGAGGCCATGATTTATCTGTAACAAAATTGGATTTTGACTTTGACGCTAAGTTCAATACTTGAAAGTAACAAAGCTGTGTTTTAATAAGTAGTAGGTACGCTTTTAAAATAAATAAATAAATAAATCTGACTCATTAATTGTCAAAACCTATATAAAATGTCCGGCGTTCCGTATTTAAATGAAGAAAAGGTTGACATGTTAGCTCTGTACTTTTAATCATACAGAAACGCCGACGTTACCCCAGCAAGGTATTTGGAGATGTACCCCGAACGACGGCAGCCTCATAAAACCCAATTCAGGAAAATCGTAGTTAATTTAATTAACCATGGTGCCTTCGAACAACCTAGAAGCGGATACAATAATAACAATGAAAATCGATACAGACACATTTTACAAGCTATCAACGAAAACCTTAGTGCATCGGTAAGAACTGTAGAACAGGAAACTAATGTACCAAAAACAACAGTACAGAGAGTTTTAAAAAAGAATAAGTACCATCCATACAAACCCATAATAGTACAAGGACTTAAGAAAACTGATTTTCCAAGACGACTACAGTTCTGTGAGTGGTATACTAGGAGAAGTAATGAAAATCCTGATTTTGTAAATCATGTCTTGTGGTCCGATGAGAGCAGGTTCACGAACTGTGGAGTCTTTAATAGGCACAACCGTCATCATTGGGCTGTGCAAAATCCTCACGAAGTGGCAGAGAGACGTCAACAGATCAGATTTGGAAGTAACCTTTGGTGTGGGATCATTGGTAAGTTAATCTAACCAATCTTTTTTAACTAGGCACCAAATGATGGTCAAATAATAATTTTTTTTCGTTTAGGTCTTTAATGATACTAAAAGAGTATAATCTAATAAAAAAAAAGGTAAAACGTTCTACTCTAGTCAGTACAACTTACTTTTTTGTTAATGTATTACATTTTTATTCAATCATTTTGTATTGTAGTTTCGAAGAACCTATAAAAATAGAATTGGGTTCTATAAATTTATTAACACTTTATCTAAATTTTCTGCAGATTTAGCTAATTCTCTAAAATTATTTTGATTGTCTGAATTTAATGATTTATTATTACCCGGGAAGCCTAGTTCTTCCGTTATGAAAAAATACCATATTAATCAAATGTCGAATTATTCTTCGATTTTCATTATGATTTATAGAAAGGCGTTCAGCTGTATTTGCGAATAATTTAAATTTTAAAGCGCAAGGGGTTTGTTCTTTTGATATTTTACGTTTTATTAAGGCACGGTGTACTTCTTTAAGATTATTATATCACTGAAATAAATGGATTTAGTATGTCCGAAATTAATATGCAATACCAACAAAATAATTTATTACGGCTATTACTTCCCGCTAACCAAATATGTTTTTCTTTTTCATAATAAAGCTGAATAGGTTTCAACTGTATACAAGCTCATTCATTACGGGATGTTTCGATAATTATTTTTGGAAAGAAAATATCTACTTTTTAATAAAGATAATTTTCCCTTTATAATTTATAGTTTCTAGTACCACCCGGCCGACCCCGCCGCCCTTGACTGTTGGGCGCCTATTTATAAATTATTAATCATTTCAGGAAATCGACTTATTGGACCATTTTTGTTTGACTACAACCTAAACGAGCAGAGGTACCTAGAGCTTTTGCGAAACCAGGTTGTACCAGCCTTACGAGCTATTCTAACGGAAGATGAATTAAGAAGAACTTGGTTTCAACAAGACGGATGTCCGGCTCACAATACCATTCAATTCAGGAACTTCTTAAGAGAGCAGTTTAACGAAAGAATAATTTTTTTAAATGGTCCAATATCTTGGCCTCCTGGATCCCCTGACCTGTCGCCCTTGGATTTCTACCTCTGGGGTCACACGAAGAATGAAATCTATGAATTTGATCCCCCCGTGACCATAGAAATCCTGAGACAAAGAGTTCTGGACATACTTTTAGAAATATTAACCGAAATACACTTACCAGGGTTGTACGAAAAACAGTCACCAATTGTCAAAAATGTCTCGATGCAAATGGATGTCATTTTGCAGATTTGTAAATTAATGATACCCCCTTACAAAGTAGTTAAAGTTCATTCAGAATTTTTAAGTCGTTATTTACGTTCATGTTGTACTGAAAATTCAATGCGTTCAATACATTACTTACTTATTAATGTAATCTTGTGACAAATAAATCATGGCCTCCCATTTTATTTGTCTTAAAAATGTGTCCGAATAATGTCACATTTTGGCAGCTGTCAAATTTACCGTTCTGGATATACTGGCAAAAAACGAAACCCGCCATTTTCGTTTTTTCGCCGATATTTCCCAAACTTATTGACCGATCGTAAATCTGAGCCAGATATCGAATGCAATAAGTTTCCTTTAAAACTTTCCCCATTTAACCTTTGCTGTAGGTATAATAGGAGCCGAGATCCCTATACAGGGAAGCGAATCTGGGACACACTGTACATGAAATAATCATAAAAGAAAACGCCAACTAAAATTAAAAATCGATATGTCCGAATTTTTTTTTTGAAAAAAATCAACCCTGTATATTTTACGAATTTATTTCAACTTTTACGTTCCACAATAATTATTTTGAAAACCATTGAATTTAGGTATAGGACATGACACATAAAATATGTTTAGAATTTGATGTAGATTTTTAAAATAAAATAAAAATTAACACCTATTTTTTATATCAAAATACAAGAGTTCTAACCACACCACACAACTTGCTACGTTCTGAATGCGGGTTTCGCTAACCAAGTTAGCATCATCAGTAGATGATATAAACATCTGTTGATGATGCTAAATTGGTTAGCGAAACGCGCATTCAGAACGTAACAAATTGTGGTGTAGTGTGGTTAAAACTCTTGTATTTTGATCTATCTTTCACCACAGGTTCCAGTGGTAGGACCTATTTTTTAATAAAAAAAAAGAAGTTAGCTCTCAACTTAATTGTGGATCACCCTGTATACATGAAATTATCATACAAAAAAACCGCAACTAAAATAAAAAATCAAAGTAACCGAAGTTTTTTTTAAATTGATTTCAGCCTTTACAATTCAATTTAGATATAGGGCAAGATACATAAAATATGTTCAGATTTTGATGTAGAATTTAAAAACGAAATAAGTGTTTTAATTTAAAAACAATAAGTGAGAGGTCATAACTTATTTTTTTGATTACCCTGTATATATGAAATTATCATTAAAAAAACGACAATTAAAAATCAACATGTCCGAGGTTTTTTGAAAATCCTATATATTTTAAGAATCTTATTCCAATCTTTACATTCTCACTGTATAAGTTATAAATAAATCAATTTGATAAATATGATACTTTTCAATGTGTTGTAATAAACTGTATATACTCTATAGAGTCATTGCATATTTTTTATTTCAGTAAAGCAACAGAAAAGGAACATATAATCCTAAAACAAAAGAATAAGTGGGAACATATTCGAAACAGCCTAAAACTGGCACCATTTTCTATTAAACCTTACTGTATTACATTTATTTATTCAACTAAAACTTCGAACTTTCGAATAGGTGGACTCAGATTAACACTCGAGTCCTTTATGAATTACAAGCTTTTCTGATACTTCTAGTTGACTATCTATTGAATGGTACAAATGATTCTTTCAAAGTAGCATTCATGAGGCTATGGGTTAAGTGGCAAAATACATACTTAATTTCTATAGTTGACTAGTAAGGCTTTATGCTGAATGATTTTATGCCAGAAGTTACTTGATTAGTCGACTTCGGCATTTGATCCCATTAAAGATTCCCGCTGCTCCGAGGCCAAGTCATTAAATCTAGAACTAATAAATTATTATTACATAATGTTACACCAAAAAAAAATAATGCAAAAAAATGTGAGCACCGTGAATTTTTGCTAATTTTATATATATATATATATATATATACAGGGTTATTCACGCAACCCGTTCATTAAAAGTTTTGATGATGCCATTTAGATAAAAATTTCAAATTTTGGAATTAAGGTAAGGTCAAGGGGTACTTCTTTTTTGAAATATTTTCAACTTCCTGTCACTTCCGGTTTAACCGGAAGTTTGTATCAACTTGCTTATTTTAAATGAAACACCCTGTATTTTATGATATTTTTGGATTCTACGGGGAATTTTAATGCTATTTTATGTAGCATGTCCTACCAAATTTTAAAATCTCGTATTTTTTGTAGACGATCAGTAAATAATCTTAGGTTTTTATTTTTTTTATTGAATTTGTCTATTTTTATACAGGGTGTCCTAAAATCAGCGGCAAACATTCACATTTTCAAAGCCGCTAAAGTCCGTTTTTTTAAATGGGACACCCTATAACTTTATGTACAAATCTAACAATCAACAATAAATAAATAAAATAATAAAATTGAATTATAACAAATGTTCTATATGCTGTCCGTTCATTTGAAGACACATTTCAATTCTTCTTTGTATAGTTGCTGTGGCCCGTTGAATTTGTCCGCTTTCTAATTCGGCAAAAGCTGTTCGTATCCTGTCCAGTAAATCTTGTTGGTTATTTACTGGGTAAGCATAGACTTTACCTTTGATAAATCCCCATAAATAAAAGTCTAGGGTGTTAAATCAGGCGATCGCGGGGGCCACTGGGACCAATCCAGCGATCTTCAAAAATTCGAGATAATTGGAGATAAACTGCAGCGGAATTATGTGCTGGTGACCCATCTAATTGATACCAATAATTTTGCAACTCACCAATAAGAATTTCTTCTATAAATTTAGAAACCGTCCCTCGTAGAATTTCCAAATACTTCTCACGGTTTAAATTGTCTTCATAAATACAGTACCGCACCTCATTATTTAATACTATACCGAAAACATTGAAGCTAAACCTCTCTTGAGAACGCGTTTCGCGTAAAGCGTGCGGATTTTCTGCTGCCCAGAAATGTTCGTTTCTTCTATTTGTTATTCCTTCTCTAGAAAATTTCGCTTCATCGGTCCAAAATATTTTTGCAAGGAATTGAGGGTCCTCTTGAATTTTCAAAATTCATAAAATTCTACTCGTCGGACGTAATCACCAGGTCTCAAGGCTTGCACGTTTTGGAAGGAATAAGGGTGCATATGATGTTCGCTCAAGGTTCTTTGGACAAATGAAGAAGAAATTCCCAAATCGTTTTCTGCAGACGGTATTGAACTTTGCGGGTTTGCGTGGAAATAAGCTAATGTATTTATTACGTTATCCTCGCCATTTGTCACTGGTTTCGGAACATCTTTTGTAACTTTAACCTTGCCAAAACGCAAAAAGTTCCTTTCAATCCTCTTGAATTTTGACTTGTTCATTGGCGGCAAATCAGGGTGGCGTTCATTAAACACACGACACGTTCCCTCCAAAATTTTATAACATTTTCCATGAATGTAAAATAGATTGAGAATATCAGCGTTTGAGTATTATTCCATTTCGATTTAGAAGATTTAGTTTATCACTGACGGCTTTCGGTAATTAATGCATACTAATCATCTGTCATATTGGATATTGGATCTTAATTGTTTTTCCTTGGCTCACCATTGGAACATGTAAACATTTAAGCAAATACATACAATATTTTTATAAAACCCAAT
This sequence comes from Kuschelorhynchus macadamiae, assembly GCA_030620095.1. Classification (NCBI taxonomy): domain Eukaryota; kingdom Metazoa; phylum Arthropoda; class Insecta; order Coleoptera; family Curculionidae; genus Kuschelorhynchus; species Kuschelorhynchus macadamiae. The sequence continues at coordinate 1,216,843 of JAUTXW010000107.1, forward strand.
TATTTCGAAAATGGTTACGAATAGGTATAGGGAACCTTAATACAGTTCGATAGAAAATGAATTTCTACATTTGATAGTGCATAAAGTTATAGGGTGTCCCATTTAAAAAAACCGACTTTAGCGGCTTTGAAAATGTGAATGTTTGCCGCTGAATTTAGGACACCCTGTATAAAAATAGACAAATTCAATAAAAAAAATAGATCGTCTGCAAAATATGAAGATTATATCTTCAAAACTTACAAAAATATGACATTTTAAAATTAAAATTAAAATAAAAAAGGCTCATTTTCGGTTCAAGGTCAAATATCTTAAGAACGCTTGAACCTAGGTAGAGGACATGCTACATAAAATAGCATTAAAATTCTCCGTAGAATCCAAAAATATCATAAAATACAGGGTGTTCCATTTAAAATAAGCAAGTTGATACAAATCATATTTCTCTTCTTGAACCTTACAATTTATAAATATAGTCGAATGCGGTTTTATCGTGCGGGTCCAAAGGTCACCAACATTACGAATCAAATCAGAAAACACAGTGAATACCAAAATGTTGTTGTGTGATTCTTTTATCGAGCTATTAAATCTCGATGGGCTATTTACAAATATACAGGGAGAAAGAAAATAGTTTTTTTTTATTATATTACGCAATATTATTAAGATAGCCACTTAATATTATTTTATATATTAAATGCCGAAGGACTAAATAATGCAATTTATGATTTATACACGTCAAAGACTAATATAATCCTTCAGAAACTTTTTAATATTATAGACTAAAAAATATCATCATCACCTAAAAAGTCTCCATCTTCTAAGTCGTCCTCAAATAGCGCAATGATTATTGGTGTTATTTCGACATCTAGAACTCGTTCTCGATTCCACCAATCCCATATTCATTTCTCCGTATGTTCCAAAGACTTCTTCCAGTACTCAGGCGTAATATAATTTAATGAATCTTGCCAAACAATTTGCACATCTGATGTAAGACCATCGTTCACGTGTTTTTCGTAATATGATTTTGCTCCAGCCCATATTAATTTTATTGCGTTAAACTGGCGACAGTCATGTCCATTTTCCCGTAATATTTCATCTACGGCATATATTGTTGGTTTTTTAATAGATTTTGCCATTAAAAGAAGTTCTAGTTTCAGCATGTTGGGTAAAGGATTTTGTTTTTGTTTTATTAGCCACTTATAAATATCAGTTTTCTTCCAAAATTAAGTAGGTTGTTTATTTAAGATTCTTGAATGATAACATGCATTGTCCAGAATGATTAAAGATGGAGCATCTAAATTTGGAATCAGTTGTTCTTTTAACCACTTTTCAAACAGTTCACAGTTCATATTATCATGGCAGTCCATACTTTTGGATGTTGAAGAAAACAGTAAACTTGCACCTGGGAGAATTTCTGTTGAAGAACCTGCATGCAAAATGATGTACCGTTTTCCCGTCCCACATTCTTTTTTTCTCTTGACACTTTCTACAGACTCGTCCTGCCAAGATTTCGAACCACTTCCATTAGAAAATATCCAAGTCTCGTCTAAAAATACCACTTTTCTAAATTTTGAATTAACATTTTCCGTGTATTTCTTTAAAAAACTGGATACGCTGACTTGCTATATGTGGCAACTCGCATAAAAATCTTCGATTACAGTGCTTTTTATATCGAAAACCCAACATTTTTATTAATTTTGACAACGATTTTAGTCCAATTTCCAATACGCCGCGATTTTTTAAAGCTTCTTTTAAAACATGAAGGGTTATATTAGGTTTTGATGTGTATAAATCGTAAATTGCATTACGAGCATCCATTTTTACATTGTCACTTAAGTCTTCTATCTTTGGCTTTTTTCGTGTACATTTCTTAATCTTCTTCGGTAGTAAATTATGCTATTTTCATGCACAATTTTCTGCACAGTCCTTATACCGATTCCCAGAGCTTTTGCTACTGTCTCCTGGATATTATACCATTTTTTCGCTTGTGGATGCAAAAAAACAAGAAAATTGTTTTCTATTATTCATTTTGTCACTGACTTGTCAATCTGACTTTGAAGTGACATCGCTCAAAGATTTTTGCAACTGCTGGTATTTATATGTTTATCCTCTTTTTTCATATGAAAATATCATAGGTCTATCTAATTCATCTTCCGGTTTTTTTTGCGGAGGATATGATTACACGTAACAAAAGAAAAACAAACTTAAAAAGTTTGTCGTTGGTAAATCGTATGACCCGCACGATAACAGTGCTTTTGACTATATCAAGTACTTTCTTGGGATTAGGTTCGTGGATTGAATTAGAAAAAACTCAATTGACGTTTCGGCTGTCCATTTCAGGCGTTTTTGAAAATGTTTATTTCTCGTACATCTAAAAATTAAATACAGAAAGTCCATATACTCAAGTTAAAAGATAAAAACAATTAGATACGGCACGCATTAAAATTATTAAAAACTATTACTTAAAACAGTGTACTACATACCTTGAGAAAGCTGTTATTTCGCCTTGCTTGACAGTGCAGAGGCAAGTGATACATTGGTTAAAAAATTCTATTGTGTTTTTTTATATATATTATTTAATTTTTTTGATTATATTTACATTGTGGGCACTATTGGTGGATACCGGTTGTTTTAAAAGTATTTGTGTGAGTCTGACAGTATACAGTATGTATTTATAACTGATGGAAATAGTTTATAGCAATTGATTTAAATTAGGCATATAGACAATATATTTGTCTGAGATTGTCAATATCTTTCAGATCGTTTACCGGATGTTTTTCTTTTTTTATTTCGACCATTTCCTTGAATGTTAGTTTATGGTAATGTTCTTTTGATAAGACCATCTCTTTCGTACTTATGTCGTGCTGTGGAAACATTGTTTGTATATTTATGTCCATTTAGTCTATTTGATAAGTATTGTGTGGTAATGCCTATATATTTTTGGGGCAGTTTAGATAGGGTTAGGGTTAGATAGATCGGTGTTTGACTTTTCAGTTAAAGATTTAAGGGTATTGTTTGATTTGTGGCATACGGTTATATTATGTTTACCAAAAATGTGTTTAATCTTTTCAGAAAGGCCTTCAGTGTAGGGTAAAGATATATATGTAGTGGTTTTATTCTGTTCCACCAAAATTCTATGGAATGCGTAACCTTTACAAACCAGGCATTCCTACGAGACCTATTGTTTCCTATATTCAGTCACCATTCTACAAACTTTCAAGCTCTTTATCAAATTTCTTATCAAAAATTACAGACAGAAATGATTATTCCATTAAAGATTTGTTTGAATTTAAAAACTTTATAGACACTATTAAAATACCAAATAATTTTTCTCTCGTAATATCTTTATATACAACCATTCCGACTAAACTTTTAAAACAAACTATTAAGGAAAAGTGGAATCAGATAAAAAACCACTAACACTCGCTTGCACAGAATTTATAGAAGAGATAGACCCCATTCTTTCAAACAACTATTTCCATTACAAAGATAATTACTACCAACAACTTGACGGATGTGCGATGGGTTCACCCATCTCTTCCACCGTAGCCCAAATAATAATGGAATATCTAGACAGTGGATGATTGTTTATTAGCAATACCAAAAAAATAAAACAACGGAAATGGTCTTTTTTCATCCAAAATTGCAGTTTACTTCCGAAATAGAAAATGATGGCGCTATAAACTTTTTAGATTTAACATTAATAAGAAACCACAAAACAAATCCCATAAAAACTAAGTGGTACACTGAAAAAACCTGGTCCTCCCGCTACCTTAATTACAATTCCAGTCACCCAAAATGTCATAAAAAACTCCGTGATGATAGGATTAGTTGATTGTGTACTAACACTAACATTATCTATATACCGAGTTGACATTTTAAATAAAGTTAAAAACATTCTCTTAAAAAATCATTTCCCATTAAAAGCCATCGAACGAATTATAAAACGAAGAACGTATATATTATAAAATGGCACAAAACATGTAAATAATCGCGACAACAATAAAACCACTACATACATGTCTTTGCCATACACTGGCCTTCTGAAAAGATTAAACACATTCTTGTTAAACACAATATAACCGTATGCCACAAATCAAACAACACCCTTACAATTAAACGTAGTTTATAGCATTCCCTGCCTAACCTGCTCCAAAAAATATATAGGCATGACCAACAGACTTAATGGACATAAATATACAAAAAATGCTTCCACCGCACTACATAAGAACGAAAAAGATATGGAAGATAAATTTGATTTTTCTGCTACAACGGTCTTATCAAAAGAACAACATTACCGTAAACTAACAGTCACAGAAATCATCGAAATAAAAAAAAAACATATAGTAAACGATCGGAAAGACATTGACAATCTCAGCCAAATATATGACAGCCTAATTTGTTTGTTGTTTGGAAGGACGTAGCCGATGCACGCATCGGACAAGTGGTCCTTCTGAAACGTACACTACAGAATGCTAAACATTCTAAATGGTACGGATTCGTAAACAAGGTCAAAATAAAAAAGTCAAAATCGAGAGACCCAATAAAAACAGTAACTACATCAAACATTTAAAATAGAGAAAAAAAATTGATACACAAATAAACATTTACAGACACAAAAAAAAATTACAAAGGAATACATAAATCCATATGAATACGAAGTGTAAAAAACCTCACAAAAGCAATCCATTTAGCTGCCTTTTTAGCTGCAAAGTGCTAAGTCTAAAGATGTCATATTCTGCGAAATGACGATTGTAATTACACACGAGTCGGTCAATAAATGCGCCAGACCCATAATTTGTACGGTGGTATCTTTCAAAGAATAGCTGAGGTTGTCTTGTTCTCCTAATAGGTACCAGAAATGAGACCGACCCCAACAATATTTCACAATCAATGTCTCCATTTATTAGTTTGTGTAGAAAGACAAGAAGTGCCTTACGTCTCCGAAACTCAAGGGTTTGAAGGCCGCATAGAAGAGCTCTAGTGTTATACGATAGATCCTGATATGGAAAATTAAATTTATATAAGAGGTATTTCGCAAATCTATTTTGTACTTTTTCAACTCTATCGTTATGGCACTGGTATGATGGACTCCATATTGTTGAACAATACTCCAAAACACTCCGTACCAGTGAGTAATACAGACAGACAATTGCTTTGGTGTCCGTCACATGCCTTGTATTCCTTTTTATAAAGCCCAACAATCTAAAACCCTTGAGTACAATGCTGTCAATATGCAGATTAAATGTTAGTTTGTCATCAAAAATAACACCTAGGTCAGTGTAAGAACTAACAACCTCTAGTGTTACATCATTTATGAAGTAGGAGGAGAGAACAGGATTAATGCGTTTATGAAAACGGAGCACTTTACACTTGGATATGTTAAGATGGAGATAATTAGTGCTGCACCAGTTGACGAGCCTTCCAATGTCAGATTGCAGTGCATTTGAGTCAGTGTAAACGGGAGCAAAAAATTTTAAATCGTCTGCATACAAAAGACACTTGGACGCTCTAAAGCAAGATACTATGTCATTTATAAAAAGTAGAAAGAGCACTGGACCAATATGTGAACCCTGTGGGACACCCGATGTCACAATAACCTCCCTAGAAACTGAACCACAAATGTTGACCTGTTGTCGACGATTAAACAAATAAGATCTGATCCACTCCAAATAACTTCCAGAAAGACCAATTTGCTGCAATTTTAATAATAAAAGCTGATGACAAACACTATCAAAAGCCTTGGATATGTCCGTGTAAACAGCATCAATCTGTTGGCCAGCTTCGACAGATGTAGTTAAGTAATTTTGGAACATCGCAAGATTTGTAGTAGTTGAGCGACCGCGATAAAAACCATGTTGCATACTCGTAATGTAGTGTTTCAAAGACTCAAATAAATGATCAGTGATAATTGCCTCAAACAGCTTTGGGATATGTGAAAGCAAAGAGATACCTCTGTAGTTCTTTATATCGCTTTTATCACCGGGTTTAAAGATCGGCATCAGTGTAGAAAATTTCCAAATATCAGGAAATGAACCTAGATTAAAAGATCTTTGAAAAATTACACATAGCGGTTGAGACAACGACTGACAGCACCTTTTCAAAAAGATAGTGGGAATTCCGTCAGGACCAGCCCTCTTAGAAACATCAAGGCCATCTATTTTAGTGCAGATTTCTGCCTCTGTAAAATAATATGTCGCTAGTAGTTTCCCTGAAGAACTTACGGGACTGATCTGACTAAAATCTAAAATTTCATGGTGTGAATAGCAGGACTGAAAATGGGCTGCAAAGGCATTAGCGATGTGATTTGAACCCATAATTTCTTCACCGTCATAATTCATAACACTAGGCATACCAGAGTCTCTTCTTAAGTTACGAACAAATGACCAAAAGTGCTTGATATTTTCCGGAATAAGTAATTCAGTTTGCGTGACATATGTAAGATAGCACATGTCAGTTCGAAACTTTACTTCACGTCGTATGTCCGAATAGGCCAGATAGTCAGCTTGTTGTTCAGTCCTTTTATACCTCTTATATAGGCGATTCTTTTGTCCAATAAGCCTTCTCAATGGGAGGTCAAACCATTTTGGGTACTTGCAGTCAACCATGGTTTTCTTGGGAACATGAATATCGATTCCCCGAAGCAAAACCTCATAGAAGGTTTCAACGATCCTGTTGATGTCAGGAGATGATAAGAAAGACCAATCCGATTGCTTATAAAAAAGATTGAGTTCATGGAAATTCGCTTGATGAAATTGATATACACTTACTTGATTGTAACTTTTTATTGGAGGAACATATTCAATTTTATACATCAATTCAATCGCAGGATGGTAAGGGTCAATATTTACTAGGGGTAAATTAGGAGATGAAATGCGAACATTAACAAAGTCATCAGCAAAAATCAAGTCTAAAGTTCTACCCATGTGATTGCATAAAGAATTAATTTGTTGCAATTCTAGAAAGTTCATTGACACAATAAGAGTTTCAGAGGCCAACGATGTTAAAGACCTTGGAACAAGGGTATCGTCTTCATAGATCTATTCCACCGAAGAAAGGTTAAAATCCCCAGAAATTAAAAATGTATGACTGTCAAAACTATTTCTCAGCGACTCGCAGGTATTGCAGAATGACTGATAATACTCCAGGCTAGAATTGGGTGGGAAATATACACATCCTAGGACTAATTTTGTGTCGCCAGCCTTCACCTGAACCCAAACATCGTCAAACTCTAGATGAATAGGAGTAATAATCAAGGATGCCTGAAAACAATAAGAAACTGCAATCAACACGCCTCCGCCGCGCTGGCATCCCAGTTCTTCATAACTCCTATCTTTACGGAAAACCATATATTTATGTTTAAACATTTCGTAGCTACTAATATCTCCATTAAGCCACGTCTCGGTAAGAGAAATTACTTCATAGTCGCAAGACAAAATGCTTAGAGAAATCTCGTCAGTCTTTGTGCGTAGTCCCCTGACATTTTGATAAAACATGCTCAGACTACTCGCTGAGGAAACCCCAATACCACCGACTGTATCATATGTCTGAGTTACATTTTGTTCGTTGATAGCGAAAAATTCGAACCTTCATATAGTTCCTGCTGCAGAGAAGTTGGAGCATTATTCATAGTCTGAGAACGAGCACTGGGGTTGTCGTGATCAGAATTAGACGTACAAACGTGTTTCACAGACCCAACAAAGTTTGAAAAAATCATCTGCGCAAGCTCAGCTTTTTCACTGAAATTCATTATACCTCTCTCGGTTGTGACTCTGGACGGAATGTAATGGATATGTTGATAATTTTTAAAGAGACATTGCAAATGAAAGTCGTCCTGTTGAATAATCTTGTTAAGTACTGGACGATTCATCTGAAGAGGCGGACCACAAACAAACAAACTGGTTCCATTAGAGTTTTCCAGAAGACGAAGCAAAGCCTGTGATCTGATAGTCTTCCCCCTAAGTGCATTCAATCCCCCCGCAAATAACACAACAAAATCGTCTTTAGAAAACTTCCCAACCAATTTTTCACAATCCTCAATGCGCTCTTCGAAGAGAATAGGACCCGACTACTGACAATTAATATCATATTTATTGCCTGTGAGCCGCTCAAAGATATTTATAAAACCTTTCGCATTAATATCACCCATAATCAAAATTTAATTCAATTGTTATAAACTATTTCCATCAATCATAAATACATACTGTATACTATCAGACTAACATAAATACTTTTAAAACAACCCGAATCCACCAATAGGGTCCACAATGTAAATATAATCAAAAAAATTAAATAACATATATAAAAATACAGAATAGAATTCTTTAACCAGTGTATCACTTACCTCTGCACTGCCGAGCAAGGCAAAATAACATCTTTCTCAAGGTATGTACTGTACTATTTTAACTAATTCTTTTTTATGATTTTAACGCGTGCCGTTATATCTAATTGTTTTTATCTTTTAACCTGAGTATATGGACTTTCTGTATTTATTTTATTAATAAATTCAGACGTACGGAAAAAAACATTTTGAAAAAGCCTGAAATGGACAGGCGAAACGTCAATTAAGTGTTTTTTAATTCAATCCACGAACCTATATATATTATATATATTATCATTTATAAAAATGGGATACCAACTCTAACTAAGAAGTCTACAAAAAACTGACTACAGCCCCATTGAAGATTTACTATCAAAATGTTGGTGGTTTCAGCAGCAAGATTCCAGATTTTAAAAGAGCTGTGCTTTGTTGTGATTATGGAGTCATAGTTTTGTATGAGAGTTGGTTAAATAATAACATCTCGGATTGTGAGGTATCAATTAAGGGTTTTAATGTATATCGTTGTGATAGATCAGTTTTTACTAGTTGCAAGAAAAGAGGGCAATAATTCTAGTCAAGAAAAATATACCTTCACATGTTATTAAAATAAGACAAACCTCTGTAGAACAATTGTACATATTTATAAAGTACGGATACTTAAAACTGGTCATTGGTGGGTTGTATATTCCTCCAGGTTCAGATAGTACGGTTTATGAGGCTCACTCTGAAACGGTTGAAAGTATTTGCTTCAATTACTCATCAGCTAAAGTGCTAATTTTTGGAGATTATAACTTACCTTTGGCCAGGTGGATAAAAGCAGATGATGAAGGATTGACCCTAGAATGTCCGATTAGTTATCAGGCCAAACCTTTGGTTGATACTTATTCTTTGTTAAATATGTTTCAAATAATTTTAGTTCCCAACTCATGTGATGTCTTTTTGGATTTGGGCTTTAGTCATTTAAGAAATATTAATATACAACTTGCTAGTGATATTTTATTTCCATTAAGTCAACATCATTCTGCTTATTATTGTGAGCTGAGTGTGGAATGTACAAAGGTTTTTACAAAAAGAGGAATATTTTCGAGATTATAAAAATGCTGATTATGTTAACTTCAACAATTATTTGGGGTCAGTTAATTGGGAAGAAATATTAAAAAATTTAAATATAAATGAAGCCACTGATTATTTTTACGAAATTTTAAACTTTGGTATTTCTCAGTTTGTACCTTTAAAACGTTATTCAACCTCGAATTTTCCTAAATACTTTAGTGCTGAATTAAGGCAAAACATTGTATGGAAGAAGTCAGCTCATAAATCATATATGCAATCGAAATGTATTAATGACTATGAAAAATTTTCACGATATAGAGCTATTTGTAAACAGTTGGTTACTCGAGACCATAATATTTATCTCACACAAATCGAACAGGATGTATCTAATACTCCACGTAACTTTTGGAAGTACATAAATAGCGAACGTAAAAATTTTGATCTTCCTGAGTGTATGTATTATGAGGATAGAATGGTAGATGATGGTCAAAGAATTGCAGATTCCTTTGCTGACTTTTTCCAGACAGTGTATTCAGCAGAGAGGGTTGGTATAACTGTACCTGATTATATCCAGGAACGAACATCTGATGTAATTGTGAATCAAATTAAATTAGTGGATGTTTTTGATAAGATCTTTAACTGTAAAAAGAAATCAAATAGTGGACCCGATGGAGTACCTGAAATATTGTTGTTTAATGTGGTATGTACCATAACTCTACCACTTCATATATTATTCAATAAGTCATTGACAGAGTGCGAGTTTCCGAAAGTTTGGAAAGAGAGTTTCATAGTACCAATTTTTAAGTCAGGGGAGCGATGTAGAGTTAATAACTATAGGGGGGTAGCAAATCAATCGGCGATATCAAAAATTTTTGATTGCCTAGTCTCGGAGCAATTAAAATGGTCATGTAAAGAACTTATTTCTGATCAGCAGCATGGTTTTGTGAGTGGCAGGTCCACGGTTAGCAGTTTGGTTGAGTTCGAGACGGCTGTGCTGGAGGCCTTGGAGGAAGGTTGTCAGGTCGACACAGTTTATACTGATTTCTTCAAGGCATTTGACAGTGTTAACTTTAGGCTGCTCATTGCCAAGTTGCGGTCTTTTGGGTTTGCCACTGATCTATTGAGATGGCTGGAGAGTTTTCTGACTGGTAGAGTTCAGAGGGTCAAGATAGGGCCTTTTTGTTCCAAGTTCATTACAGTAACATCTGGAATTCCACAGGGAGGTCACTTGTCGACTCTCTTATTTATACTGTTTGTCAATGATATAGCCCTAAGCTTACACTCCTGTAGGTGTCTACTGTTTGCTGATGATATGAAACTTTTTATGCCTATTAGGTCAGAGACGGATATTTTGGCACTCCAAACTGACCTTGACAGTTTTGTGCAGTGGACTCATGATAATCACCTTTCACTAAATGTTAAGAAATGTACCTTTATAAGCTTTTACACAGTCACTAAACAATATAGATCTGAATACACGATCGATGGAGTTCAATTGGAAGGAATGGATAAGGTAAGGGATCTTGGAGTATTATTTGACCGTAGAATTTCATTTAAAGATCAGTATGCTGCGGTAACCTCCAAGGCAATGCAGATACTGGGTTTCATATTTAGATGTGGCAAAAGTTTGTCTCCATCATCTTTAGTACTTCTATACCTTTCTTTGGTTAGGCCTCATCTTGAGTATGCTGCCATTGTATGGTCACCTATCTACAATGTCCATATATCAAATATTGAATCAGTTCAGAATAAGTTTGTAAGATATTTGCAACATAAATTTGACATTCAATTACACTTACCATCCTTATCCTGCAGAAGAAAGATGAATGACCTATGCTTTACCTATAAAGTTTTAAATGGTATGGTAAACTGTCCGTTTCTACTACAGCAAATTAAATTCAAAATACCCTGTCGTACCCTTAGGAGATCTGACCTCTTTCATATCGATTTCCATCACACAAATTATGGACTTAATATGCCTCTCACACGGTCATTAAGAATATTAAATGATAATTCCTCTCTTGATCCTTTCGGAAGCTCATTACAAAAATTCAAGTCCAAAATTCTCGGGACACTAAATGATTGAACAAATTCTTGGACTCTAATATAATTCCTGGTATGTTTTGAATGCTTGCATAAATTTGTTATTTATGATTGCTTTTAGGTTACACTTTTGTATTGGGAAAATACTAGTATTACCTTACTTGAAAATTTATTTTTTGTAAATGTTTATTGTAATTCAATGGGGTATCCCGTTTATTAATAAATAAATAAATAAATAAATATATATATATATATATACAGGGTGATTCATGAGGAAATGTCAATACTTCAGGTACATATTCAGGACCAAAAAATTAACATAAAAGTCTATATAAATAAGTGTCCGCAAGGCCTTAGTTCTCGAGATACAGGGTGTTAAAGTTTTTATTTAATTTTCCTATTTTTTAAATAAAATCTATGATAACGTAAATAATGGAGTGAAAATTGATATACGGGGGTTTTTTGATATGGCAAATTCGAATCTAATATTAGCATTGCTCTTACTTGTAGTGGGCGCCAACTACATGTCTTTCTACTCCTTCGAACAATCACAACTTTTTGGTATAGTCTTGTAGTTGAGTACATTTTTGAGTAAAACAAATTATTCCCTTGCCATTTCTACGTCAAAAAGGTATACCTGTTAAAAATGGATATGAGCCACCGTTTTCGAGATATTTGGATTTAAAACAATTTCTGCGCATGTAATTTTTTATCGCAAAATTTTAAAAGTTTGTTATTTTGTCCAAATTTAAACGCATCTTGGCACAAAAGCTTTGAAATGAAAGACTAACACATTTTTTTGAGGTGTGCATTCAGTGCCTCAGACATAAACTAAACAAAAGGTATTTAATTTGTATTAAAATTGTTATTATTAAGTTGTTTTTAATAAAATCTAGGTTACGTTTTATAATTTTCAAAAATTCCACTATTTACTTCTAAGCACAGGTCAGCTCTATGGTGTATAGCTCGGGTTGCTCTGTGGATGCATTCGGGCGCATTTCTTAGTGTTTGTGCTGCGTTTGTTATCCGATCCAATAATGCTTCTCTTGTATTTACTCAAGTGGAATATACCAGTGATTTGAACCATCCCCAAAGACAATAATCCAAAGGATTAAGGTCTGGCGATCTAGGTGGCCAATTAAACGGACCTCCCCGACCAATCCATCCGTTTGGAAAGTTTTGGTTTAAAAAATCTCTTACAAGTAAACTGTAGTGTGCAGGGGCTCCATCATGCTGCAAATACATGTTATGTCTTACATTAAGGGGAACATCTAATAGATTTCGCAAGTGATTTTCAAGAAAGTTTAAATATTTTTCTCCTGTAAGCCTGGCGTGCCAGCATTGAAAGTGGTTTCCCTGCATGTTTGTAAAAAATTTGAAAATGTAACCAAAAATTTTATTTTACTGTTGATATGTGTTACTTACCGTCTATACTCTAGTTACGTATGAGTTTTAATATTAAGCCTGTTGCAATGGGACTGTTTTATTTATAACGCACATTGGTAAGATGTTTCTTTTACTTTGTAATCCTTTCTTTTCTTATCTACAAATGTATTTTTCTATAGAAGAGTCCTGAAGAAGAGAATAAACATTCTCGAAAGCTCGACCATACAATAAAGAGTATTCCACACTAGGCCGTTCATAAATTTTTTCTTTGACTGCATCCCCACCTAACCAAGAACCTGGAGGATAGAATCTTTCGCTTTTTGTGAAAATTATATTATTTTGGTTCAAAGTGCTTATATATATATATATATATATATATATATATATATATATATATATATATATATAATATACCTATATATAATAACAAAATTTAAAGGTTGTTAGTATTAAGGCCGATTTTATTGATTTTTTTGACAAAATACAGGCATGATATTTTAGTTTTTCAAACTTCTGTGTGCTTATACCAAGACAATCAAAACTGAGTTTTTTCAGTCTATAGACAATAAGGCATATTTTGACTTTGGATTTGACTTGTATTTTAAGCACCCTGTAGAATTATCTCGCAGTGCAAAAGGTTAGCAAATTTATTCTGTACCAAGGTATACTTAATTCGAATGGGCCCCCCACAGAGGCTTAATAGGAGAACACTCTATCTTCATGCATGATAACGCAAGAGCAGATGGAATAGCCGGCTCACAGTCCGGATCTTAAACCGATTGAGCATCTCTGGGATAGACTAGGGAGAAGAATACGTGCTTTGGTACCTGCACCAATGAAATTAGGAAGGGCGCTCTCCGAGCAATGGGCAGCTATTTCTCTAGATGATGTACGTCGTTTGGTAGCAAGTATGCCAAGAACAGGAGGTTGTTATACGAGCTCGCGGTGGCAAAACCCGATATTAATAATTAATACATTTTAACTTTTTTCCACTTTAATTGTTAATGCATTTTTTGGTTACGTATTTTGTGCGGGAATAATAATAAAAAGTCGTTTTTGAAAATGTTTAATCTTTTCTGTAAAACCTCGTATCTTTGTCAAAAACTAAGCTATCAAAGTAAACAGTTAAAGAAAATGTTCAAAAATGATGCACTTTGGTGTAGAGTAGTTTGCAAATGTTTTGCGCTACGAATTAATTCCACAGGGTGTTCAAAATTAAGACCGAAAAAACTAGTTTTTAATCCTCGTAGTATAAGCACTCTCGGAAGACATTCTCTGTTCGATGAAGGAAGTTTCAAAAAGTACAATGTTTACAGGACATAACAGGTTATGTACAGGACATAACAGGTCGAGAAAGACTAAACTCATTAATTATTGCTATAACAATCCATATCGTGACAAAAATACATTGACATTATTTCTCCCGTTTTAATTAACCTGTGAAAAATAAATAAAGAAATAAATACTAATACCCGTGATGACTGTAGATATTACTAAAATATTGCAATTTTACTGTAAAAAGTCATTAGAATATCCCAAAAACAATACAAAATAAAAATATACATTATATAGAAACACTTACTGTAATGATATAGTCTTAGAGCAAAATCTGATGTAGGCACATCTTAGAACACTTAATACAGGGTCCCAGTTTTCAAAATGTGAATATACTGTAACCATTAAAAAAGCAATAACCATTGGGATTGTTCCGAAATAGATTAAAGGTGGATACTTTACATGTTTTAATATCACATCTGCCATCATTGTCATTGGTATCGTCATGCTGATCGCAACTGTCGCCATTAAAGATGAAGTCAAGAAGCAACCCCTGAAAACAAATACACGATGAGACTAGAACAGTAACAACATTTATAAAAAAATATATTCGTTAAAAATTAAGAGGCTTTTACCCGATTGTCCATACAAAGGAGGGTAAAATGTATTTAACAACCTTTCATGTATCTTAAGAAATAATTATTGGTTTATGGGGTTAGACCGCGCCTGTATCAAATTGTAATTACTACGACCTTTCTTTACTCAACGAGATCTGAACACTAAATGAGCTGGGAATGATTTAGGCGGGCTTTTATACACGACTTGTACTGGCCAAACCGTGACCCTGTGTTAAGATCGGTTTATACCTGTGATGTAGACCATAACCTGTCTCTTTATTTTAAGAAGGCAATCAAACAGAACTTCTCAGGGCAGCAGTTCCAAAAACAAAACTACATCTCTCTAATCTGTGCTTAAATGTCACAGAAGAAAATGTAAAGGATCACATTGTGCAAGCTTTCCCAAGTATTTATACTGATGAATTGACTGTTAGTAAGCGGCAATCAAATGGAAGAGCAAGCTCATTCAAACTCTTTGTCCCTGATGAATACCTCGATAAAATTCTGCAGCCTGACCTCTGGCCAAAAGAAGTCTACCTCAATAAATGGAGATATAATGGAAATCAAGCACATAATGGAAGCCAATACCAGAAGAACAAAAATTTTCGGAGGACTCCTTTCAGGAGAGGTTCTCATTTGCAATAGCGCCTTGCTATGGAAAAGAAAATAAATCTTGCTCATCCATGACGGGGACAATGCATCAAGTTCATCTACTGCACATAAACACTCGTTCAGTGAGAAACATGGCCCATCTGCTCGAAGCATTCTTGGAGGAAAAAACCTTCAACATAGTATGTCTGTCAGAACATTGGCTTAAGGCAGAGGAAGCAGGTGTACTACAGATTAGTTCATACAAGCAGCTACTCAAGATCTATCTATGTGTAACTATATATGTTTAAAATTGTTTAGGTATAGTGAAGTATGATGTGAACGAGTTTTGTATTGAAAAATGTTTTGAATGTTGTGCAGTATTTGTTAATGAACTGAATTTGTATGTTTTAGCTGTATATAGGTCCCCATCAGGAAACTTCAAAGAATTTTTAAATGCATTAGAATCCATTTTGGACAGAATTGTATTGAACTGAACCAGAGGCTCTGTGCCTCTCTGATACTTTGGAAAGCTATGGTTTCATACAAACAATATCAAGCCCTACAAGGTCTGGGGCTTGTCTGGACAACATTTTCATAAACTTCAACATTGACTCCTTTACATCGGATATTGTTGATGTTGGCATCTCAGATCACTATGATCAGGAGCTCCAACTATCAATGAGTTGTAATACTTGCACAGCAACAAGGTGTGTAGGCCCTTAACACAGAGAGGTATGTTGGCTTTCTTTAATGTGATTTCGTTGTGTGATTGGGACTTTGTGAGTGATGAAAGTGTGAATGCTGATCATTGTTTCAGGAAATTTTCAGCAGATCTCGAAAAGGCCTATATCGAGTCCTTCCCAGAAAAAACATATAGGGTGGGATCTGATCAGACGAACAATATAGGATGGTTTGATAATAACCTTAGATCACTGCGAAACCACCTACAGCTACTAAATGAGTTAACTTGACAATATAATAATAATCATAACATTAAACTAGAGTATAAGAACTACCAAAAACGGTACAGGATTGCCATACAGGAAGCAAAAATTAAAGCCAATGATAACTTTATCACTTCAGCTCAAAACCCAACTAAGGCTGTATGGCAAATTATAAAAAATTACATAAGTACATCGAACTTAAAGGATGTTAATGATTGTAGCATAACAGCTGATAATTTCAATAATTTTTTCTCAAGCATTGCACATGACACCATCAAAAACATACCCTTGCCTCATAATGATCCTATTCAATTTCTGAACATCTTAAATACACCAGAGGCATCATTCTCTTTTTCCCCTGCCTCATTTATAGAGATCAGAGATATTATAGATAATTTAAAAAATAAAACAAGTCGTGATATTTTCGGCCTAAATGGCAGACTTATCAAATCAGTTAAGAATATTATCATTGGACCTCTTACTAAACTAATCAATCGATGTCTGAGGGAAAACATCTTCCCAGATGTGCTTAATTCTGCCAAAGTAATAACTATTTTACATTATTACATCCTGCCAGTTTGGTTTTAGATTACATCCTGTCAGTTTGGTTTTAGGAAGGAGAGGAATACTGTTATGGCAGTCTTAGACCTGGTTGCTTTTCTGCTTGAGTCTTTCAATAACCTAGAATTTAGCAATGTCTTGTTCTGCGACTTGAGCAAGGCGTTTGATTGTGTCCCCCTTGACATTCTATTACGCAAACTTGGTAAATACGGATTTAATCCTGGCAGCATCATGCTTCTAAGGTCCTATCTAAACAGCAGAAAGCAGTTTGTGAGTATAGGTGGTGTGTCGTCAGCACAGAGTGATATTACCATAGGGGTTCCTCAGGGCTCAGTCTTGGGGCCAATATTGTTTTTAATATATATTAATGATCTGCCACTTATAGATCCGAAAGGTAAATTCACGCTTTTTGCTGACGACACGACAGTTGCATGTGCGGCTAACTCCCTTGAGAATGCAGAGATGAAGATGAATGTCTTGCCGAGTGGAGTCCAGGCGTGGTTTAATATGAACTGAATACATCTAAACGCAGATAAGACAAAAAAGGTAATTTTTACTGAACTGAAATATATGGTGAGGATGCAGTTAAGTTTTTGGGGGTTCATCTGGATCCTCTTCTTCAATGGCACTCGCACATCGATACTACTGCTGGAAAACTGAGGAGTACTGTGTATGTTGTCTTGCTGGTTGTACCTCCACCAGTGCCCTGAGAACCGCTTATTTTAGCCTCTTTCACTCTGTGTCCACGTATGCTATTTTGGCATGGGGTCATGCCCCCCAAATGAAAAGATTGTTCGCATTATCAGTATAGGGTGCACGGAGATACTCATAACTATGAAACCAGAAGTGTGAACAAATTGCTTCCGATATACCAGCGCTTGACAAGATGTCAGAGTGGTCCAGGGTTTCTGGCTGTTAGGATATATAACAAGCTACATACCTGCCAGTTACATTCAATTACCCCTCTCAAGGTTTAAAAACAAATTTTGATTAGAAATGCATTTTATTCCATTGACGAGTTCTTAAATTTCACATTTGTATAAGAGCAGATAAATGGGGCTATATACTTTACTATATTTTTAATAATTATTTTAATCTATTGTAATGTTATTTTATTAAGTTTAGTATCACTTTTTTTAAGGACTTATTGTAATGTTAATTTTTTTTCTTTTGTCCTAATTTTTTGACTTGTGTAAATACCTGTGGTATACTTGCACCAATAAATGAACTTGAACTTGACACTATTGAGCGACTTAAGAACTTGAATAAAAAAGCCAAGTTTCTCATATGTGGAGACTTTAACTTGCCCCAGATAAAATGGGAGAATGAAGACAGACACCTGGTTCCAGCAAATATTAGTTCTGGCGATTTCTTTGATCACATCAACGTTTTCAAGTGTGCCAGCCCATTAAGTGTTCCTGATATGCTTCACCCTCCATTGGAAGTC
Organism: Kuschelorhynchus macadamiae; assembly: GCA_030620095.1. Lineage (NCBI taxonomy): Eukaryota > Metazoa > Arthropoda > Insecta > Coleoptera > Curculionidae > Kuschelorhynchus > Kuschelorhynchus macadamiae. The sequence continues at coordinate 1,235,074 of JAUTXW010000107.1, forward strand.
ACTTTTTGTACCAAGTCTGCACCATATTTATATAATAAGACCAACGTTAAGATACATATGTTTGATAAAGCAAACTTTGCTCAGATCCACGATTATTTCTGTAGCATAAATTGGAGTTTTATCAAGGAGTCTACGAACATCGACACTACTCTTGACAAGTTCTATGATATTGTTAACAATGCCATTGAAAAATATGTACCCCAGAAGAATATATCGGGTAACAAATATCCTAAGTCAGGGGTGCTCAAACTTGAACTGCTGGCGATCTACCTCAATATTTTTAGATTACTTACGATCGACTCTGAGAGGCTGCAAGTATGTGTGATACAGGGTTGTCGTACATACACGATACATACACCCTACCTACCTACCACCTACCTAGATAGGGTGTACCATAGCATATATAGATATTAGCTTTCCGCACAATATACATTATTTTAGTCAAGGTTTGGGTTAGGTTTAGTTAGGTTCTTCTCTACAATATCAATGAAAATTCATGGTTATTCAAAATTGCGAGTTTATTGGTTGTTACAAAACAAAAGAGTTACATATGGTGTTAAACTTAACTAAGGAGTGACTTTGGATGTTGAAGCGTGGCACTGCATGTCCTCAGCATACTTTTCATAAGATGGTACGTAACCACTGAGTGCTAATCGCAAGCATGATGACATATGATCGTCAGTCGATTGCAATATTTTGACTTAATTATCTTCATTTCAGAAAATGCAGACTCGCACAAGTAAGTTGACCCAAACATTGCTGTCAGTTGAAAGGCGTTTTGCCTTAGATTCGGATATTTATTTTCAGATATAAAACACCAGAAATTTGTATCAGATGCTGTAGCTTTGAGATGTATATCTGATATAATCTGCACCAACTCATGTTCAACAGAACATGAGTTCATATTAGACTGACTTGCTATTTCAGTAGCTAATTTCTCAATATTTTTACACGAAAAAGGATAACTCATAAATGAAGCTACATTTGCCAATTTACGACAATCATAAAAACGCATTTCGAATTGTCCCAAAATATTTGATAATTCAGCCACATACGTATAATAATTCAACTGAGGACTCCTTGCTTTCAAAGACGGAAAATGTTTCAGATCCTTTCTTTTCAGATGATCTATCATAAGTTGCAATTTACTTTTGAATGCGTTTACTGCGCTAATCATCTCAATAACAGTTTTTCCTTTACCTTGAAGCTCCAAGTTAATGGTGTTTAAGTGCATTGTGATGTCAGTCAAAAATGCCAAATCAGTCAGCCATTTTTCGTTTTTCAACATCTGAGTGTCATCACCTCTTTCGTCTAAAAAAGCTGTTATTTCGGGCAATAATTCTTGAAATCTTTCTAGGAATTTTCCGCGACTCAACCACCTGACGTCCGTGTGAAGAACTAAATCAGTGTGTTCAGCTGACTCCCTATTTTCCAACTGCAACTTAAAGAGCCGCCGTTGCAAACTACGTGCACGGATGGAACTCACAATTTTTGTTGCAATGCCCATAATTTCCTCTGTGTTTAAAACTTTTGAACACAAAACTTGTTGATGTATAATGCAATGGATTGAAAAAAATGAAGGGAAATCTTCATTAGCTCGACACAATGCCACAAAACCGTTTTTGTTTCCAGTCCTTGCTGGTGCTTCATCAGTTGTAATGCACACTAATTTATATATTGGTAGCTTGTAGTTTTTTACAAAATGGAAAAAAACGTCATATATATCTTCGCCACGGGTCTTCCCCTTCAGAGGAATGATTGTCAAAAATTCTTCCTTAGCCAACATGTCATTATACCTTCCGAATAAAAATACACAGCTGGGCAGTGTCTGTCATATCGGTGGATTCGTCGAACTGTAAAGAAAAGTATGTACATTCCATGATATCATTTTTTAGTTTATCTGCCATGTCCTGACTCAATACGCCTTGTGACAGTCGGACGAGATAACTGAAGTTCTCTAATAGCAGACATGATTTCTGTTTTATTTTTAAAATCTCCAAATAAAGTCTCACCCGCTTTAATAAATGCTTCCTTCACAACTGATCCATCTTCGAATGGTTTCTTGTGTTTCGCCAATATCTAAGATATTTTAAATGATGCGATCGTAGCAGCTTTTGATTGTCTTGTGAACATAGTTTGTTCTTTTTTCAAACAAGATATCAAATCACGTACTTTTCGTTTTCTTAATTCACTCTGTGGCGGAAAATCCTTTTCATAGTTTTTATGAACCGTTTTATGATGCCTCTCTAAGTTACCACGCTTAGGTATTGCAACTGACGCACGACAAATAAGACAAATGCACTTATCCTTCACCATACAAAACAAAAATTCTTCCTCCCAGTCGTTATTAAAATAATACGTTTTAGATTTCTTCGCTGCACTCATTTTGTACTATTTAATAATAAACTTTGTATCGACGTAGTATTGCCTTCAAGTTGCAATTCAGAATGACTCCAATTCCTGCAGGCGCAACATTTATATCGGCGTGAACGAAAGTCTCGAATGTTCCCGTCAAATGCGCCGCCCGAAATTTCTAGAAAAGCCGCAAGAACAAAAAACGCGGCTTTTCTTTGACAAGTACCGCGCGTTCCTTTGATAAAGCCGTCTTTTGCCACTAGCAGAGTGTTATTTTATTACGAAATATACATTTTTGTAGTTTAGTTAAGTACCTACTTATTAAAAAAAAATTTCTTCTCGAGATCTACTCAAAAAGCACTCGCGATCGACCGTTTGAGCACCCCTGTCCTAAGGGGTAACAGCAAGGAACTAAAGAAACTCATAAACTACAAAAACAAACTTTATAAGTAATATAAATATACAGGTCAACATTCTGATTATTTAGCATATTCAAAAGTGAGACAAGAAACTAAATACCTAATAGAGTTATGTTAATCTAAGTATCAAATACAGAACAAATGAATCCTGCGAATATCAAATGTTTTTGGTAATATGTCAAAACTTTAAGTAAGAATAACGGTATTCCAAGGGTCCTTGAGTTCAATGGTACATCAGTGGAAACTCATGAGGATATTGTTAATGCTTTTGACAACCATTTTGAATCTTCTTTTTCATATTACGACCCTTCTCATCAATTTGAAGACAATTCTGAGGTTATGGACAACTCACTTCTTCAGCATGTCTTTACACCCACAGAAGTTGAAAATAAGGTAGCATCCCTAGATATAAATAAAACCGCTGGACCTGATGGTATACCTCCAATATTCTAGAAAAGGTATTCCAATACTTTATGTGCTCCTTTATATCAGATATTTCAACAGTCCTTTAATTCAGGGAAATTTCGAAATGGTCAACACTATTTCCTGTTTTTAAATCTGACTCATATCAGGAACTCTAGAGGGATATCTTTGATATCGATTGTTGCAAAAGTATAGCAATAATAGCGGATCAATTGTTTCAAACTTACAGAAATTACATTGTACCAGAGCAACATGGTTTTTTCCAAGGCAGGTCTACAACAAGAAATCTTGCAATCTACCAGAACTTCTTGGGTGTCAACATAGAAAAGGGATACCAGGTTGATGTCATTTACACAGACATATCAAAGGCCTTTGACAGTGTTCATCATGGTCTCCTACTCAACAAGCTTTGTTCTATTGGTGTCTGTGGTGCTTACTTAGAGTGTATCCGATCCTACCTTAGTGGACGTAAACAATACGTGAAATTAAAATTATTATTAAATGTTTTTAAATAATGTAGATGTGTGTTGTATGCAGATGACCTTAAATTCTTTAGTGTTGTCAATAGTTATGAAGACTGTGTTTCCGTTCAATTAGATCTTGATAATTTAGTTAACTGGTGTCAGGAAAACTTTCTGAATCTTAATATTACCAAATGTAAAATCATGCGCTTTTATAGATGTAAGGATCCAATAATATTTGACTATTGTACTGGAGGCGATATTTTGGAATCAGTAGACACAATAATTGAATTGTACCGATGTTGACTATTCTGTCAAAATGTTCTACCAGATCCTGTTTGAGGCCAGGTGGTATTCTGCGGAGACTAAGAAGCTAATTGACTGAAAGAACAAGGCATACCAAAGGTACATATCTTCCAGGCTTCGACAAGAATATTAAAATATTCTAGTCTGCGAAGGGAATCTAAATACTTGATTGAATTCGATTACCTCATGTATGTTTCCCACACAGAGTTAAAGGTTCCAACAAACATAAAGTATTTCTGGTCATATGTAAATTCTTTGAGGAGAGATCACGGTATTCCCAAAACTATGGAATATAATGCAAGGATCAGGCAGTCACCTAAAGAAATAGCAAACGCCTTTGCAGATCACTTCCAAACTTGTTACAAGGACTCATCAGTTCGGATAGATGAACTAGCGCAGCTGTCCGAGTGTGATTCCCTCATAAATCACTCTTTTACGCCTACAGAGGTCCTACAAAAGCTGAGGACTCTTGAGGTGGGTAAGAGTCTCCCACCTCCGCTCCGATGGATTCCGGCCGAACTTCTGAGGAAGTGCTGCGAGTCATTGGCTGGCCCTCTTAGCATGATTTATCAAGCGTCTTTTAACAATGGCCACTTTCCATCGGTGTGGAAGTTCTCTTGGATAGTTCCCATTTTTAAATCTGGATCCAAAAGGGATGTGAAAAATTACAGGGGTGTTTCCTTATTGACTGTCATGTCTAAGGTTTTCGAATCAATAGTAACTGATGAGCTGTCCGATAACTTTAAACATCATATATCACCAGAACAGCATGGTTTTTTTAAAGGCAGATCAACGGCTACCAACCTGGCAGTTTTTCAAGACTGTGTATGGAGTAGTGTGGAAAACGGCTCTCAAGTGGACGTCATTTACACGGACCTGTCAAAAGCCTTCAACAGAGTCGATCATGGGTTACTTGTCGGGAAGCTCTCAGCGCTAGGAATCAAATCATCCCACATCAACTGGATCGAGTCCTACTTGACGGATCGTCGGCAGTGTGTCAAGTTGGGAAGTGTAGTGTCGCACGAAATAACGGTTTCTTCGGGAGTCTCACTTGGGTCCAATATTGTTTAATTTGTTTGTGAATAGTGTTCCGTCTGTTTTAAATATGTCTGTTATACGCGGACGACCTCAAGTTGTTTTGCAGTGTGGACTCTTTGTTAGATTGTTTGGAGATTCAAAAGGACTTGGATAGTCTGGTACATTGGTTTGAACAAAACTCTCTTGAAATTAATGTAACAAAATGTAAAGTCATGGGCTTTTCCAAATGTAGGAATCCTGTGAAGTACCAGTATTCTATAAAGGGTTCTCCGTTGCAAAGTGTACATAGTTTTAACGATTTGGGTGTTATTTTTAGCAGCGACCTCAGTTTCAATGAGCACATAGAAAATATATGTTTAAAAGCCACAAGAATGCTAGGTTTTTTTTAATAACAAGTAAGGACGTAGCCGATATACGCATCGGACAAGTGGCCCTTCTGAAACGTACACTACAGAATGCCAAACATTTCAAATGGTACGAATTCGCATGCAAGGTCAAATAGATAAAGTAAAAAGTAAAATAGCCCTAAGAGGCATGTCGAATAGAAATAAAGAAAAAAAAAGAACACACAATAGTTCGTCAAAAAAGCAACACAATACATAAATAATTAAAATACAAGTGAATAAAAATAGATACAAAGTATATATAGATATAAAACAATCATAAAAGCAATTCGTTTAACCGCCTTTTAAGCTGTAAAGTGCTTAAACTGAAAATGTCATAATCAGGGAAGTGACGATTGTAATTGCGTACTAGTCAATCGACAAATGCGCTAAGCCCATAATTTGTACGATGGTATCCTTCAAAAAAGAATTGAGATTACCTTGTTCTCATAATAGGAACCAGAAATGCGACCGACTCAAGCAACATCGGACAGTCAATATCTCCACTGAGCAGTTTGTGAAGAAAAACTAGAAGTGCCTTTTTTCTTCGAAACTCAAGTGTTTGAAGGCCACACAGAAGAGCTCTGGTATTATATGATAAACCCTGGTACGGAAAATTAAACTTATACAGAAGGTATTTGGCAAATCTATTTTGGACTTTTTCGATTTTATCGATGTGGCACTGATACGATGGACTGCAAACTGTAGAACAATACTCCAGAACGCTGCGAACAAGTGAGTTATAAAGACATCCAATTGCTTTAGTATCTGTGACATGTTTTGTTTGCCGCTCTATAAAGCCCAATAGCCTGAAACCCTTCAGTACAATACTACCAATGTGCAGACCAAAAGTTAAATTCTCGTAAAAAATAACGCCCAGGTCTGTAAAGGAACTAACAACTTCAAGACTCACGTTATCTATGAAGTAGGAGGAGAGTATGGGTTTAATGCGTTTATGAAAGCGGAGCACTTTACATTTAGAAACATTAAGAAGAAGATGGTTAATGTTGCACCATTTGATAAGCTTTTCCGAGTCCGATGCAGTGGATTTGATTCAGAGGAAACTGGTGAAAAGAATTTTAAATCGTCTGCCTATAAGAGACACTTAGACACTTTAAAGCATGATACTATATCATTTATAAATAGTAGAAAGAGAATTGGACTAATATGAGAGCCCTGTGGGACACCAGATGTTACAACAACCTCTCTAGAAATTGAACCACATACGCTAACTCGCTGACGGCGATTGAATAAGTACGATTTTATCAATTGCAAATAGGTTCCAGAAAAACCAATTCGCTGCAATTTGAATAACAGAAGCTGATGGCAAACCCTGTCAAAAGCCTTCGATATGTCAGTATATATAACATCGATCTGTTGACCAGCCTCAACCGATGTTGTTAAGTAATTCTGGAAAATTGCAAGATTTGTAGTTGTTGAGCGACCACTATAAAAACCGTGTTGCATACTAGTGATGTAGGGCTTCAGAGACTCAAAGATATGATTCGTGATAATTGCCTCAAACAGCTTTGGTATATGCGAAAGCAAGGAAATACCTCTGTAGTTTTTAATATCGCTCTTATCCCCAGATTTAAAGATCGGCATGAGAGTGGAAAACTTCCAAATTTCGGGAAAGGAACTCAGATTAAAAGATTTCTGAAAAATTTTACAAAGGGGCCGAGACAACGACTCGCAGCAACGTTCCAATAAAATAGTGGGAACTCCATCTGGACCAGCCTTTTTAGAAAGATCAAGGGTTTTTATTTTATTGCAGATTTCCGCCTCTGTAATACAATAGGTTGATAGTAACTTTCCCGAACAGCTTACAGGGCCAATCTTGCTAAAATCTAAACTACGGTGACGTGAATAGCAAGATTCAAAGTGAGTGGCGAAGGCATTAGCGATGTTATTCGAACCAGTAATTTCCTCTCCGTCATAATTCATGACACTGGGCAGCCCAGAGTCTCTTCTCAAATTACGTACAAAAGACCAAAAATGCCTGATATTCTCTGGGATAAGCAATTCAGTTTGTGTGACATATGCAAGATAGCACATATCAGTCCGAAGCTTAACCTCACGTCGTATGTCGCAGTAATCAAAATAGTCAACATCTTTATTGGACCTTTTATATTTTTTGTATAGACGATTCTTTTGTCCAATAAGTTTTCTCAGAGGAAGGTCGAACCATTTCGGATATTTACAGTCGACTACCGTTTTCTTGGGGACACAATTGATACCTTCAAACAAGACCTCATAAAAGCGCTCAACCATTTTGTTTATATCAGATTCTACTAATAAAAAAGACCAGTCGGTTTGATTGTAAAAAAGGTTTAGATTGTGGAAGTTCACTTGATGAAACTGATAAACGCTAACTTCATTAGAATTTTTCATTGGAGAAACATATTTAATTTTAAAATTTATCTCAATTGCTGGATGGTAGGGATCAATGTTTACGAGGGGAAAACCAGATTTTAAAATGGAGGCATTGACAAAGTCACTGGCAAATATTAAATCCAAAATTCTGCCCATGTGATTGCATAATGAGTTCATTTGCTGCAATTCAAAAAAGCTCATTGAAACAATAAGAGTTTCAGAAGCTGGAGATGGCAGAGATTTTGGAACAAGTGTGTTATCCTCATAAACCCATTCCACCGAAGAAAGATTAAAGTCCCCGAAAACAAAAAATGTGTGACTATCGTATCTGTTTCTCAACCACTCGCAGGTATCACAAAAAGACTGATAGCACTCCTGGCTAGAATTAGGTGGAAAATAAACGTAGCCCAAAATCGAACTTGCATTGCCCGCGCGCACCAGGACTCAAACATCATCAAAGTCCATATAAGTAGGAGTAGTAACCAGAGTTACATGAAAAGCACAAAAAACGGCAATCAACACTCCACCGAACGAACATGTTCAAATATCTGTGATACTAAAGCCATTAAATGTTTATATAACTGTTTAGTTCGTAGTATTTTAGAGTACTGTAGTGTCATATGGCGTCCAGTCTATAACTGTCATATTCAACGTCTTGAGCGCGTTCAGAATAAGTTTGTCAAATTCTTGTTGTTCGAGTTAAGATTTCCATACAAAAATGTGGCATATGTGACACGCATTCAATTGGCTGGCATGGACAGTCTTGAAAGACGACGAAAGGTTGCAATGGCATTGTTTCTACACAAATTAGTCAAAGGCCAGATGGATTGCAGTGAGATACTTTCCTATATTCAACTGCACATACCTCATAGGCAAACCCGAAGTAGACAACTTTTTCACACTCAACATCACCGTACTAACTATAGCATTCAGTGTTTCTCACATAGACTGATGAGAAATTTTCCTCCCAACTCCATCAGCAAGTCATATGAGACATTTATCAAAACTTTGGAAGCTCATAGAAACAGATATAAATATGCCAAGTTTCTTATTACAGGGGACTATAACTTATCTAGAGTCAACTGGATCAGCGAGGATGGTATTATGGTTCCGTCGCAACTATCGTCACCTGCAGCAGATATATTAATCAGCGGAATGTTTCTTAATGAACTACACCAAATTAACCACCTTCCAAACGAGTTCGGCAAGTTTCTGGACCTTATGTTTTGTAATGAAATATCAGATGTTACAGTTCAAATAGCTACAGTGCCACTTTCTAAAATCGTACAGCATCACTTGCCTCTTGAAATCAGTCTTCCCTTAACCAATCCTGTTTTTGAACCTGACGACGATATTCTGTATAACTTTTACAAGGCAGACTATCAAAGATTGACTGACTATTTTTTAAGTATTGACAGGAGATGGTTAGATGAGTATACTTCAAACGTTGACTACGTGGTACAACAACTCTATGACGTTCTACGCTCGGGCATTGAGAAGTATGTACCCAAAATACGCAGGAAGCGAAAAAAATATCCAGTTTGGTACACTAAAGAAACAAAGAATGTAATAAACAAAAAGAACAAAGCTTACAATAAATATAAACGTTCCAAGTGTCAGGACGATTATGTTGAGTATTCTAACCTTCGGAAAGAATCAAAATATTTAATAGATCTGAGTTACCTGCTTTATGTTACAAACACTGAAAATATGATCCCGAAAAATATTAAACACTTTTGGTCTTATGTAAATTCCCTGATGAAGAGCAACGGTGTTCCTAAAACAATGGAATTTAACCAAGAAGTTCTACAGTCGCCTGAACAAATTGCCAACGCTTTTGCAGATCATTTCGAGAACTGTTACAAGGATCATCCAGACGTGCAACTTGATGAACAACTGTCAGAATGTAACTCCTTAAACCACCACACCTTTACATTTGATGAGGTTTTGAAGAGATTGAATGATTTGGATGTGGAAAAGAGCACTGGTGCTGATGGATTACCAGCAGTGCTTCTCAAGAGCTGTGGTGTTTCTCTTGCAGCCCCCCTGTGCCGAATTTTTCAAATATCCTTTGATTGTGGCTTCTTTCCCACTCGATGGAAGCATTCCTGGCTTGTTGCTATTTATAAATCGGGTTCTAAGAGGCATATTGAAAATTATAGGGGTGTTAGCTTATTGCCAACTATATCCAAAGTTTTTGAATCCATTTTGACCGATGAGATTTTTCAAACCTTTAAGCACCATATATCACCAGATCAGCATGGATTCTTTAAAGGCAGATCAACGGCAACAAATCTGGGAGTGTTTCAGGACTATCTCGTGGACAGTGTAGAGAATGGCTCTCAAGTAGATGTGATTTACATGGACTTGGCAAAAGCATTCGATAGTGTAAACCATAGGTTGCTACTCAAGAAGCTGAAGGCGATAGGTATCTCTGGGTCCTATTTAAAGTGGATTGAATCGTACCTTACTAACCGTACTCAGGCCGTCAAAATCGGAAGTGTGGTGTCTCGCGAAATTAAAGTAAAATCTGGGGTCCCGCAAGGCTCCCATTTGGGTCCAGTATTGTTTGTTCTTTTTATTAATAATGTGACATCTGTTTTCGAAAAGTGTAAATGTCTATTGTATGCCGATGATCTTAAATTATTTTATGCAGTTAGTTGTTTAGAGGACTGTAACAAAATTCAGAATGACATTTTAAACTTCAGCCATTGGTGTGATTTGAACTGTTTGGAAATCAATGTTCCTAATGTAAATTAGTGAGGTATCATAAACGTACAGCACCTATTGTATTTCAATATCACATTAAAAATATTATATTGGATTCTGTAAATAGTTTTAATGATTTAGGTGTAATTTTTAGTGAAGACTTAACTTTTAATAAACATATAGATTCTATAATTTTAAAAGCGTCAAGAATGTTGGGTTTTTTAAAACGGACTTGTTCAAAAATATGTGATATATCAGCTATAAAGTTAGTGTATAATTGTATTGTCCTTAGTATTTTAGAGTACAATAGTGTAATATGGAGTCCTTTTTACAATTGTCATGTTAATCGTTTAGAGCGGGTACAGAATGTGTTTGTGAAGTATTTATTATATAAGCTTAGGTTTCCATATAAAGATATACCCTACCATACTCGTATTCAATTAGTTGGTATTAAGAGTCTTCAACATCGTAGAGAAAATGCATTGGTCTTATTTTTGCATAAGTTACTTCATGGACAAATTGATTGTGGGAATTTGTTAGGTCAAATTTTATTCCGAACACCACATAGAGTTACTAGATCTAGGGAATTATTTCATATTGCATTTCATAGAACAATATATGGGTCTCAACGTTTCTCAGACAGACTAATGAGAAATTATAATCACAGCTTTAGTGACTTTGATTTGTATCGTTATAGCTTTTTAGTTTTTAAGAATAAAATTAAATGTAGACAGTAGTGTTAGTGTCCATATTATTATGTTTGCACTTGAATAAATTTGTAGTTGTTTGTAGTTTATACTAGTTGGAGCAATTTACAGCTCTGTAAGTATTTGACATAAATAAATAAATAAATAAATAAATAAATTATAATGATCATTTTGTAAATCTAGACCTTTTCCACTTTTGTGTACATTTAAGGGTCGACTTATAAATAGATTAGAACAAGTAGCAGCTTAATTTTTTAGGTAGATGTTAAAGATCTGTATTTGCAATTTATGTAGTACTTAGTATTAATGTTTAATTATGTATAAGTTTGTACTATTTGGAGTTAATAACTCTGTAAGTATAAGTATTAAATAAATAAATAAATAAACGATTTAGGTGTAACATTTGACAAATAGATAAACTTTAATAAACATATTGACAACATTGTGCTAAAAGCACAAAGAATGTTGGAATTTTTGAAGCGGAACTGCAGGTATATCTTCGATACCAAAGCTATTCTGTCCATGTAAAATGATTGTTTAGTTAGGAGTATTCTTGAATGTTGTAGTATAATTTGGTCTCCAGCGTATTTATGTCATATTAAAAGAATTGAATCTGTTCAAAACAAATTTTGCAAGTTTCTATTGTACAAATATAATATACCTTATAATGACATTTCTTATAGTACTAGGCTACAACTAGTTGGTTTCAATAGCCTTGAAAAGCGCAGACACATTGCGATGGCACTTTTTCTGTTTACACTGTTAAATGGTTTTATAGATTGTAGTGACTTACTGGCTAATATTTTATTTATTATAATAATAATTCCTTTATTTAGCATTTAGCTAATACATAAAAAGTATAATAAAATTTTATCAAAACAAACATTCAAATATATCAATAAAATAAAATTTTTACAAATCACTTTATGTACAGGGTGTTCCAGCGAGGACTGAACAGGGACCTATTTTCGACCTTCCTTGTATTTTGGAAAAATTCAAAATAGCCAATCGATGTATTTTTTCTTGTAGAACCCAAAAATGTCATCGAAAAAATATTTGAACCAGAAACAAAAGAGTTACGCTATGCATCAGGTGTTTTTTAAATGGAATGTATCGTTTTTTATACGATTTTTGGAAAGAGTGATTTTTTTTATGTCCGTTCTGATTAAAAGATTTGATTTTGCGATGGCTGTTTATATTACATTTTAATGTTTTACAAACTAAAATTTTAGCTTCACCTGTTTAAAATATACGATAGGTTGGTATAGGTGATCAAGGTAAAATGACGTTTGAATGCTTTGTCAATAAAAATTGACATTATTTTAATTATTGTCGAAGTCTTCACCTAAAAAATATATATTTGACTCTGATCGAAATGAAATACTCTTTGGACGAGAGACTACAGATTGTTATGCTATTTTGCAAGTGCCAAGAAAATGCAAGAGAAGCAAGAAGAAGATTTACAAATTTTCATAGAAATATATCCATCAATACAATTCTAAGGATAAAAAACCTATTTGAGGAAAATAAAACTTTACATGATAGAAAAAGAAATTCAATAAAAAATAATTATTAAATAATAAAATAAAACTACTAATAACATAAGTTTTCAATGTGACCGCCGTTTTTCTCGAAACAACATCGATAACCCCTTTGTAGCCTTTCTAAACTTGGTGTTACAATATGATTTTCCTGGTTAAGGGGGTTTATTTCATCGACAATTTTTCCCATGATCTCTTGAATATTTTCGTTTCGTTGTCTGTATACGACGTTCTTCAAATGGCCCCAAAGAAATGTATCCAAAACTGAGAGGTCGGGGCTATTGGGCGGCCAAGCATATGTTCCATTTCGCCCTATCCATTCGTTATGGCGCCGATTTAAAAATTGAACCACATCATGCACGGCATGAGGAGGCGCCCCATCATGTTGCCAAATTAAATTCTGATATTCTGCCAATGGCAAGTCTTCCAAAAAATTTTCAATTTCGTTTTCTAAAAACTCATACTATCTGTGCCCATTTAAAGTCCCGTTAAAAAATATTGGTCCCAAAATTTTATTGTTTTTTATCCCACACCAAACATGAATAGAATTCCTCGCTTGAAATTTAATAGTCTGGAACTTTTTTGGATTTTCAACGGCCCAGTGGTGACTATTATGTCTGTTGAATACTCCCGATGTTGTGAAAGTAGCTTCGTCGGTCCACACAATATTTTTGAATAAATCAGGGTCTTCGTTTTCTTGCCGAATTACCATTTGAGAAACAAATTGGAAGCGAAGTTCTTTTTGTGCCGGTGTTAGGTGCTGATGTGGAAGGATACGAAAAGGCCTAAATTTATGAATTTTCAGAGTCCTGTGAACAGTCCCTCGGGTAACTCTTCTGCGCCTTACGTACCGAACCATCCGAAATAGATTTGGTTGGATTAACTTGAAAATAATTTATAATGGCCTGGTCTCGATTTCTTCTTCTTTGTATATTTCTTTTTCTATCATGTAAAGTTTTATTTTCCCCAAATAGGTTTTTTATCCTTAGAATTGTATTGATGGATATATTTCTATGAAAATTTGCAATAAATCTTCTTCTTGCTTCTCTTGCATTTTCTTGGCACTTGTAAAATAGCATAACAATCTGTAGTCTCTCGTCCAAAGAGTATTTAATTTCGATCAGAGTCAAATATATATTTTTTAGGTGAAGACTTCGACAATAATTAAAATAATGTCAATTTTTATTGTCAAAGCATTCAAACGTCATTTTACCTTGATCACCTATACCAACCTATCGTATATTTTAAACAGGTGAAGCTAAAATTTTAGTTTGTAAAACATTAAAATGTAATATAAACAGCTATCGCAAAATCAAATCTTTTAATCAGAATGGACATAAAAAAAATCACTCTTTCCAAAAATCGTATAAAAAACGATACATTCCATTTAAAAAACACCTGATGCATAGCGTAACTCTTTTGTTTCTGGTTCAAATATTTTTTCGATGACATTTTTGGATTCTACAAGAAAAAATACATCGATTGGCTATTTTGAATTTTTCCAAAATACAAGGAAGGTCGAAAATAGGTCCCTGTTCAGTCCTCGCTGGAACACCCTGTACAGTTATTTATTAGAATATAGTATGTATCACTCTCCCATTAGATGTTTTTTTAAGAGTTTTTTAAATAAGTCCAATTTTGGACTATCTTAATTTATCTGTGGCAAAGAGTTAAATTCAATCAAACCTCTATAGTTAAGTGCTTTCTCAGTACTCCTCTTATTTTATATACACATACAAATTTTTGTTATTTCTTGTTGGATAGGTATGTATAGACTCGTTCGTGACAAGTTTTTCTGTCAGATAGTTAGGAGTTAGTCCACTTTTAATTTTATAAATAAGGATTAATACTTGATATTTCAAAAATTATTCTATAGAGAGTCAATCTAATGCCGTTAGCATATTTCTCATAGGTGTTTCTCTTTTTTCCCCCAAAATTAATCTCATACATCTGTTTTGAAGTTTTTGCATCCTGTTTAGCTCATTTTTGTTAGCAAAATAGAGTACTGAGGAGCTAAAGACCAAATGTGGAAGGATTAATGTGTTAAAAACAGTAGTCTTGGACCACCGAGTAAGATATGGTGAAACTCGTGACAACAAATTAACGTTCTTGGTTATCTTTCCAATTATATACAATATGTGTTCTAACTTAAAACTAAGATGTTTATCAATAATAAAACCAAGATATTTAATATTTTCTACTACTTCTAAATTATATCAACTTTATTACCTACGATTTTTGTATATTTATTTTTAAATTTGTATTAAACCATTTATAGAGAGTTAAATTTATTGTGGAAGAGTTAAATCCTTTGAATTAAAACACAGCAATGTGTCATCTGCAAACAAGTGTAAAAAAAAAACAATTTTTTATTACTTGATTTATGTCATTAATATAAATTAAAAATAACATCGGACTTAATGTACTTCCTTGTGGAACACCATTATTGTTAAACACTTCTGTGGAAATTTTGTTATTAATTTTGGTAACCTGCTTTCTATTCTTCAAATAATCTACAAACCAATCAAGGGCAGTATTACTTATACCAATTCCCTTCAATTTGCTTACCAGTATATCCCTATCTATAGGTTCAAGGGCCCGTTGTAAATCAAGGAACACTGCTCCTATTGCATAATTATCACCCAAGAGATTATTCCATTCATAAAGAACATTCTGGATAGCCGTTTCACAGCTGTGATTCTTTCGAAAACCAGACTGATTTAAAATCAGAATATTATTTGCAGTAATAAATTTCATTAATTGTTTATATACAATTTTTTCTAAAATTTTCTCAGTTGTAACCAGCATATTAATGGGTCTGAACTGATCAGCTTTAATAGTACCTTTTACTTTTTGGGATTACTGTAGATAACTTCAATAAGGATGGAATCTGTCCAGTTTCTAAAGAAGTATTTATGATGTTCAGAAGTGGCCCTTCTATATTACTGTAGATATTTTTAAAAAATTCAGGTGTTAGTTCATCTGGACTTCCTTTGTTGGGCAATGAAAATACAGTTTCCCTTAGCTCTATGTTACCAATTAAGCAAAATGAATCAAAATGGTCTTGCAGACTTTAATTATTTTTACTTGGTGTCGTTTCTGGTCCTATATTCGTTTTGTCAATACCATGTATTATATTATTAATACTTTCTACAAAATAAATATTCAAATTATCTGCAATTTCTTTTGAATTAATCAAAACGCTATTGTTGATTTCCAGTTTAGTAATAGTTTTTTTATCAGTTGCAGAAATTAATTGGCTTAATGTTTGCCACATTTGCTTAGCATTATTTTTTGATAAATCTATTTTGTTTTGATAATATTTTTTTCTCTCTTCTCTGATAACTGACACCACCTTATTTCTACATTATTTGTAATTCAATCTATTATCTGCAGATTTATTTATTTTTAATTTTTTATAACTATTGTCTCTATCCTCAATTGCTTTTTCAATTCTGTCATTATACCATTCTTTAAACTTTGGCTTTATTAGTTTTTCAAGTCGTGGAGCTATATCTTCTAATGCACCTTTAATATTATTATAAAATATATAATATTTAATATTTAAATCCCTAACTATAGTCCCATTTTATCTGTGATAATCTATTATTTAACACATCATAGTCTATCCTACCTCTTGTTTGAATAGTTAAATTATCCTTCCTAACCCTTTTTATTTTTCCAACACCTTACATTCCAAAAGATTAAATTTGTTAAGTCAATACTAAATCAATTATGCTTCCACCCTGGTCATTAGAATGTGTTACTGTCTCAACCAGTTGGTGTAAACCTATATCATTTACAATTTTTTTTAGTTTATTTGAGTATGTAGTTTGTGTCAACCAGTTAATGTTAAAATCCGAAAATTTTCACCGCACAAACTACGATAATAATTCTTTAATCGACAGAATAGTAAAAAATTACAATAACCGATTTTCAAATCACGATCTGTTTTGTAATAACTTGAGAAGTTTTAAATGTTTAATTTTAAATTGTGTGCGATGTTTTAGAATTATTATACTACGATATTTAATACTTACTATTAAGCTTGCTTGTGTATATCTTTGTGTACCTATTTTTTTAATTTGTTAATCCTTTTTGTTTGACTTTAACTTAGAACATTTAATTCTGACTAGTCTAAGCCATTTGGAGTTATTCTCTGTAGCGTTTCAATAAATAAATAAATAAATAAAATACTTTACATATATTTACTTAAGATTGTAGTAAATATCAAATTACGAAATGTGAATGGAAAATTTACCTTTTAAGCAGATAAAATGACTATCAAGTGTATAACAAAAAAAAAGCTTTACTGAGGAAAAAATGTCTAGCCTGTTGCATTATTTCCAGAGCCATTGAAACGTAAGCACACTCACACATTGGGAGACACCACCCAGAAAAATAATCAAGGCACACAGGGACAAAATGTAAAATATCCTCGTATCATAAACAGTGCAATAATTGAAAGTGAAACAACACTATGAACAGCTTACCATAACCACAAAGCTTCCGAAATAACAGTTCCCATAAGTCCATTTATAAACAAAAGTAACATCTGTTCCTTTGATGGCCACTCAAAAGTTTCGATTTTCGTGATATGCAAAAACAAGAATAGGGGCCACAACAAAAGCATATTAAATAAACCAACAAAACCTGAAAAAAAAAGAAAAATAAATTATTTACTATGAGAATCGAATAGATACAAATCATAAATTTATTAACTTCCCATATTTGTCTATGTAATAATAAAATTTTGTTTTCAATTAGGTATGAACTGTTTAAAATTCCCTATACTGTTTTGACTTTATTATTAGATTTGATTATTATTTATAGTTTTACTAATTTTTTAAAGTTTGATATTGATAAATTGGGTTTAGACCAGTATGAAAAGTGACAGACATAAAGAAATTATGTCACAAAAAAATTAAAACATTTTGGAATGATTTTATGAAATATAAAAACTAAGAAACAATATAGCTTACCGAAAAACATTGGTATGTCAATTTTCTCTTCGTTTTGAACAGTTCTTTTTAAGAACACTAAATATACTGCATAGAAGAAAGCACTTAGCAAAGATAATACTGCACCTAGTGGAATGTCTGATTCCATTTTCAGATCTGATATACTAACCAAAACCTAAAAAATATATCTAGTCAGAATTTATTATAATATTAGGTAAAAAATAATAAATAAATCACTAGTATACAATATCTCACAGTTATTTTATAGGTTTTTAATTTTTCTGATCATTTTAACTCTTGCTGTTAAGTTTCTGGACTTAATCTGTTTGAAACTGACATTCTTATTATTCATTCTGAAAGAATTTGATGTAAATGGCCTGTATCGACTACATGCTTGTAAGCATACTGTATTCTTATTTGCACTTATAAACTGTGTAATACTATCAAATTAAAGTGCTATATTCACTGTACCAGTGGCGGTTCGTGGGATTTAAGTTTGGCGGTCCATCAGAATTCAAATTCAAATTTTTTATTCAGGTTATACATTTCTTTTACAAAACTTTACCATCGTTAATAATTTGCTGATTTTACAAAAAATAAATATATATATATATATATATATATATATATATATATATATATATATATATATATATAGTATATACAGTATACAGTTGAGATCTAGCTGGAATACATAATTAAAAATCTAGGAATAAAAACATTAATAATGATACAATTAAGTAATAACTGTAAAACTAAAATATCTGTACAATTATGGTTAAAATAGACACTGATTATTATACTCTTTAAAATATCACACAAGCACAATTAAAACAGAGAAAACATTAAGAACATTATTCTGTGAAGTCATGCTGCAAAAATTCAGTGATACTATAAAACACATTTTCTATTAAAATTGATCTGACTGACTGCCCAAACTTTGCCCCTGTCATATTTCTCCAAGATCTTGGAAGTGTATTGTAAAAGACTGGACAGTAGTAGTTCACGGAAAAGCGAGCTCTTTCCAATCTGAGATATTCAATTCTTAAATCGTTTTCTTGCCTTGTATGGTGATGGTGAAAAAAGTTGTTAGTGTTATATTCATCGAGGTGCTTGTGACAATATACCAGACATTCATATATATATCTACAGGGTATTGTTAAGATATTAAGCCTCCTATAAGCCTCTCTTGCATCCTCCCTGCATCCCAAGCCCACGACAACCCTAACAGCTCTTCTTTGCAATCCAAAGATTCGCTTAGAGTGCGGCGAATGTTCCCAAACCAAGATAGCATATGCGGCAATAGACTGGAACAGGGCATGGAATGCCTGAAGAAGAAAATCTGTAAGATCCTGGCCAGGGTTCTCAAAAGGTATATGCTCTTTGATAGGCGATCCGCTTCGTGATCAGTGTGGTGTTCAAAGCTAAGGGCTGGATCCAGGAACACATCAAGAAACTTAACCTCCTCAGGATTGCCACCCCCAAGTTTTCAAAGCCCGAATGTTATTTTTTCAGTTTTAGCATGGTTTAAAGTTAATTTATTTGCCGCGAACCAGTCACTTAGCTTATCTAAACACTCGCTCGCTCTCTCATCCAAGGCATGCAGGTCCCTATCCAACACAGTGACTGAGGTGTCATCAGCAAAAAGTATCAGTTTTGCCCGAGATGCAGTTTTGCAGATATCATTAATGTAAACTAAGAAGAGAAGAGGGCCGAGCACAGACCCCTGAGGCACTCCGTGCGGTGCCTCCCCCCAGTTGTCTGACACTCTTCCCTGAAATACCGTTTTCTGTTTCCTTCCAGACAAGTATGACTGCAGTAACCGCATACCAAGAACGCCCACTCCATAGTATTTAAGCTTCTCGGAGAGTATCTCATGAGATACACAGTCGAATGCCTTTGACAGGTCACAGCATACCGTGTTTGCATATTGCCCCCTCTCAAATGCCCCCACTATGCACTCCAGCAGCTTCAAGATAGCCAATGTGGTCGATCTTCCCTCCCTGAAGCCATACTGACTATCTGCAAAAAGCCCCCCTTCTTCAAAGAACCTGCAGTGCTGATCCCGGAGTAGACTTTCATACACCTTAGGTACTAACGCTATGGGGTGATAGTTGCTCATAATAGTCTTATCACCTTTCTTAAAGACAGGAATTATTTTGGATTGTTTAAGACAGGATGGGAATATACCTGATGTTATACTACGATTGATTAGTTTTGTAAAAGGAATAATCAGAACATCTTTGAGCGAGTTCAATAGAGGGACATTCATGTCATATATATCTTTACTATGTTTACGCTTTAAAGAGTTTACCGCATCTCGCACTTGGTTAAAGCTAACAGTTTCAAAATTAAAAACTTCCTGTGTATGTGGCTCACCGAGAAAATCAGTATGGTTTTTATCTCTGTTATTGATCTTAGATAAGGTTTCTTCCGCTATATTTTCAAAATAGTGATTGAATTCAGAGCAAGAGGGACCCTGCCCTGCCACAGATTGTGTCCCCACCCCTCTAAACTCACCCACTACCTGCCATGCTGTTTTTATTTTGTTGGAAGAATTTATGATGTAACTACAATACGATTCTTTTTTAGCCCTTGTTAAAGCCTGCCGGTACTGTTTTTTAAAGTCTTTAATTCTGGTTTTAAGTTGATCAGAAGGTTGACTTTTTTTAAGAGTTCTATTAAAAATCTGAGTGTTTACCTCATATTTTTGTTAAAGTATTGTTAAACCACTGGATTTTGTGGGCTCTCTTAATTTTTTGACGTTTAATAGGCAAATACTCATTCATCTCTTTCTCATTTTAATAAAAAAAAAATTACTAGTTACATCCATTATGTACCATTTATACTATTTGCTAAAATAGTGAAAAATTAAACACTATAAAAAATTTAATAAGAATCTTGAGTTCCTTGAGATAATTTATTCACCTTTTACGTCTAGTTACAGTGTTTGTAAATCAAATCAATTCTTCTATTCTTGTGTTGGGGTGAATTTTTTTAGGTATTTCTACTTATGCGATAACGTGTGCATATATCCCATTTTTACAGAGTAATAAACAACATAAAAACCTCGATAAAAACTTACCAGAATAATTAGTCGTAATAAATAAGTAATACACTCCAAAACTATATACAGTAAAAGGAAGAATATTTTACACTGAACTGTGATATTGAAATCTAGTCTTGGTTCTGCCTTACTGGCGAAAAGGTCAATGACTCGTTTATTAAAGTCTTCAATATTATTAAGAAACACTTTTTCAGCTGATAACATTCCCAAAGCACATAGTCTTTCTTCTTTCATAGAGTTGCGCAAAAAAGTTTTAGTCTTTTTAACATAGAGAAGCATCTTTCAGCTTCAGAGGTTGACATAGGTGTTGTCACTAAAACCTCCAATAACTTAATAGTTTCTTGAAAAGTGCACGTCATATCTTCCTGTGAAACTTTCATAAAGTACTTGCAGTTCTGTTTTTAGACGATTTTTCTCTAGAGATGGATATAACTTAACTGACATAGAGCGGAAACTTTCACGGCTTTGGTCAATTAAGAAATCATGGTTCTTGGGATTAGACCGTGTCAAACTGGAATTACTATCCGACGTTTCGCCTTCGATTGCACGAGGCATCTTCAGCGATCTTTACTCCACGAGATCTGAACACTGAATGAGCTCGAAGAGATTTAGACGGGCTTTTATACCCGACTTGTACTCACCGAACCGTGACCCTGTGTTAAGATCGGTTTCCACGTGTGATGTGGACCGTAACCCGTGTCTCTATTGAAATTTTTTGTATATTTAAATATTTCAATAGATTCTCTAACTTTTCGTTTATAAAAACCTGGAACTGATGCTAGAACCTTGGTTTCCTTTACATTTATGAAATGGCCAGTGTTATGCTGGTGTTCAGCTACAGCAGATTGAACAATTTGTTTCTTTTTAATACATCGTTCATGTTCCTTAAGTCTAATTAATATTGAGCGTCCTGTTTCCCCTACATACACTTCTCCACAGGAGCAAGGAATTTTATATACTCCTTCTGTTGAAAGGTACTGGCTTACTGGAGACAATGTATCGTAAAATAATGACTAATTGAAATTTGTTTGGCCACATCAGTAGTTTCGTCGGCTATTACCGCTACATAATTCGCTTTTTTAATTTCTTTAGTCACTTCTTCATGGTAAACGCTAATCATGCAGTCCAATAATTCGTTCTGTATCTTCTTAGAGGTCCCGTTAAATGCAGTTGCTTTGTTGAAATGTTCCTTTAAATCTCTATCCAGTTGAGAACTAAAATCTATCAATTCTTGGAACACCCGTTTATTTCTGGATTCTTCGGTTTCATCACGACCTCTCAATGACCAATTCTAATGCACCACAAAACCTAATACAGTCGATAATGATGTTTAAAATATATGTGTTTTTATAAACTTGATTGATGTGCATAATATTTTGTCTATAAGCCGAACTTAATTGAGCCAAAGTTTTGTAGGTGTAATTTTAGACATGGAGGTGTGGCCATTTATACCAGGGAGGAATTTTTGGAAGTATGTAAGCCCATTAATCTTGAAAAATATTGCAGTGAATTAACAGCAGAGTTTTGTGGTCTAGAAATTTCTAAAAAGACAATTATAATTACAATATATATATAGATCAAGCAATGGTGATTTTGAAATCTTTTTACAACAACTTGAATTATTACTAAATGAAATTTCTAATATTTATAAAAATATTACTTTCTTAGGTGACTTCAATGTTAATTTCTCGCATCCTTCTTCATCTCTTCAGGACCTGCTGTGTATTCTTTCAAACCTAAATGATGAAAACCTAATTATCTCTGTACTAGACCCATGTTTGTCTGACCACCGAGGTGTAAGTGCCAATCTTTTCATTTCTTGCAGTGACAAGGGCAAGTTTGACTACAGGAAAATTATTACTGAACGTGGCATTGACAGAATCTGTGAGTGTTTGCTATATTTTGACTGGAGAGAATTTTACAATGGTTCAGTACCACAGATGTCTGAATTTCTTATAAACAGTTTCAAATTCTTGGTTAATGAAAATTTACTAACTGAAAAGTTTTTTATTGAGTCACGTAAAGCACCAGTATCCTGGTTTAATCAAGAACTTAGAGATACGAGGGATACATTGAATGCTATTAAAACAGTAGCAGAGTATCTGAAAAA
This sequence comes from Kuschelorhynchus macadamiae, assembly GCA_030620095.1. NCBI lineage: Eukaryota > Metazoa > Arthropoda > Insecta > Coleoptera > Curculionidae > Kuschelorhynchus > Kuschelorhynchus macadamiae. The sequence continues at coordinate 1,257,927 of JAUTXW010000107.1, forward strand.
CGAAGCTTCTTCTCGTGCTTATACACATTTTAAAAACCAAAAAAGAAGCATATAGTAATTTTATTAATAATTTAAGTAACCAAATGAGGGATTGCTGGAAACTGATTAACTTTGAATCTAATCAATTCGAACAGTTAAGTTTAAATGTGGGGTGTAGTGAGAGTGAGTTTGAGTACAGCGCAGTGAAGGTCTTGCTTGCATTAATTAACATATATGTAGTGTGTCTGTACAGAGCACCATCATCAAATGTATTAAATTTTATTAATCTGTTGTATGATTTAATGGTTGATTTATTCGATAAAAGCAGAAATGATAAGAATGCTTCATATATTGTATGTGGGGACTTTAATGTTAATTTTGATCCTGTAAAAATAATATTCATGCAAACTGGATTGTGAACAACCTTATATCATTTGGTCTACAGTCTTGTATTAAGGACTATTCCAGGATTCATAACACATCAGCTACAATTATAGATAACATCTTTACAACATTTCAGCTTGAAAAAGTCAAGGTTTTGACTATAGAGAGCAACCTGTCAGATCACTTCATGCAGTATGTTATATTACCTATAAAAACCTCAGTAAAAAGTACTAATAAGCAATATAAGTATATACGCAACTTCAGAAAAGAGGCTAATATAATAAACTTTAAAAATTTCCTGCAATATGAATCCTGGGATGATTTGGTAAGAGCAGACACTGATGCTAATGCTAAGTAAAATATTGTATATTATTAATAAGTCCTTCCCACAAGAGCTCATCAGATATTGTCCTGATGGTTCTCGAGTATCATCTAATGCACACTGGCTTACTAATGACATTGTAAAGCAAGGCGAAGATCTACGATTTTTATTTATGTGTTGTAAAAAATCAAATAGTGAGCAAATGTGGGGAAACTATAAGGTAAGTTTGAGGGAACATAGAGAACTCATTGCAAACAGTAAAAAAAATGTTTATTCACATATTTACAATAATTCCTCAAATAAGATGAAAGCTTCATGGAATATAATAAGTAATGAATTGGATGCCTCAGCTAAAAAGCCTTCATATCCAACTTTTTTCAAAAATATGAATGATAGTACTATTTATGACTACGGTCTTGCAGCTAAAGGGTTTAATGACTATTTCATTGAGAGTATAAGGCAATTGCCTGGTAGTCAGTTGAGCAATCTTGGACTTAGTATGGGAGCCTGTGACGAGTCAATGTTTCTCCAGCCAGTTAATGAACTTGAGGTACACACATATCTAAACTCAATCTCAAATAAGCACTCTGGTGGTATTGATGATATTCCTTGCTCGCTGTTGATAAAAGTGTCAGAGCATATATCTCCAGTCCTTACCTACCTAATAAATGAATCCTTTAAAGAAGGTATATTTCCCACTCAACTAAAAACATCTATTATTCGACCTATACACAAAAAGGGTAATATTAATAGAATAGATAACTATAGACCAATCTCACTTTTGACTGCATTCTCTAAGATATATGAAAAAGCATTTTATGACAGACTCAGTAACTTCTTGAATAAAAATAGGATTATACCTAGTACTCAGTTTGGATTTCGAAGGGGCTGCTCAACGGCTGATGCTATTGTTTCCCTTGTTGGGGAACTCGTTCGGGCGTTGGATCAGGGTTGTGCCACCATGAGTGTTTTCTTTGATTTCTCTCGCGCCTTTGACTTGGTCAATCACTCTGTTTTATTATGTAAATTAGAACGTTATGGAGTGAGGGGTACTCCACTCAAATGGATTGAGACATACCTGTTCGACAGGAAACAAAAAGTCATACTGCTGGTGAATGGCCAGAAATATCAATCTGAATTAGCAGACGTTCCTACAGGTGTTCCACAGGGAAGTGTGCTGGGACCCTTATTATTCCTCGTCTATATTGCTGATATTACTCAGTCAGTTTTGTTGGGCCCTAATATTATATATGCAGATGACATATCTTCTGTCATAACAGGTGTTTCTTTCGCTGAGATAAGGAGATTAGCGGAGGTCAGCATTGAGCAAATGCTTGATTATTGCAGATTGAACAATCTTGTCCTCAATTTACAAAAAACACTCTTAATGCTGTTCAGTACCCGTGCAAATGAAACAAGTCTAAATCTAAATATATGTGGTAATGATATGGGCAATGTTAACACTGCTAAGTTCCTAGGCGTCATCATGGATTGTAACTTAAATTGGTCAGGTCATGTCGACTATATTCTTAAAAAACTTGCCACCCATTCGTTTGTCATTTGGAAACTAAGAGCAGTAGTTGATAGAAGCATACTAATGTCTTATTACTATGCCTACGTCTATTCCTTGTTAAATTATGCTATAGTAGCTTGGGGAAATTGCTTGAGAGTGAATGAGGTATTAGTTGCACAAAAGAGGATTATTCGAACAATCCTCTTCAAGGGATCAAGGGAATCTTGTCCACTCTTCTCAAATCTTCAACTGTTGACAGTTGTATCAATTTATATACTTCAATGTGCCCTGTACATTCGTAAGAATCTTAACTCTTTTACTCTGGTTGATGACATGCCTCACTGCTATCCACTCAGAAATGGCTCCGACTTAAGGCTACCGGCTGTTCGACTGACTGCAACTGCTAAAAGTTCCCTTGTAATGCCCTTAAAAATATATAATCACTTGCCGGTTGAACTCAGACGAACTATAAATTTAAAATCTTTTAAAAGAAAACTATTTGACTTGCTTTGTAGGGATCCCATTTACAGTTTGAATGAGTTTTTCTCTAGAAACTTTGTATGATCTTGAAATATTCTGACTTGTATTTTGTATTTGTATTTTAACTTTTACACTATTTTATTTCACTTTTAACTTGATTAGGTATGTTGTAGTACTGTTCTTAACCTATTATATTATTATATGTATTTTACTTTGATAATCTTCGACGAAACACATGTCATACTGTGATCTGTTTGTGAATAAAGGAATTTGAATAAAAGTACAAACAATAATAACTGCGCTATAGATCCTGATACTATGAATGATTATTTTGTCCCAATGGGTGGTGAATTAATCAAAAATCTCCCTAACATAGACCATGATATTGATGTCCGGGTACCTGTGTGTGCAAACTCTTTTTTCTTGGGTCCCTTTACGTCAGCTGAAGTTATGAGTGCGATAAACACTCTAAAGCCCTCTACTGCTGCTGACATATATGGACTAAATAGTGAAATTATTAAGGAGACTCAACACCTGTTAATTGTACCCCTAACTACATTCTGTAATAAATGCATTGAGCAATGTATTTTTCCTGACTGCTTCAAGGTTGCTAGAGTGGTTTATATTTTTAAAAAAGGTGAGCGTGCTGACCTGTCAAACTACCGACTGATTTCTATCTTGCCAATTTTTGAAAAAAATTTTGAAATCTTATTAAAGTCAATGTTAATAAACTATTTAGAAAAAAATAATATTATTAATGGCTTCCAATTTGGATATAGAGCAGGGTACTCTACTGTGCAGGCAGTTTCAAGTTTAGCAAACAGAATAATTGGGGGCTTTGAGGAGGACACACCTACAGGAATAACCCTGTGTGACCTCAGCAAGGCCTTTGACTGTGTTCACCATGAGAGGCTTCTGCACAAGATGGAGTATTTCTATGGCTTTCGAGGACCAGAACTTAATTTCTTTAGGTCATATTTACTGAATAGGACTCAGTGTGTTGGGCAGTCAGTGAATCAGCTGTCTAGTTTCAGGAAGGTCAAATCTGGGGTTCCTCAAAACTCAATTATAGGATCCATCCTTTTCACACTATACATTAATGACTTTTATTATCATCTCCTTCCCAAACATTGCATTCTTTACGCAGATGACACCAGTTTGATTGTGTCTGCTACTGATCATCTTACTTTAAATAATAAAATGAGTGTACTTCAACAAAATGCCAAAAATTGGTTTGTCATGAATAAACTATGCATGAATGAAGCTAAAACTCAAAAGATTGTGATATCAAGTAACCCAAGGGATAATTCTAGGCAGTGTGTGTGTGTGTAGTAGGGATAAATATTGAGAGTAATCTTACCTGTAAGGATCATATAGATTTTACTTGTCGTAAAGTGTCAAGCCTTTTTCTGCTAAGAAGGCTAAGAGGATGTGTTGAGGACATGGGATTGATTAGTGCTTATTATGCAATTTTCTACTCACATATTTTGTATGGGATAATCTCATGGAGCAATTCTTGCCATTCCATACGAATTTTTCGATTACAGAAGAAAGCTGTTCGCATTCTGTCAAAGGCTGGTTGTAGGTCAAAGTCAAAGTCAAAGTCAAAATATGCTTTATTGTCTAAAGTAAAAAGTACTCAATGACAAAGCTATAAAAATAAATATGTTAACAATCAAAATAATAAATAAATAAATGGGCAAGAAAGAATTTGAGACAAGTATGATTAAATCACTGCAAAAAAGCCCAAAGTCAAATTCCTCAATAAAAGAAAATAATTATACAACATTAGTATAAAACTGCACAAAACATAAAAAAAACTAAAAAAAGAAAAAAAAAATATATCACATCACATTGCAACAATGATTATCAGTCATAATATATAACAACATAATACACAAGATTAAAAATTCAATAAACAGATTCATCCATACTATATCCTGTCCAACAAGTAAAAAAAAAAAAGAAACTAAAATACATACTTAATACACTTAACATATGCAAGTCCTAAAGTATAATTATTAGTACAAAATATACACATATCATAAGAAGCATTAATTAAAATTCTTAGACAGAAATTCTTCAACACTATAAAAAGCCTCAGAGATCATTAGATTCTTAACCCTAATTCTAAACAATCTGTAATTACTGATGCTTCGAATACTGACTGGGAGGTTATTAAACATCTTTTTCGAGGTATAAAAAATAGAATTTTTAGTTAGAGCTGAAGAAGGTATATGCAGACCAATATTGAAAGAGCTGCGGGTGCCCACCAAAGACAAGGTATGAATTCTGTCCAAATACTTTTTGTGCATCAGGCATACTGACTCCAATATAAACAGACCTGCTAAAGTCAGAATTTTTTTTGATTTAAATACAGGCCTACATGAATCACGAGGTTTCATGTAGTACAAGTATCTTATAGAACGCTTCTGAAGGACGAAAATTGACCGAAATAAGTTATTGCAGCAAGACCCCCAAAAACATATTCCGTATCTTAAATGTGCCTCGATAACTGAAAAATAGACATTCCTTGCCACTGTTTCGTTTAATTCATTTCTGACTGTACGAACGGCATAACATCCAGAACTCAATGTTTTGTACAAGTTATTAATATGTACCTCAAATTTCAATTTATTGTCTATAAACAACCCTAAGAATTTGTTTTCTGTCATGTTTTTCATAGTCTGACCATCAAACAAAATTTCATTTATGTGGCATTTAAAATTTAAAATGTTGGTTTTTGCCACATTAAATGACAGATGATTCGCTTTGCACCATTTTTGTATGTTACGCAGGTCAGACCTCACCATATCATTTAGAATGTCGGGATTCTTGTGATGCCATAAAATTGTGGTATCATCGGCAAATGAGGTGAACTGTCCGTGGCGAATGAAGGAAGGCAGGTCATTAACATATATCAAAAACAAAAGCGGTCCAAGAACAGATCCTTGAGGCACACCCGCGGTTATCCCAAGTTTAGATGACAGTTCCCCCTGAAAACGGACATTCTGATGACGGTCACTAAGGTATGATGTAAGCCACTCCCAAAATGCGCCCCTAAAACCATACAGTTCAAGCTTCCTCAGTAGTATCCTGTTACAGACACAGTCAAAGGCCTTCGTCAAATCACAGAACACCGCCGAGGCCACCTCTCCCTCATTGAGACACAGATACAATTCTTCCATAAAATGAAAAATAGCATCATCAGTGTTTCTGGAGAACCGAAAACCAAACTGTGTATCGGAAAGCAGTTTGTGTTTATCCAAAAAAGCAAGCATTCTAGTTTTTACTAGGGACCATTGTAAGCCCCTATTTATTTATCTCAAACTTTTAACGGTGCTTTGCATTTACATATACCAAGCCCTTTTAGAAATCCATAAGAACAAAAATAACTTCAAATTAAACTCTGACTTTCATCAGTATGATACAAGAGCTGCAAACCTGCTGCGACCACAAAAGTTGCGACTACAAAAATCAATAAATAACTCCCTTCCTCTAAAATGCTCAAACAGTCTACAAGGGACTTACATTTTAAGGATTTTAAGGTCAAAATAAGGCCGAGTTGTTGGAGCATGGCTTTTATTCCACCCAGGAGTTTATGACCACACCCCTTACTATTTAGATGTGTAAAATGTATGTGTTTACAGTTAAATAAAAAAAAAATAGTTTTAAAACAATTTATATGTGTATTACTTTTTTTTATGTATCATTTTAATTATTTTAAATTTTAACATTTACTGATGATTGTAAGAAACTATGTTTTATGACATGAATAAATCAGTATCAGTATCAGTCAATTTATTTGATTTTCTGAGCAAAGAAAAACTAAAAATATTATTTATATGTACCTTGCTGTTTTCATGGGTTTTAATTTTCTCATAAATATGCACTAAATCAATAACCCCACGCCTTGTCTATGTAGAATCACCACCAAACAAAACACAAATGAAACAAAAAAATGCATTTTTTTGATCGCATATACAAATCCAGTTATTTTTCGAATACATAATATTCCGATTAAACTTCCTTACATGGCCTTTTAAGCTTGATGAACTGGAGGTGGAAGCCTTCTGCTTTTGAGAGGTCTTCCAAGCTCCTTGATTTAAATTTTTTCCTCGAGCGATCGCGTAGAAAAAGGTTTCACTAATATACTGTTTATTTTATTCATTTTGCCTCAAACAAATTGAAAACAATAGGTACCTAGGTATTTAATTAAATTAATTAAACGTTAAAAAGAAAAGAGAGTTGGAAAAAGAGACTAAAAATAGATAAAGACAGACATAACTTATATATTGAACCAGGGTTGCTCATTAAGTGTTTGGTTGTACTGCTGGATTGAGTAGGTGGTATAACTTATTATTATTATTATTATTATTATTAATAAAGTCAGGCAGTAGACGGCAAAGCCGGTAAGACTGCACATTTCTTTAATATATACACTATTTACACATGCTTTGGTTTTTATTGCACTTTTATAGTTAGCGTTTTAGAAAACTGTCTAGTCTGTTTTTAAAACTATTCACACTGGGTGCGGTCACAATGTCCTCGGGCAAGCTATTCCATTGGGTCACCACACGGTTTGTAATAAACTCTTTTCTTGAGAGTCTATGACACCTCTCTGAACACAGTTTTAGGCAATGTCCCCTTAAATTGGTATTAGTGTTTCGATGGAAAAAATCTATCTCACAAGAGTAGTGGCCATGTATTACTTTATAGCATTCTATGAGATCTCCCCGGCTCCGTCTCTCCTCCAATGTTGTCAAACCAAGACGTTTTAACCTCTCTTCGTAAGGAAGATTCCTTAGGGTTGGTGGGATCTTAGTTGCACGTCTTTGTACTCGCTCCAAAAGGTCTATATTCTTGCGAAAGTATGGGGACCATGCCACCACAGCGTGTTCTAAAATTGGTCTAATGTAGGTCTTATATGCTTGTAGCAGGGTTTCCTGGGACATCTCACGGAATGCACGGCGAATCATGTATACCAGCATGTTGGCTCGTTTTACCACCTTTGCCACCTGACTCTCCCATTTCAAGCATTCCGATAGGGTTACACCCAGGTCATTCTGTTCACCCACGGATATTAACGTAGTGCCATTAATGCTGTACTCCAGTCTTGGGTTATTATAGCCTATATGCAGTGTTGTACATTTGTCGGTGTTAAGACGTAACAACCAGTCATTTGTCCAACTTTCCAGCTTGGCTAGGTCTTCTACCAGATCTCCATGCTCTATGGTTGGATCACAGAAGATTTTTGTGTCGTCGGCGAACATACTCACATTGCACATCATTTTCTCTGATAGGTCGGACACATATACCAAGAACAGCAGGGGGCCCAGAACTGAACCCTGAGGCACACCACTTAGCACTTTGTAGTTTGAAGACAGGCACCCATTTACCCGGACTTGAAATGTCCGACCAGTTATGTACTGCCTGATCCACTCCAGCAGTTTTCCTCTCACGCCATAGTGCTGCAATTTTGAAATTAGTCTTGCAAATGGCACTGTGTCAAAGGCTTTTTCAAAGTCCAGATATATTATGTCTACTGGATATCCAGCATCCTGCGCTTTGGTCCACAGTTCCAAATTAGCAACAAGGTTGGAACTAACAGAGCGTCGAGGCAAGAAACCATGCTGATTTGCCAGGAGGTTTTGGTGGTTGGTCATTAGGAATTCTGTTAGTTCCCAAGCGATGATCTTTTCCATTACTTTGCAGGGGATTGATGTCAAGCTAATAGGACGGTAATTACTGGCCAGGCACTTATTTCCTTTCTTATATATAGGAATAACAATAGCTTTCTTCCAGCTAGGGGCCAGTTCTGAGGTTTGCATAGAGCTATTCATAATTTGGGACAGTAGTCTGCTTAATGCTGACTTACAGTTCTTCAGCAGCACTGGCGAAACACCATCAGGACCAGGGCTTGCTTGCAATTTTAGGTGACCAAGGGCTTTTTCAACCTTTTCCTCAGTAAAGTGAATGTCTGTTATCGAGACTATTGAATTAGTTCCAGGTGTTAATGCAGGGAGTGAACCGTTGTTCTCTTTGACATAGACTGTGAAAAACTGTTCAGCAAATATCTCCGAAATCTTGTAGGGGTCAGTTACTGTCTCACCATTGCTATTGGATAGTGCAAAGTTTACATGCCTTGATTCCAGTGAGTTGTTTAAGTACTGGTAAAATTTTTTCGGTCCTTGGTTGACTAGGTTGTTCTCGTATTGCACTCGCGCTTCTCGAAGGTGTTGAGTTATGTCATTCCTTAGACTATTGTACAAGATTTGATATCTGTTTTTCTCTTGCTCATCCTTGCTAGACTTGAAACGGTGCCAGAGTGTTCTCTTTTTGTTTATTAGTTTAATATGTTGTTCTGTGACCCATGGCTTCTTTGACACCTTTTTATGTTGTTGTAGGGGGACATGATGTGTGTCTACATGCAATACCACTGCCTCAAAGTCTTCATAGCAGCCTTCCCTTCCAAGATCACCCAAGTACTCAGAAATGTATCTGTTAATTTGCTCGTAGTCGGCTTTCCAGTAATTTTTGTGTTTTTCCTTGATTATTGGTTTAAAATCCAGGCACACTTGGATGTGGCCAGAATAACCACATGGTCACTCTTTCCGACTGGTGGCTGTGAAGTAATGTCTGTAACCAATTTTTCATCAGATACCAACAGCAAGTCTAGGAGAGATGGATTGGTGTCTAGTCGATGTCTTGTCGGAAAGTCTATAAGCTGATATAGGCTGGTGTCATGATAGGTAAACAGGAATTCCTCTGCAGCATGACTCGCCTGTGTTACTTGTTTGGTTCGCCAATCAATCTCTGGGTAATTAAAATCCCCAAAGATCATTTTGGATATTTCTCTCTCGCTCACTCTTCCCAGTGCCTCACAAAATTTTACGTTGTCAGTAGTTGAGCAGGACGGTGGTCTGTATATACATCCCAGCAGCAGGTCAAGTGATGATATCTTGAGGTTTACCCATACAGAGTCCAACTCGCTGATATCTCTGAGTTGGTTGTCTACCCTTGAACATGCCACTCTGTGCCCCTGAATAGTGCTTTTTATGTAAATGCAAACTCCTCCACCCCTTTTTGTTTTGCCATCTTCTCTTATTGCATTTCTATCTTCTCTAAAAAGTGAGTAACCAGGTATTGTAACCATTGCATCAGTAATATCAGCTTGTAGCCAAGTTTCAGTGAGAAGTACTATATCCGGACTGTTACATTTTATTTCTACTAAGAGCTCATCAAACTTTGCAACAAGTGATCCTATGTTAGTGTGGAAAAAAGAGATGGTAGAGTATTCATTACTTAGTTTTTTGGAGTAGTTTTAGGTTTTATAATTTTTGGGATGCCACTAAAATACTTTATGATAAGAGATGGCTCCTCCTTCTTACGGTCTTCTAACTCCTTTTGCACTTCCCTTAGAAATTGTAGTTGTGCTCTAGTCTGATCATATTTAATATATACCTCTTTGTCTGTTAGTTTTGTCTTATTTCTCAGGATTTTTGCTGCATCTTCAGTGGATTCGAGAACTATTCTTATTGGACGTTTTTTAGTACCATCATAAATACCCATTCTTCTGACCTTAATATTGTCAAGTTTTATGTTGGCATCAATTTTTGAGAGAACTTGCTTGGCCATGTCTGCTTCATCCTTAGTTCTTTCCTCAAATGTAGTTTTGGAGGATTCTTTAATTCCGAATATCAAAACATTTTGCTTTCGTTTCTCTCTCTCATTAAGTTCTTCGATGGTCATCTCGACTGCTTGGGGCCGAATGTTGTTTGGCAAGACTGTAGGTTGGCTTTTTACTGACTCCTTTAGTTCCTCAACTTGATCTTTTAAGCATTTTGTGTCTGCTACCACTTGTGCATAGCTTGGGGTGGTGTTTGAGGCGTTGTTTAATTTATCTTTCAGTTCTTGTGTTTCCGAGCTTAAATTATCAACCTGCTGCTTGATTTTAACAAGATCACTCAACATACTATGTATAGATTCCAGGCATTCTGAGCAGTGATTGGAAAGCATCCTGTTTTGGGTAGTCAGGACCCTGATTTCATTTGACGAAATTTTTTTTTTGCAATTTCTACAGAACACCTTTTTGCAATAATCACAGGGTGCACCAAACAGCTCTTTAATCTCTTTGTTCTTAGAAGTGTCTATGAAATAACACAGAGATTTGCATTTTGAGCAAGTAAGCTCATTTGAGGTTAAGTCCAATTTCGAAGCCATTTATTTCACTATCAGAATGGATTTTGTACAAGTTTTTTTTTTTTTTTTTTTTTTTCTTTTTTTTCACTATATTAGGTAAAATAGGCACTCTTTAAGAGGTTTTGATAAGTTGTAGCAATAATGTGCGACCCTGAATTACAATAGTTCGAGGACGCTTAATCACCTCGCCAACTTGGCAACGTCGGAACCAGGTCTTTCAATTACCCAGTGGTAACATTGTTTGGCAACGTTGTTGGAAACTTTGAGAGTGGACAATGACAGTGTTGACGGTTGACAGGAAAATCACATGTGATGATTTGTAGGTTATGGTTGCCCTTGAAAATGAAAGCTTTACAAACGATTTACTTCAAAAATATCCAAAACCAGGGCTTGCAAACACTTTCAAAGGTATTTCGAACCCTATAAAACACGTCTAGCACGAATTACTGAAACAACTCACAATTTAACAATAATAAAAAAAAAAAAAAATACGCAAGTAAACACATCAAACTTTTACGCAAGTCACTTATCACTACCTTGACCTAAACTTGACACTTTAAGTATCTTTATTATTTACACACACATATTTACTATCTTGCTGTTCTTTTCTTTTCTTTTTCTTTTCATATATAACATCTAATATTAATTCATTTAATTGGATAATTAATTTAACATGGAACGCAACCTAAAATGTTGTAAACATAAGGATTTCTCAAACTTTTGCTGTGTATCCTGTATGGGCATGTTCCATCCTAGCTGCTTGGAACGCTGCAAGGATGTTGTGAAACTTGGCGGTTATAGAATTTATTGTTCTAGCAGCTGTCAATCAAAGGCTGAAACTGATGTACAACGGGGGAATAATTATATTGACGAGCTTAACAAATTGAAATCTGAAATAAACGACAAGAATAATTACATTAAGCGACTAAAAAGAGGAACACAGGATTTTGCTGATGATGTCTCTGAGGCTGAAAAAGAATTTAATGCCCAGCTAGCTGAACAACGTTGCAGAATAGCAGAACTTAATATGGAGATAGACAGTCTCAAAATTTCCAAATCTGAGCTGGATAATAAAATTAAAGAAAATGAAGAACTTATTACTCATTTACGTACTCAAATTCACGACCTCACTGACATAAACAGGCAAATGGTGACATCAATATCTGTTCTGGAAAAGGAAAACGATGTAAATTTTAAGGAAATTAAGCATCTCAAGCGGCAATTGGATGTTCACATTCACTCATCAAGGGGAGAAGTTGGTCTTTCTCAATGTGGTAGAGTTCCAACCGCAAGCACAACGGTTTCGACCGGATTATCTGCGCCAATCCCTCGTAAACCACAGATTTTGATTATGGGTGATATTAATGCGAAAGGTTTTATAAATATCTTTAAGCAGTTCACAGGCAATAAATATGATATTAAGTTTCAGTGGTCGGGTCCTATTCTCTTCAAAGAGCGCATTGAGGATTGTGAAAAGTTGGTTGGGAAGTTTTCTAAAGACGATTTTGTTGTGTTATTTGCGAGAGGATTGAATGCACTTAGGGGGAAGACTATCAGATCACAGGCTTTGCTTCGTCTTCTGGAAAACTCTAACAGAACCAGTTTGTTTGTTTGTGGTCCGCCTCTTCAGATGAATCGTCCAGTACTTAACAAGATTATTCAACAGGACGACTTTCATTTGCAATGTCTCTTTAAAAATTATCAACATATCCATTACATTCCGTCCAGAGTCACAACCGAGAGAGGTATAATGAATTTCAGTGAAAAAGCTGAGCTTGCACAGATGATTTTTTCAAACTTTGTTGGGTCTGTGAAACACGTTTGTACGTCTAATTCTGATCACGACAACCCCACTGCTCGTTCTCAGACTATGAATAATGCTCCAACTTCTCTGCAGCAGGAACTATATGAAGGTTCGAATTTTTCGCTATCAACGAACAAAATGTAACTCAGACATATGATACAGTCAGTGGTATTGGGGTTTCCTCAGCGAGTAGTCTGAGCATGTTTTATCAAAATGTCAGGGGACTACGCACAAAGACTGACGAGATTTCTCTAAGCATTTTGTCTTGCGACTATGAAGTAATTTCTCTTACCGAGACGGGGCTTAATGGAGATATTAGTAGCTACGAAATGTTTAAACATAAATATATGGTTTTATTATTTATTTATTTTATTATTTATTTATTTACGTATACAACATTTACATATAAATATATACTAAAGCTATACTAACTATTCTAAGATGGTCCGTTTGGCTAAAGTCTTAAACCCGCTTTGGGTTAAACTAAAAAAATCTAAATTATCATAGTATTTGTTTACATTTGCCGACATTCTGTTTACCGGGCTATACAATGAATACCAGGTTAGAAAATTGGGTATATTTAGAAGGGTCTGACGAAGTGTATGGTAATTAGGGACATGAATTTTAAAATGCTCAGTACACTCTGGACTCTTGATGAAGTTGTTAAATACATTAAAAACAAAACAGACATCGTAATACTCCCTTCTATTGGAAAGATTTGGTAATGTAAGGAAGGACATGGTTTGGGCGTCATTAAGATCAATATTATCACAGGAGAGTTTATATCTTGCATATTTGATGAATTTATGTTGAACATTTTCTATACGGTTTTTGTGGATCTGATAATATGGCGACCAAACAATATTGGAAAACTCCAAGATGGACCGAACAAGTGAAGTGTACAAAGTTTTTATGGCAATAATATTTTTAAAATCCCTGCTATTCCTTTTTATAAAACCCAACATCCTATTGGCCCTACCTATTATATTTTCAAAGTGCTCAGTAAACATAAGCTTTGAATCTAAGTGAACACCCAGATCCTTAACCTTGATCACCTCAGTCAAAACTACATCATTAATAGTGTATTGGGTAGGAACAACATTCTTTGTTCTATGAAATCTCATAAAACAATACTTGTTGATATTTAACGACATGTCGTTATGTTGGCACCAGGTGAATATTCTGTTGAGGTCATTCTGTAAAGGAATAGTGTCTTGAGGAGAAGATATGTGGCAGAACAACTTCATATCATCAGCAAATAATAATACGTTGGAAGAAAGCAAACTACTAAGGTCGTTAATAAATAAGCTAAACAGGAGGGGCCCTAAATGGGATCCTTGAGGTACACCAGATGTTGCATTGAAAATTTCAGAAAGGTGTCTATCTACCCTTACCTGTTGCTTTCGGCCAGATAAATAGGATTCCATCCATGAGAGCAAGTGACCAGAGATTCCATAACCAGATAATTTGGAGAGTAGTATGGCATGATTGACCCTATCAAAGGCTTTACTGAAATCGGTATATATTGTATGTGTCTCCATACCTTTTTCAAAGGAAGTGGTAACGAAGTTGATAAACAGAAATAAATTAGTATCTACCGATCTGCCTGAGGTAAAACCATGTTGTTGGTTCACTATTATTTGTTGAAAAACGTTTGAAAGGACATTTTCAATACAATGCTCGAATACCTTCGGTATCGCAGAAATAATACTTATTGGTCTATAATTTTCGACCTTGCTTTTGTCACCTGACTTGAAAATGGGACACACATATGACAACTTCCAAACTTCTGGAAATACTCCGGAGCTGAGAGACTTGGAAAATATGTGGTACAGAGGAAGGTAAAGAGAGTGTGAACATTGTTTTAAGACTATATTAGGAAGTCCATCCGGACCCCCGGCATTGTTTATGTCAACCTCTGACAACGATTTCTCTATGTTTATGGGAGATATGATAATTTCAGAAATTACTTCAAATTTCTTTGGGGGGGTATTTTTTATGTTAGAAGGATTTTTAGGATTGTAAACGGATGAAAAAAATTGGGCAAAGAGATTTGCTATGTCGACAGCATTTTCAGCTTTAACTGTACCAAGGGACATTTCTGCGGGAATGGATCCGTGATTTACTTGTGAACGAACAAAATTCCAGAAGAATTTAGGATTTGCGTTAATTGAACTTTCAGCGTTTGTTATATAAAGATCATGGGATTCCCTAGCATTGACTACGCAGCAAAGAGAAAGTGTTGTAATCTTCAGGTTTGTTTGATTGCTTGTATTTTTTGTGAGCAGCTTTTTTTTGAAATATTAAAAATTTGAGTTCCATTGAAAACCAGACAGGAAATCTGTTATTTGAACGATATTGCTTCAAAGGTACAAACATATCAAAACAGTTAAACACTACAGCATAGAAGTTATTCATAGTTTTTTCCAGATCGTCATCCATGATTGTTGGCCAATCAAATAACAAAAAATAATTATTGATGAGCGTAAAATCCGCATTCTTAAAGTCATAGAAGTAGTCATTGGCATACTCTATGTAGGATCTTTTAGACATTACAGATAGTGTAAAAGCTGGGTGGTATAGGTCACACTTTACTAGACCATTACATTTTACCATTGAGTTAATTTCAGAAGTGGAGAAGCAAAGGTCCAGAATAGTATTGTATTCATTTAGAATATTGTTATATTGTGACAGCCCAAGAAAAGCAGCACTGTCACACAGCAAAATTTCTTTTGGAGATTTAATGTTACCTGGTAATAATGCAAGATAGTTTTCACTCGTTGGAGACCATGTGATATGAGACAGATTATAATCTCCTAAAACTAGCACTTTAACGAATTTTTCACAGGCATTAGTTACAGATCTTAAATGAGTTTCTAAATAAGATATGTCTATTGATGGCGGAATGTAAACACAGCCAATACAGAAAGGTGAGTTGCCTATTTTCACTGATACCCATATCTCTTCAATATTAGGATTGATAATGTCTAAGCGACGAGATTTTAACTTTTTGTCGACTGCGATTAGAACACCACCTCCACGACATTTTGTACTGTTATTTGTGTTTCTGTCGGTCCTGTATACCTCGTACCGCGAGTCCAGAAATTCAGCATCATTCACGGAGGAATCCAACCAGGTTTCTGTAAGTGCAATTATGGAGTAGGTTTCGCACAGAGCCGCACAAAAAAGGTCTTTAAGCTTTGTATTAAGGCCGCGGACGTTTTGGTAGAAGATGGTATGAGATTCTAATGGGGATTGTCTGCTATTGTTCGACGTTGAAAATTCGCTGAGGTAGACGTTCTGAGAGGGCGCCGGGGACGAAACTCCTTAACGGCAGTTCCGGCAGGCCAAAGATTTGGATCGAGCAAGCCTTTCAAAAGCGACTCTTTAACTCCTATTTTAAAAGATGTTACGTCGTCGTTTTTATCCAGAACAAAACATTTTACGTCGGATATGCAGAGTTGATTTTCCATATATTCGATTATGTGTGTTTCTGTAGTTGTTGGGTCGCACCGGCCAAGATATAGCCACTGCCGTCTTTCACCAGCTGTAAGTGGTCCATTTTCTGTGCCTGTACCAATAATCAGTGGTTGCTTAGACCGTTCGACAGAACCGGCTGACGTTGTTGCTTTTTGATTGTTGGTGATATTGTTTGGGCGTGAGTGGCTTTGAATTCGGACAGCCTTCAGGGATTGACCGTCATTTAAAGAAGATTGTTGAGGTCTCTGATCCAATTTTTGAGTGAGTTGCATTGGTGGTAGGGGCGATGGGTTGGAATCGGCAGGTTTAGATGCCACAAGATCTTTGAGGAGCTGAAGTTCTTTTTCTAGCTTGAGAAATTTCATCTGTAGTTCTTCATTGTTTCGCTGAAGCTTTCTCAATTTCGTGTCACAGGAACAGCTGGGTACACATATAGTGCCTTTTTGTCCATCATTTGTAACAACGTCGTTAGATTTATCCACTATATTGACATTATTGACACCAAGCTTTATATGGCCCGATACTACTTTTATCTCAGAGTTTAAAAGGTCTAGGCTTGTTGAAATGCCAGACTCACAATCTTTAAGATTATTTAAGCCCTCACACAGTGTGGATCTCACAACAACCATTTCTTGTGATATAAGTTTAGCGATTATGTCTGGTAGGGAGTCAAAAGCATTTTCCATCTGAGTTCTAACAGAGGCGATATTTTGGGCAAGCTCGTCAGTTTTGACTTGTTTTTTCACGGAATCAGAACATGAGTTACAAGCAAACAGCATAACTCTTGTCTTCATCTGGGTCACTTGAGCTTCTGAAGTAGAGAACTTGGAACAATTCAGGCAGTAGATTTCTTTGCAAAAATCACATTTAATTTTGTATTTCACCTCCTTTTCATTTAATGTAGCTTGGCACTTTGAACATGACATGGTACAAATTGATGGTATCACAGGTGAAACAGACTATATATATTATGGAAATATCACCAAAACTATTGAGTTCTTAAAGCGAGACGCACTATAGATTGTTTACACTTTTAACACAAAGTCGTTATGTTTAAATTTAATTTTCTATGTTTGAAAATCACTATTTCGCAAAAATATGTATCTCCAGATGTGAAACTAGATCCAGTTGCTGACAATACTTCGTTTCTTTTGTAAAAAGTAAGTAAGTTTTTGCGATGAATCACGATTTCTCAGGACTTGCGAATTTTCACTACCTTTATAAACGTAAAGATAGGAGTTATGAAGAACTGGGATGCCAGCGCGGCGGAGGCGTGTTGATTGCAGTTTCTTGTTGTTTTCAGGCATCCTTGATTATTACTCCTATTCATCTAGAGTTTGACGATGTTTGGGTTCAGGTGAAGGCTGGCGACACAAAATTAGTCCTAGGATGTGTATATTTCCCACCCAATTCTAGCCTGGAGTATTATCAGTCATTCTGCAATACTTGCGAGTCGCTGAGAAATAGTTTTGACAGTCATACATTTTTAATTTCTGGGGATTTTAACCTTTCTTCAGTGGAGTGGATCTATGAAGACAATACCCTTGTTCCAAGGTCTTTAACATCGTTGGCCTCTGAAACTCTTATTGTGTCAATGAACTTTCTAGAATTGCAACAAATTAATTCTTTATGCAATCATATGGGTAGAACTTTAGACTTGATTTTTGCTGATGACTTTGTTAATGTTCGCATTTCATCTCCTGATTTACCCCTAGTAAATATTGACCCTTACCATCCTGCGATTGAATTGATGTATAAAATTGAATATGTTCCTCCAATAAAAAGTTACAATCAAGTGAGTGTATATCAGTTTCATCGGGCAAATTTCCATGAACTCAATCTTTTTTATAAGCAATCGGATTGGTCTTTCTTATCATCTCCTGACATCAACGGGATCGTTGAAACCTTCTATGAGGTTTTGCTTCGGGGAATCGATATTCATGTTATTTATTTATTTATTACGGGACTTGCCCAATCATACTTTCGTTATACATTACTAAAAAGAAAAAATACAAAATATTATAAACAATGTCAAAACAGAACTATATATAATTCAATAACATTGAACTATTACTTATTTAAAAACCACTTGAGAAGAGACTCTGGTATGCCTAGTGTTATGAATTATGACGGTGAAGAAATTATGGGTTCAAATCACATCGCTAATGCCTTTGCAGCCCATTTTCAGTTCTGCTATTCACACCATGAAATTTTAGATTTTAGTCAGATCAGTCCCGTAAGTTCTTCAGGGAAACTACTAGCAACATATTATTTTACAGAGGCAGAAATCTGCACTAAAATAGACGGCCTTGATGTCTCTAAGAGGGCTGGTCCTGACGGAATTCCCACTATCTTTTTGAAAAGGTGCTGTCAGTCGTTGTCTCAACCGCTATGTGTAATTTTTCAAAGATCTTTTAATCTAGGTTCATTTCCTGATATTTGGAAATTTTCTACACTGATGCCGATCTTTAAATCCGGTGGTAAAAGCGATATAAAGAACTACAGAGGTATCTCTTTGCTTTCACATATTCCAAAGCTGTTTGAGGCAATTATCACTGATCATTTATTTGAGTCTTTGAAACACTACATTACGAGTAAGCAACATGGTTTTTATCGCGGTCGCTCAACTACTACAAATCTTGCGATGTTCCAAAATTACTTAATTACATCTGTCGAAGCTGGCCAACAGATTGATGCTGTTTACACAGACATATCCAAGGCTTTTGATAGTGTTTGTCATCAGCTTTTATTATTAAAATTGCAGCAAATTGGTCTTTCTGGAAGTTATTTGGAATGGATCAGATCTTATTTGTTTAATCGTCGACAACAGGTCAACATTTGTGGTTCAGTTTCTAGGGAGGTTATTGTGACATCGGGTATCCCACAGGGTTCACATATTGGTCCAGTGCTCTTTCTACTTTTTATAAATGACATAGTATCTTGTTTTAGAGCGTCCAAGTGTCTTTTGTATGCAGACGATTTAAAATTTTTTGCTCCTGTTTACACTGACTCAAATGCACTGCAATCTGACATTGGAAGGCTCGTCAACTGGTGCAGCACTAATTATCTCCATCTTAACATATCCAAGTGTAAAGTGCTCCGTTTTCATAAACGCATTAATCCTGTTCTCTCCTCCTACTTCATAAATGATGTAACACTAGAGGTTGTTAGTTCTTACACTGACCTAGGTGTTATTTTTGATGACAAACTAACATTTAATCTGCATATTGACAGCATTGTACTCAAGGGTTTTAGATTGTTGGGCTTTATAAAAAGGAATTCAAGGCATGTGACGAACACCAAAGCAATTGTCTGTCTGTATTACTCACTGGTACGGAGTGTTTTGGAGTATTGTTCAACAATATGGAGTCCATCATACCAGTGCCATAACGATAAATACCTCTTATATAATTTTTATTTAATTTTCCATATCAGGATCTATCGTATAACACTAGAGCTCTTCTATGCGGCCTTCAAACCCTTGAGTTTCGGAGACGTAAGGCACTTCTTGTTTTTCTACACAAGCTAATAAATGGAGACATTGATTGTGAAATATTGTTGGGGTCGGTCTCATTTTTGGTTCCTATTAGGAGAACAAGACAACCTCAGCTATTCTTTGAAAGATTCCACCGTACAAATTATGGGTCTGGCGCATTTATTGACCAACTAGTGTGTAATTACAATCGTCATTTCGCAGAATATGACATCTTTAGACTTAGCACTTTGCAGCTAAAAAGGCAGCTAAATGGATTGCTTTTGTGAGATTTTTTACACTTCGTATTCATATGGATTTATGTATTCCTTTGTAATTTTTTTTTGTCTGTAAATGTGTATTTGTGTATCAATTTTTTTTTCTCTATTTTAAATGTTTGATGTAGTTACTGTTTTTATTGGGTCTCTTGATTTTGACTTTTTTATTTTGACCTTGTTTACGAATCCATACCATTTAGAATGTTTAGCATTCTGTAGTGTACGTTTCAGAAGGACCACTTGTCCGATGCGTGCATCGGCTACGTCCTTCCTTCAAAACGAAATAAGTAATCCATTTAAAGGGACAGCTTCGGAAACATTCGTATCGCCGATGATTTTGACATGTTTTATTGGATTAATGTACACATTACAATATATAACAAAGTTGTTATATATTTAAGTTGTTAATATGCTAAATTAGGAGTATTAGCACAGTTTCTGCTAAAATGACATAACAATTTGCAATAGTGCAAGTTCAAGATAAAGTTTCAAGATCAATGAGAGCTAAGGTAAAGATCACTTGTGTCAGTTCTTTATAATACCTACCTTATGGTACCACTGTCAAACTATATCTACATATATATTACAGTAACTTTCTACTTACAATGCCAATAAAACTCACAATGACTGCAAAAAGCTTCGAAATAGTAAATTTATCCATGTTGCTGGAAGGATAAAAGGTCGCCAAAATTAAAGTAAACAGACTTGACGTGGATGATAATATGTTAACAATTCCTGCTTCTGTTTTTAGCAATGCCACTTGATAAATATAGTTTGCAGTAAACCACTAAAATTAAATAAAATAATTGTACACATATATCTTGCATTAATTAACAAAATCATTTTGTTAATAACAATCGTTTTGTTAATAACATTGGGTTAGTAGGATCTACGGTTAATAAAAGATCTTTTTTAATCAGTCGACGTTTCGAACAAAATATACTCTTCCTTAGGGCTCTGAAATTAAGAGAATTTCTTTACAATACAGGTTTTTTTAAGTATTTTTAAGAACATACATTACGGCAATAATGAAACCGTTTTATTAGCATAAAAGCATCAAATACCAAATAATTGATAAGATTTAAATAGCATGTCAAAATGACCGTTTTACTTCTTAAAAATAAGAAATCAAAAAACAATACTTTTACTTGAAAATACAGTAAACAGCATGATCTACTACCATAATTGTTTAAATCAGTTCAAAAATTTAGAAAAGAAAATCATTTTAAATATATGTTGGCTTTTTAAATGGGTCACTCTATATATATATATATACAGGGTTATTCACACAACCCGTTCATTAAAAGGTTTTGATGATGCCATTTAGATACAAATTTCAAATTTTGGGACTAAGGTAAGGTCAAGGGGTACTTCTTTTTTTGAAATATTTTCAACTTCCTGTCACTTCCGGTTTAACCGGAAGTTGGTATCAACTTGCTTATTTTAAATGGAATACCCTGTATTTTATGATATTTTTGGATTTTTATGGAGAATTTTAATGCAATTTTATGTAGCATGTCCTATACCTAGGTTCAACCGTTCTTAAGATATTTCACCTTGAACCGAAAATGAGCCTTCAAGGTACAAAATTTGAAAATCTCATATTTTTGTAAGTTTTGAAGATATAATCTTCATATTTTGCAGATGATCGGTAAATAATCTTAGGTTTCTATTTTTTTATTGAATTTGTCTATTTTTATACAGGGTGTCCTAAATTCAGCGGCAAAAATTCACATTTTGAAAGCCTCTAAAGTCCGTTTTTTTAAATAGGACACCCTATAACTTTATGCACTATCAAATGTAGAATTTCATTTTCTATCGAACTGTATTAAGGTTCCCTATACCTCTTCGCTAACCATTTTCGAAATAATTGGGTTTTATAAAAATATCGTATGTATTTGCTTAAATGTTTACATTTTCCAATGGTGAGCCATGGAAAAACAATTGAGATCCAATATCCAATATGACAGATGATTAGTATGCGTTATTTATCGAAAGCTGTCAGTGATAAACTAAATCTTCTAAATCAAAATAGAAGAATACTCAAACGCTGATATTCTCAATCTATGTTGTATTCATGGAGAATGTTATAAAATTTTGGAGAGAACGTGTCGTGTGTTTAATAAACGCCACCCACCCTGATTTGCCGCCAATGAACAAGTCAAAATTCAAGAGGATTGAAACGAACTTTTTGCGTTTTGACAAGATTAAAGTTACAAAAAATATTCTGAAACCAGTGACAAATGCCGAGGATAACGTAATAAACACATTAGCTTATTTCCACGCAAACTCGCAAAGTTCAATACCATCTGCAGAAAACGATTTGGGAATTTCTTGTTCATCTGTCCAAAGAATCTTGAGCGAACATCATATGCACCCTTATTCCTTCCAAAACGTGCAAGCCTTGAGACCTGGTGATGACGTCCGACGAGTAGAATTTTGCGAATTCATGTTTTTGAAAATTCAAGAGGACCCTCAATTCCTTTCAAAAATATTTTGGACTGATGAAGCGAAATTTTCTAGAAAAGGAATAACAAATAGAAGAAACGAACATTTCTGGGCAGCAGAAAATCCGCACGCTTTACGCGAAACGCGTTCTCAAGAAAGGTTTAGCTTCAATGTTTTCGGTATAGTATTAAATGATCAGGTGCGGTACTGTATTTATGAAGACAATTTAAACAGTGATAAGTATTTGGAAAATCTACGAGGGACAGTTTCTGAATTTATAGAAGGAATTCCTATTGGTGAGCTGCAAAATTATTGGTATCAATTAGATGGGACACCAACGCATAATTCCGCTGCAGTTTATCTCCAATTACCTCGAATTTTTGAAGATCGCTGGATTGGTCCCAATGGCCCTTGGAGATGGCCCCCGCGATCGCCTGATTTAACACCCCTAGACTTTTATTTATGGGGATTTATCAAAGGTAAAGTCTATGCTTCCCCCGTAAATAACCAACAAGATTTACTGGACAGGATACGAACAGCTTTTGCCGAATTAGAAAACGGACAAATTCAAGGTCAAGTATCTTAAGAACGCTTGAACCTAGGTATAAGACATGCTACATAAAATAGGATTAAAATTCTCCGTAGAATCCAAAAATATCATAAAATACAGGGTATTCCATTTAAAATAAGCAAGTTGATACCAACTTCCGGTTAAACCGGAAGTGACAGGAAGTTAAAAATATTTCAAAAACTGATTCCCCTTGACCTTACCTTAATCCCAAAATTTGAAATTTTTATCTAAATGGCATCATCAAAAACTTTTAATGAACGGGTTGCATGAATAACCCTGTATATATGTATATGTAAATGTATGTATAAACATACATATAAATGTATGTATATATAAATATATATATATATATATATATATATATATATATATATATATATATATATATATATATATATATATATATATATATATATATATATATATATATATATATATATATATATATATATATATATATATATATATATATATATATATATATATATATATATATATATATATATATATATATATATATATATATATATATATATATATATATATATATATATATATATATATATATATATATATATATATATATATATATATATATATATATATATATATATATATATATATATATATATATATATATATATATATATATATATATATATATATATATATATATATATATATATATATATATATATATATATATATATATATATATATATATATATATATATATATATATATATATATATATATATATATATATATATATATATATATATATATATATATATATATATATATATATATATATATATATATATATATATATATATATATATATATATATATATATATATATATATATATATATATATATATATATATATATATATATATATATATATATATATATATATATATATATATATATATATATATATATATATATATATATATATATATATATATATATATATATATATATATATATATATATATATATATATATATATATATTATCTCAAAATTCGACATTTTATCCCGCAAAAGTACAGAAAATGTTATACAATGTACCCAAATTTACTTTTATTGATAAGAATGTAATTAATAATAATTAATTAACCATTTTTTTATTATCCTAAAAATCTAAACTAAACAACTAGACAGGTGACAAAAATTCTTACCAACAAACAAAATATAAATGCAATTTTGGTAACTTCTTGCATTGGTAACTTAAATGCAGCTCTTTTAGCTACTTCACAGGCACGCAAAGAAGCTTGATAAGAGAGCCTTGCTAATAAAGCATCAGCAGCATCAATCTCTGATAAATGCCTCACTTCAGCTACTTTGTTAAATCTTACAGATCTCATTGTAGAATCATCACTTTCTGTTCCAGAGCTTCTGTCGAAATGTTCTCTATCAGCGACTTTGACAGGGACATAAATGGGGTTGCTCAGTCTAGAATTTATCGGTTCCCCTGAAGTATCATCATCTTCTTCTTCATATTCTAAACAGGCATAATTTGTAGGCCTTGAACAGTACTTATCTTTCCACGGAGGCCAAAATAAAAAACCCAGCAGGTACAACGTAAACATGGATGTTTTAACATATGTACAAAAAAATGGCTTCTCGAAGGTTTCATGCTTGTAGATATACTGAAAAAATAAAATTAATTTTAAACAAAAAATGCAAATATAGAATTTCCAGTGCCAACTAAATACTCTACAAAAGCTCATATGATATTGTGGCTTAAATCAAACAATCTTGTATGTGATCCAACATGGAGAAAATATCAATTATATGAAGTAATATCAGCCTACAAGCCAAGAGAAAAAAAGTATAAAATTGACGGTCTTTTACGTAACCTTGGTCATACACCTCTAAGGCTGCCTCAGCCGTCAACCTCAAAAATGACTTGAGTTTTTTTTCATATATTTTGTAAAATTGTTCATAAAGTAGCTCTCAATAAACTGCTTCAAAATAATTAATTTTCTGTTCAATACTGGATGTCAAAAAATATCTAATATTACAATTAATACTTGAAAAACTACACAACTCATATTTTTCCAAAATTAACACACATCAGTGTAGTTATAGTAGGGAAGCCAGCACTGATTCCAGTGAACAAGATTTATCAAAATTTTAACTTATGCAGTTCGACTTTGGGCTATTCGGGTATGCCAAAATTGACTGTTTGTCTCTGTCTGTCATATTACTTTGTACAGGGGTGCGTCATTGTGAAGTACACAGGGCGTTTCCTAATTGAGTGCTAATGTTAAAGGGGGTTGATTTTTGGATCTATTTGAGAAAAAAGTTTAATATGAACCTAAAAGTCTTAACTTTGGAGATACAGGGTTTTAAAAAAACATTTTTTTATGCTAATTCTGATGCTATTATAGATAAATAACTGTGTGAAATTTGATGCACATCTTTTACGCATAAAAGGGCATTTTTTATTAACAATCAATTTGTGAAATTTCTACCAGTGGCGTGCATTTGTAATTAACATGGGTAAATCCTTATGCTCCTTAATGCATAGAAGACGTGTATCAAATTTCATGCAGTTATCTTCAATAGCATCAGAATTGGGATAAAAAATTTTTTTTCTTTTTAAACTTTACCAACCTGTATCTCAACAGTTAAGACTTTTAGGACATAAAATAAAAAGGACATAAAATTTAGGAAACGCCATCTATAGTAATTCACAATGACGGCCCCTGTATAAAGTTATATAACAAAAGGAGACATACGGCCACTTTTGGCATACCCGAGCAGCCCAAAGTCGAACTACATAAATTAAAATTTTGATAAATCTCGATCACTGGATATGATGCTGGCTGCCCTTGTAAAATCTAGACTTGTAAATCGTGTATCACTATACTTTATTCGACAAAGGCGCAACAGATCTCGTATCCCAGGATCTGTCACCTACAATGGTTCTATCATTGAATCTCCAAACGGCATAGTAAACGCATTTGCCCATTACTTTAAAAGTGTTTACACCGACTCCTCTATATTTTCTGGAATTTCTCATGCTGATGCAGGGTCCCAAAATATATCATTACTTACCCTCAGTAACAACGACATCCTATCTGGTTTAAAAAAACTAAAAAACAAAGAAACTTCAGGGCCCGATAAATTTCCATCATTTATTTTACGTGACTGTGCCTCAGTTCTGGTTACACCATTGTCTATTTTATTTAACTTATCAATTCGCACCAGCATTTTCCCTGATCGTTGGAAATATGCCAAAATTTGTCCAGTACTCAAAACAGGTGATCGGGGATGTGTTGAGAATTACCGTCCTATTTCCATCTTATCCAACTTTTCTAAAGCCTTTGAAGTCTGTATCCATGAAAAACTTTTCCATCAAGTCAAATATCTTATCTCCCCAAACCAGCATGACTTTTTCCATTCGAGATCAACTGTCACGAACCTGACGTCATTTCTTCAAACAGCCTACCAAGCCATTAATCAAAGGCAACAGCTAGACGTCATATATACGGATTTTTCGAAGGCTTTTGATAAGTTGGATCACGGTCTCATAGCACAAAAACTGCTCAAAATGGGGTTTCATGAAAATCTGGTCAATTTTTTTATCTCCTATCTGGCAAATAGGATCCAGTTTGTAGACTACAATGGCTTTAAATCAAATGAATATATCGCCACGAGTGGTGCCCCTCAGGGCAGTAACCTGGCTTCTTTTATATTTTCCATTTTTATTAATGACATCACTGAGGATCTTGCCGGCGGCTGTCTACTTTTTGCCGACGACATGAAGCTCTTTCGTACTGTCTGTAATCAGGATGACTGCATGGTAATTCAGCAAGACCTTGATAGGGTTCATAGTTGGTGCATATTAAACAATCTTCCCCTAAATATCCAAAAATGTAAGAAAATGACGATCTCTATAATTCATCATGAGTTCCACCATAACTACACTCTTGGTAACGCATTGCTTCCCGATTGTGTTTCGGTTCGTGACTTGGGCGTTACAGTTGATGTGTCCAGCGTAAATTCCTCAAGTACCTGGCCTTCAAAGGGGATGGTGTCTATCCTGAAAGAGGTTTTGATCATGATCTACTTCTTCATCGATTCCAATTTTTATCTCTTAGGAATACCACTATTTGTGCAAGTCTGCAATTCCTTTATAAATTATGTAACAACATGATTGATTCCTCTGAACTGTTGTCTCAGCTTTGTTTCTTGGTACCTCAAGCTAACACTCGTAGACACCAAATATTTTATCAACCCTTACGTCGTACTAACCTTGCAAAAAAGGCGCCTCTGTATAGAGCCTGTTTGTACTTTAATTCAATAACTTTAGTTAATGAAACTGATATGTTTAACTTAAATCTAAGTAGTTTTAAGAAAAGCATACTCTCGAGTGTCAATGCACTCTAATTCTATTTTGTTATATATTAATTGTCATTTCTTTCTTAGTGTAAATATGTGTACCATCAACTTGAATCTTATAAATTATTTATGTGTATAAAATTTAAATTTTATCTTGCATTACATACTTAAATAGTTTCTATTATGTACTAATTTAATTTATAATTGTCTTTGTATTGGGATTGTTCCTGTTAGACAATAAATACTTTTGAATTTGAATTTGAATTTGAATTATACTGGGCGGTCCAATAATAGTGGACGTAGGCAGTAGCCCGGGAACTGTTAATGACAGAACTCAAGAAAAAATATATTTATAGATAAATTGATCAAGAAAAATCAAAATTAAATCATTTTAAAATTCAAAAGTTCACCGTTTTTGCAACACAAAAGAGATATAGAAGTGCAGTACACGAAAGAAAACAGAAAAATATAGATAAAGGTTCATTAAGCATAGTTACATTTTTTAAATATCTGAAGTGCGTATAGACAAAAAGGAGTGCCATATTATTTAAAGAACTACAGGACACCACTGGTTTAAAGAGATTTCTTGGCCGACCTTCCTAAACCGATTGACTCCGGCCAGTTTTCTTTAGTGTCCCGCACTTTACATTGTATTATACCCCCATTGTAGTGAGTAATAAAAATATATAGTCATGAACCTTTTTTGCTTTCTCTTACTTTTGCCTAATACCTATCTAATAGATTGGATAATGTAACAAAATTTAACTTTAGTTATAATTTTATTGAGTGTCTAGTTATGTGACTTGTACAAAGAAATCATAATGCTTGTTCATATGATTAAAGTTAATACTGAAATTTGTTAAATGAATGAAGCTTAAGCAATGGGTGATGATTAAATAAAAAGCCAATCTGCGATGATATATATTATAAAAAATAGAGAAATAAACCATCAGCATATGTAAAAAAGTCAACCTAAACATTTTATTGCCGACACACATAGAGCTACTACTCTACAATACACTGTTGTATGGTATTTTAATGACACGATTTTAAATATTTGAAGCAAACTTGAAACAAATAGTCTGGTCTTATGTGTATATGCCTAGTATTTTTTGCAAAACATACATATTTCTTTAGTTTCAAAACTTAAAAAAAAACTGGCTGCACTCTCGTATCAAAAATATAACAGATTTGTACCAAATAGAGCATCTAAAAAACCTACTCATCTATACACAAATTCGAATTATAATAGGCCTACTAAATTGAAAATTGGCCAAAAAATGTTATATAAAATTTTAAAATCTACAAATTTAATTATTTTTTATTTATTCAGTACAAATATAAATATGCAAATGAAAAACTCTTAAAGGGTGCATATATTTTTTCCAGAAGTTAACGAAAGTTTCTTGATTTTAGGAAAATTTGGCCACATTCCCTGATTTTTCTTGGTTCTCCACTCGAGTATGAATGCTGTTTGTGGTATCTCCATATACAATTTGTATTTTTTATAAATTTGGTAATTCTTAATTTTGTACTGAATTTTTTAAATGTAGTACCAAAGTACTGGAAAAAATCAAAACAAAGGACACCACTGATTGTGACAATGTTTCTCTACCTGACAGTAACCTATCGTATCCTGTTAAGAAATTGAAGGTTTATTCTCACCATTGCCAGATTAGTAGCAATCTTTTTGACAGCATAAATGACTTTTGCCACAGAAATCCTGATAGAAAAAAATATCTTTACAACTTGCAGCTAACTGAAGAACCTGCTTTGGTTCCAAAGAGCAAGTATAAGTAATTTCCATTTGAGGTATATCAAAAGGAAAAGCTTGAAATGTTCTAGTAAATTTAGGGAAAAAACAGTTACACATACAAACCTTGGTTAACTCAGAAGAAGACACCCATATAACATCAACTAAAATCAAAACAACCAACCCTAGAACAATTCTTTGGTTCTTTGATAATGCTGATCCTCCTATTGAATCCATATTTATCTTCTATATTAACAACATCCTGTTTAGTGTTTATATAGGAGTGAGGCCGATAACAGTCAGGATAACTGGCATCATCTTAACAAAAAATAACGCTGAGCGAAATTAAACTTGGGTAACTTTTGAGCATTTGCAAGCTGTTAAATTAAAAAAATAAATTTGGAAAAGCTTCCGAGCTGAAAATCAAAACAACAACATTTCTGATAACCTTAAAATGTAGCCATCAAAAACCACGTACATTCTGTCTCCAGATAGAGTATGCCGTAACTTTAAGATTTATTAAAGCAAGACTCCTTAAGTATGACGTCAGAGCGGGTGGAGTCTAGCAAACCTTTCCAAAGCAAAAATCCGTTGAAATGCTCTTAAAGCTTTAGTTTATCGAGTTGTGAGCAAATCTGAGCGACAAATAAATATTTTATTCTAATGTTTCACTGACTTTGAGAGTATTTGTGACTAATTAAAACAAAACTGTCAACGAATATGTTTTATTCTCCTTTAGTTATCACGGAGTGAAAATAATTTTGCACTGTAAACGAAATTATTTTTACGTGAAAGCCTCTGTAAAACAAAATATAATTTGAAATAAAATAAAATCCCAAATTATAAAATGGAAAAATATATAATTAAGGTTAATTTCGCATTAGTTATTTCGAAGTAAAATATAATTTTAATTTATAAGAAGGAAAAATATAATCAGCAATGTTTTTTTGTTATCTATCCTGAAAAATAAACCAAAAAACAAAGAAATATAATTATGGCTCTTCTAAACCTCCGCATAATAACAAATAACAAGTTTTCTTTTAACACTCTAAAATTAATAAGCAGAAATTCAGAACAGAAATTCTTTAAAAAAAAAACTACCTGGGCTTTTCAAAATCAAAATAGGCGTTATTATCAAATATACAAAATCTTATTGACAAAACTGTTTGAGTTTAGTTAATTTTTTTTTGTTTTTCATTAACTTTATTCAGTTCTTCCATTAACAAAAATGTTTTGCCTTCAGAGATGCTTCTGATATCAGGCTGGTGCTCTGGAAACATGGAGGTATATCCTTTCTATGACTCACTGGTTTTAAAAGGCCACCACGACTAAATGTCCAAGAGTGTTTGCATCTAATGCAGATCGGAGATTAATTCAACATATGTTGCAACAAAACAATCAAATAAAACAAATATTTCAAATTCAACCAACTTATGTTTATTATAGGAAATATAAAAAATCCATGTATATAAGAACAAAAAAATGAACAAGTGTAACATAGAACATATTAAAATAATTAAAACCCATTTCGGGTAATTTAGGCAATTGTTATATATATATATATATATATATATATATATATATATATATATATATATATATATATATATATATATATGGCTCAAAGATAACTGATGACTAAGAAAAGGCACCGCTTTCGTAATGAGGTAAGGTAACAATAATCAGCTATTATCAAGGAATGCCTAAAAATATTTTAAAGGATAACGGGGGACATTTTTCAAATGCGGACGGATGTTAAAAATGAGAGACGAATGGTCGCTTTACCTACGAGTCGACAAAAGATATTTTTGTGCTAGTGTCCTAGTCTAATTCGTGCCTACAATCCGTGGGGTCAGGGTTTATACCTCGCAGTCGGCAGCCGGTATGGAAATCATTGTTCTTGTTACCCTGACAACTTTTTGATACACACATGTTAATATGAACTGTATTAATACACAAATAATAACGTAATATTGAAGTCCTAAAATGCTGTTGAATGGAAGTGACCACTTACCTTCGGCAAAAAAGTTAGGTAAAATAATTTAGCTTTATTACATTCTTCATTTAAATTATGGAAATAATAAACAATTCGTTAGTGATGCCGCGAGACGAGCCGAGATTAAAGCTTGGGATATAGATTGAAAACGTTTGCGTCTTCATTTGCGCTGTCCTTGGAGTCTACGATTATATTTTTATCGCCATCCGCTTGAGTTTCCTGTAGCCCTCGAAAAGATGGCAATCTTTAATTTTGACGGAAGCGACTAGCGTAAATCGACGTTTGCGTTAAGCTGCAACCAATGAAATTGCTGGAGTTTATAGGGCCTTTCAAAACGTTCGTCCTTCGTAATAAATTTAATTTTAATATATACATATATCATTTCCATACGTTATCTGATAGTTGAGATACGAGGGATGCCTGAAAATGTAATATTTTCAATTTAGCCCCCAAGAGACGTTGCCATATCAGTCGAATATCATTCATACATCGAAAAATTATCACAATATCTATCAAGTTTTCCGTTTAATAATTTATTGTTAAAAATATTAGAAGCAAAATAATTTTTAATATTAGGTATTGGGTGTCTGGGGGAGGGGGGGGTAATTACAGAAGAACAAATTTAATTTTTCGTTTATTAATTAAAATGGATTGCCATCAAGTAGCGGCTAGTTCTATTTAATCTCCTCTATATATTTGCTACGTCCTTGAATCCCTTTATTAGGATTACTCTTACATTGTACGCAAACATTACAAAAGTTAAACCTAATCGGCTTATTGGATAGGAATATCCCATTTCCTGAGTTAATGTTCCTATTTACTACAGAAATTCACTGCTGGAAAATTCGGGGAGCCAAAGTGGATTGAGAATCGTTTTCTAAAGCATTCCTTAATTGGGACGATCTAATTTGCCGGTTTATTTTTAGGTAAAACAATTAAAAACGAAGCTGCTGAGAATGGTGAACCCGCCCCTATGGAAAAGCTAAACTGGTTAATACATTTGCAGCATACTCGGGGGGAGCTAACGTTTTGTAAGGAATTAATTAATCAGGAAATAATTAGGAGTCAAGGGAAGAACGAATATGTTTTCTTTAAAAGGGTAAATATACTTCTGGTATTTCAAAAGACAGTTTTTGATTCTAATTATTGTATAATACACAGGAACATATGACAGTGTAAATATACAATGTGTCCGAAATTCGTTGACACTATTGGGATATTGGAAACCGTGAGAGATACAAGAAAGTTTAAATGGGTAATGTTTTAGACAATTATGTTTGTAAATTAATGCCGTTTTGCTCACGATTCTATCTTGTTTGGTTTTTGAGATATTTTGCAAAAACCAAAAAACTGTATTATCGAAAACAGCTCAATAATTCCTTTATTTTTCAAAATATTTCTCATCTCTAAAAACTCTATTGAGGCAACTTTTTACGTAGAATACGCCTATTTAGTCAGATTTTATTTGCAACGTTTCGATTTTTTATTTTTTCAGTGTAGGGGAGAAGGGGGCGGTTTTGAACAAAAAATAATTTAATGTTTTTAATAAATTTTTCAAATTATTATTCTTAGAAATAAGTGGCCCCACTTAAAGTACATTATTACCCTGTGATAATTAAAGCAAATCAATTGTCTTAGTTTAAGTTTTTATTGCGAAAAATACAAAATAAGATATATTCCTAACCTGTTCAGAACTGCCCCAATGGTGGGGTGGTTTTGAATACATTTTGGGGCAGTTTTGAACAACTCTCAAAAAAGTCATACATATCTTAAAACTAATTTTATTAGCATAAATTAAAACTAGAAAGGTCTGCATCAAAATATGACATTTCTGTTGTACGTGATGTAAATGTATTGGAAGAAGGAATACAAGGAACAGGCAATTTTAAAACAATATCATTAATATCTACCACTGACGTATCTGGAATGATAGGAAAAATAAACTTATTTCCTTCTCCCTGTTTCCTCATGAATTTAATATGAAATTCTGAAAACCCGAAATTATCGGTTATTTGTCCAATATAGTGTTTGACGCTTTTTTTGGTTTTAAATTCAACTACGACATAGTCCAGAACATTGAATGCTTTTCTACTACTTTCTTGATTCTCAAACTCCGAAAATGTTTCAGAATCACTTGAATCAGCATATGGAATTTCACTTTCACTGCAACTCTCACTGTCAGAACTATTAGCACGAATTTTCTTATTTTTTTTCACCCCTACTTTCTTTTCTTCTGATAGTCCCAGCTTTCTTTTCAACTTTCGTTCTTCAATAGCTTTTTTTCTTAACTCCGTTTGCTTTTTCTTTTCTAACCTAACCAACGTTTCCTCTTCTATTTTATTTTTCTCTGGGATTTCAGTTAAGACTCGCGATGTGACTTTTTTTCTGATACGTCCGGTTTTCAGGTTCACAGGCTTAGATGGAAATGGCCTGATATCTTCTGGAGAAAGTAGATGGTTGCTGGGCTTCTTAGGTGAAGTTTTATAAATATTTTCTGGAGATAACTCGCCTTGACGTTGTACCGAAATATTTGCAGTTGATGGGAAATCCTGAACTTGACAATGAGAAGTGGAAGGTAAATCAGAAGACATTGGATTTGTATTTTCTGTGGGTAGGCTAGATGGAGGAGTTTTGTCACTTATTACCAAAGATGCATCAAAATCTTCTTCTGTAAAAACTAATTTGTTCAGAGGCCATATACCTGGCTTTTTAAAAGCCTCAGTGATATTTTTCAATGTAAAAGATGCCAAGTAAGCTTTATTAACTAGTCCTGGAAGATCTTCAATTGTTACTCTGCACCCAGCATTTGATAGCATCTAATCATTAATGGCAACTGCCAGTTTAGTTTTAAAAGGCGAATATACAGCCACATCAAGTGGCTGAAGTCTGTGAGAGGTATGAGGAGGAAAAGTGACTAAAACAACACCATTATCTTTAGCATAACAAACTGCTTCCAAGCAACAATGGGTTTCATGATTGTCCATTAGAATTAAAATAGGGTTTTCTTTACTGCATCTAGTAAATTTTACAATATGTTGAAGAACTTTCACAAAAAGCTCTTTAGTCATCCATCCACTGCGAGGAGAATTTGCTAATCCTAAACTGCCAGGAGGAGCATCTTTTAGCCACTGATTTTTGAAGTTGGCTCTAGGGAAAACAAAAACTGGCGGAATTGAGTTTCCAGTTGCATTTATTATGCCACACATTGTAATAGAAGTGCCTCTTTCTGCTGATGCTACTTGTCCTACTTGTCTAATACCTTTTTTAGCCACAACTCTTGGTGATGGTAAAACGGTGCTTATACCTGTCTCATCTAAATTATAGATATTGTCAGGTGTGAAATTTTTACTCAAAAGTGCTCTCTCATAGTTACTAAAAAACTCCCTAACATTTGCCTCCGTAAAATTTGAAGCTCTATTCAAACTAGTGTTTTCTGGTTTTCTGAGACTAAGCGTAGGGTTTCTTTTCATAAAACCTTTTAACCACTCGATGCCTGCTTCCTTCTGTTCGTCCCATTTATTACATACAGGTTTGTCTAACTTTTTCGCGTACTCGTATGCCAGTAGCCTAATTTGTTTATAGCTAAGTCCATAATTCATTCGAGAACATTTGAGAATATATTTCTCAAGCAGCTGTTCCTCGATGGTTGTGAAGACCTGAGAAGTTGACTGCAATGAAGAATATTGATTATAGTCTTTGAATTCGCGTTGATTTTCTAAGGCAATTCGTTTTTTCTCCTCATTTTTTAGTCTATAAAACAATGTAGATGGATTAATGTTGTATCTTCTCGCAGTTGTTCTAAGTTCTTGTTGCTGTTCAATTATTTCCTTCACCGCTCGCTCTAGATCTTCCTTATTGGGGCCCTCAGTTTTTCTGATACGGTTTCTGACGATTGTTAAATCTAGAAAGATTACCTTTGATAAATATTCTGTAATATTTTAAGAGCTTATCCGTGGCTCACCCAGCGAAGAATTGTAGGTGGGGTGGGAGTGTTTAACATTCTGCAGTGTTAAATGAACATCTATAAGTGGCAAAAGCTTTTATATACTAGAGCTCTATAACCAACGATATTCTAAACAGAAAAACAAAAAGTTCTTTTATTTTTATTACTCTTATGGAACCCCAAACACCCCCTCCCCGGTTCTGCTATTGGGACATGAACCTCTCGAATGTTTTGCCTGAATGTTTGTTGACTTAAAAGCAGCTTGAATTTATTTTTATCGGTATTTGATAAAAAGTTTAGTCAATTACCGATAAAAAAGAAAGAAAGCTATATTATTAAGGCAACAGATCTGAATGCCAAGTAGTTTGTTGGCTATTTATAGATATTTTATGGACTATTTTCCGAAACTACAATATTACTTTTTATACATTTTAAATTGATGGCAAAAACTACATCAAATTCAAATAAAAAAAAATGTCATGCCATGTCATTCAACATTTTACCCGGTTAGTGGTAAATAGTCGCCGATATTTTGAATATTTTTGCATATCAGGGAAATAGTCAAATTATTTAACGTCACTGGGGCAGTTTTGAACACTGTTCATAAGCGCCCCAAACCTAGTGTTCAGAACGACCCCATCACCTAACTTACAACAAATGTGCTTACCTTATTGCAAATATTTGAAAATCCTCTTAAATTATGTCTAGAAACCAAGCACAATACGCCTAGCAACAACACAAATACAAAAAAGGAAACTTTCAGACTTATTTTCACAAAAATTTTAAGCAAAATTGTAGACACCGATTTTTCCACCGACGCCGCAGATTTCGTGAAAAATTAAAATGGCAGTTCTAAGTCTCAGATTTGAGACATCTTGTGGGGGCTATTTGAACATAATATGATAGTACATCTACAGGGTACTACATAAGGATTTTAAATTTGAGCTGTTCAAACTGCCCCTGTTCAAAACCGCCTCCTTTTCCCCTATTTGTTTTTAGCAGTTTTGTTAGCTTTTCAGCAATGTATCACACTTTGTAACTAAGTTATTATTAAGATGTAAAAAGTGCGTAATTCAAAATTAAAGTTTTTTTTCGAATTATCCAAATAAGAAATAAAAAAATAATTGGGTTAAATAGCAAATAATACAAGAATATTTCAAATAAAAATTCGATTTCATCTACAAGAAGAAGCGAAACGGAAATTCAAGATCTGAAGTCAACCGACTATGATCTCTTAAAATAACTAAATACAAACTATACAAGAAGAATTACCTACCTACTCAATGACATTAATTACATAATATTATAATTAAAATTGTTGACCATTTGGTCAATGCAATGGATGCATTTCTTCTCAATTGATCTGATTACCCGCTGAGTGGTATTTCGATTGATATTTTTTAAAATAATTCGAGTTCCCTGCTTAAGAACTTGCCTATTTTCAGGAGGGTCAAATTCGTATATCTCATTTAGCAGGCAAGCGTACAGGACCACTTTTGGATATTACTTTTTCACCAAATGTTTCCGTTAAATAGGTTTGTACATCCCTGGTGTTATGTGCGGGGCAATCGACTTGTTGAAACCATAAGTTGTTAAACTGATCATTTGGGAAAACTTCTCAAATGGCACAGTTGGTAAAATGAGTCTCATCTGACCAAAGGACTTTATTAAGAAAAGAGATTCTCGACATCTATCGATATACCAATTGTAAAAAACAATTCTTCTTTCGAAATCACCTGCCTGTAGTCCTTGTACAATTGTTGGCTTGTAAGGATGGTATTTCGTTACTTTTAAAACATCATGAATGGTTGACTTCGAAACGTGAAGTTCCGTTTCGCTTCTTCTTGTAGATGAAGTCGGATATTTCATATTTCTTCGTGCGAGTCTTATTAAAGCTGCCAAACTCAAGCACGTTTAGAACTAGCGCGTGTCTTTCGGGGTACATATCAAAATATACATCCATAGCAATATTGGCGTTTCTTTCGTTTTTGATATAACACACTAACATATAGAACACTTTATTAGAAAAGT
Organism: Kuschelorhynchus macadamiae; assembly: GCA_030620095.1. Lineage (NCBI taxonomy): Eukaryota > Metazoa > Arthropoda > Insecta > Coleoptera > Curculionidae > Kuschelorhynchus > Kuschelorhynchus macadamiae. The sequence goes on from JAUTXW010000107.1 coordinate 1,294,942, forward strand.
TTAACGCCATTGTAAAGCTTATTAAAATGTTGACGGAAGCTAAATTAAACAATAAAACTTGAATGACAGATGACGGATTATAAAAATTTAATTATTTCAAACGCAAAGCCTACTTGACCCAATGTGTTAATTATGGATGGTAATTTGAACATTGAACATGTGCATGTCAGTGGCGGCTCGTGAGTATATTGAAGGGTGAGGCTACATAAGGTTAATTTTGTTTAAATGTGAATAAATTTCCACGTCACCCATGAGGTATTATTCTGCGACGCGTTGACCTTTTTTTTTTAATGGAGGTCATCGCCAATAGCCCTACTAAACCATTAAAAACTAAAAAAATAAACTCTAAAAAAAGTAAATAAAAAGTAAACAAAACAAGTAAAATATGTACACCTATCACTAAAATATAGCGGTGATTGCGATAATAAAAACATAATTTAGTTTATTAAAACTTAAAATAAATAGTTGTATGAAACAAGATAAAAAAACTACTTTTTGTACATTAAATCTATACGTCCGTCTTTTAAGGTTGCAAATTTATCTATAATTTGGTCGTAAAAGTTTTGGTCTTCACTAAGTTCTGACAGTAATTCCTGCTCTATTGACATCATTGCTAAACCCGAAAGCCGTTCTTGTGTCATTGTGTTTCTTAGGTAGGTTTTGATCCGTTTAAGACATGAAAAATTTCGTTCGGCCGATACACTTGTTGCGGTAATAGTTAAAACTAAATTAAAAAGCTTATATGCTTCCGCAAAAATTGCTTTAAAATCTTTAAATAACAAAGCTAGACTTTTTTCGACATCTAAATTTGAAAATTGTTCATCTCTATACAATACAGAAAGCTCATTCTTTAATCTATCTCTGTCAAAAATGTTTGGATAATTTTTTAATAAATTATTTAATAAGTCGTCTGGAAAGCATTTAACATATTCCGAATATTTTGTGCAATCGACTAAAGCAAAGAAATTTAAATTATTTAAATTTTCAAACCGCGTCCCTAATTGAAGAATTATACAATCTATTATTTCGAAATATAATATTTTATATTTAGTAAAAATATCAAAGTCGCTAGAACATTGCCCTCGACGTGTGTTAGTTGGCAGAATAGTGGCTTTTTTAGCAATATTGAAAAGTTCTTTGAAATGGTCCTCGTTTCTAAATTCAATAATTCGTTGCTTGGCAAGGTTTATTTGCGAAATGCAGTAATTTATATCTAAATGCTTTAACTGTAATATTTGAAACAGTACATCAGTGCAACTAAAAATTTGTTTATAAATATGCGTTAAAAGGCAAAATTCGAAATCATTAAAATGCTTTAGAAATCCTTTTGCACCATTAATAGATTCTGTTCCAGAACTTAAGTCATTAATAATAGTTTCAAATACTATAATTAAATTGTCCCATTCATTTGCCACTAAGTTTAAAATTTTAGACCGTGTATACCATCGCGTTTCTACAAACAAACAAACAAACAAAAGTATGCTTTATTGCCGCAGAAAAATTCTACAATTTTATGGACAAAGCAAAATATACCTAAAAATAAGACATATCAAAACATTAATCGAAAATAATTTCGACAGGTCAGTGCTTTTTTTTTAAAAATGTAAATTATCAATTTACCAAATCGTAAAACACACGTTAGAATATAGCATAACATTGCAAACAGTAAATGAATCATGATAACCTTATAAAAGTAAACAAACACACATGTACGAGGTGAATAATTTCGATGACATTGAAATCAAAATTGCAACTATGCGACCTTAAACTCTATGTTATTATAGTTATACAAATAATTGTGATGTTAAACAGAAGGTATATTGAACTAGTGTAGAATGTAGTATACAAAAAGAATTAAATTGTTTTTAATCTAATACCTAACAAAAATAATTAAGTTTTAAGTGAATGTTCGACAGTTCTTTTCCCTATATAATGATTTACAAAATTCTATGCTATGAGTTAGGACATGACTCACAAAAGATTTAAGTAAACAAGCGAGTTTAGTGACAATTTAAAGAGACTTACTCACTGAAAAAAAATTTTTAGATTTTAAATGTACTGGCAGATTGTTGTAAAGTTTTATGGCGTTGTAAATAATTGATTTTTTTATTAATTCTGTGGAAGGAATGGGAAGATAAATATCATGCCTAGAGTTTCTGGTAGGGTATACATGTTGTGGCCTTTCTGGGAGGGTGTTTATATGTTTTGTCAGCAAACATACCGTTTCCAAAATAAATAATGCAGGAAGTGTTAATATTTCATGTTTTTTGAAATAGTATTGGCAGTGAGCTCTATTATTTAGACCAAACAAATACCGAATGGCTCTCTTTTGAAGCATAAAAATACTACGAAATTGCTCGGTGGTACAGCAGCCCCAAAAGGGAAGGCCATAGCGGAGGTGGGATTCAAATAAAGAGAAATAAGTAAGTCTGGCAGAAGGAACGTCTAGTTCTTTTGAAACTGATCGAATGGCGAAGCAGGCGGTAGAAAGTTTTTTAGTTAAGGTGTCAATATGATTAGACCATTTTAGGTTGCTATTTATATTTAAACCCAGGAATTTAACCGACTCTACGTATTCAATATTGCTGTTATGTACCTGAAGTGGTTGTAAAGTTCCCTTATAAGATAACGCCACCGTTTTATCGACGTTAAAACAAAGCATATTGGAATCGGACCAAGCCTTAATTATATGCTTGTGTCATCAGCAAAAAGGGAGATTCTTCCATTAATTTTAAGGTTCGTGATATCATTAATGTATAACAAAAAAAGAATAGGTCCCAAGACTGAACCTTGAGGGACTCCACTTGTAATCAACTTACAATCAGAATCGGAACCATTAGCCCTTACAAGTTGTTGCCTTTTTCCAAGATAAGATTTGAACCAATTTAAAGAAGTACCACGAATTCCATAAAAATGTAGTTTGTTTATCAGAATTTCATGACTAACACAATCAAAGGCTTTCGCATAGTCACAAAAAACTGAGGCAGTTGGGTGGTTGTTATTGAGAGATAAGTAGACGCCTCTAAGCAACGTGAACATGGCGTCACTGGTGCACTTGTTGGGTAGAAATCCGAACTGCTCCGGGGATATTATCTGATGTTTCAGGAGAAATGGCATAAGACGGTTCTTCAGTAGCCTTTCGATGATTTTTGATAGCACTGGTAGTAGTGCAATTGGGCGATAATTGCAAGAGTTAGTTTTTTCGCCGCCTTTATGAAGTGGAATAATTATAGCCGTTTTAAGGCAATCAGGGAATACACCTTTTATAAAGGACTCATTTATTAATCTTGTAAGGGCCTCTATGACTGGGAGTGGCAAGTTCAGGAATATTCTAATTGATAGGCCATCAGTGCTACACGAAGATTTACTTTTGATATTATGTATTACCTTCAATAGTTCAGTGTTGCTAACGGGACTTAAGAAAAAGCTATCAGCTAAATTTTTTGAAGGAGGGAGAAACGAAAGAGGGTCCAAACTTGGCGAGATACTAGAGGTAACATTTTTGCTTACATTAATAAAATAATCATTTAGATCATTAGCCCCTGGCAAGATCTGATCACAGGGTTTGATTTGTTTCTGAGGTTATTGATGATGGACCAGGTTTCTTTTGAAACGTTATTAGAGTTTGTTAGACGTTTTCGGTAGTGTAATTTTTTTGCTGACTTAATAAGAGTAGTGTAGATCCTCCTATAATTAGAGATATAGTCGAGAATAAGAAAGGAGTCGGTGAATTTTTTTATATATGAGAGCGAGCGCATATTTTTAGCAGAAATTCGTATTCCTTTCGTGGTCCACGGTTTATGCCGCTTAGGTTTGATATTCTTAAGCGGGAAGGCCTTGTTAAAAGCACTTAAAGTTTTATTTAAAAAAGTTCTGAAGTTTGTGTTGACATTATCAGATTCAAAATTCCAATTGGTGTTAAAGCAAATATTATGAAATACTGAGAAATTTGCGGCTGAGAAAATTCTGCCCCGATGGCGAGATCTTGGTAAGGGCCTAATAGGTAAACTAAACCTGGAAATTACCGCCTCGTGATCGGAAAGACCTGAGTTATAGACCTGTGATTGCACCTCTGATGGAGAAAAATCAGACGCCATGTAATCGATGATAGAAGAAGAGTTTTTTGAAATTCTAGTTGGCGAGGATACATGCATTGAAAGACCGAAAGAGTCGAATATAGAAATTAGATATTTCTGGATGGCACAAACAGTAGCATAGTCAATATTAAAGTCCCCGCATAGAATTTTTTTACCTTTAATCGGTAGGCTGTCTAGCAAACTTACCAGGCTATTTAAAAATGATTGTACATCAGAGTTTGGTGATCTATAAATACAAATTACATAAAGATCAAGGTTTTGATTATATACTATAGAGAATTCAAAAGAGCTATCCGCTAACAAATGATCATATTTAGATACCGACATGAAATCTCCATTTAGGGATAGAATCAGTGTTCCCCCATGAGCTGAGTTTTTTCTGTCATATCTAGCTACTGTGGTATACCTCTCAATATAAAAGGGTTCGTTTAGATTCAGCCAGTGCTCAGTAATTGCAACAAGTTGGGGGAACTCCAATTCTTCCAGAAATAGGTACAACTCGTCAGTTTTATTTCTTAGAGAAGCAATATTAATTAGAACCATATTAAGACTAGTAACAACAGGAAGTTTTGAGGAATCTAGTTCCTCAGGACACGTCGTGTTTTCTAAAAATTTTAGCTCGCGGAATTCTTTTACCTACTATCTGATTAAGCACAAAAGACCGTTTTGGTGATTGGTGGAAATAATTTGGTATTCCTAATAAAGTGGCAAAAAATATACGACTTTGGGTAATCAGTTTTGTTCCCTGTTGTAAAACTAGATTTAATCTGTGGGCGCAACAATGAGTAAACATAGCTAAAGGAGCAATAGATCTAACTTTTGTTTGAAGCCCATTTATTTCACCTGCCATAACACTAGCCCCATCGTAACACTGCGCGACCAATTTATTTTTAAAGTCATAAGGCTCTAAGCTGTTTTGTATTAAATGAAAAAGGCTCTCTGCTGTTCTATTATCGCTAACGTCAAAAAATCCTAAAAATCTTTCTTTTAAAGATCCGTTGGTCACATACCTAACTGTTATCGAACACTGTGATTTTTCTGTTATATCAGTACTATCATCCGCAATTACGCCAAAAAAACAACAATCGGTATCATTGATTTCTTTTTTTATATATTCTTGAATATAGTCATGTATGCAACCAATTAGTTCATTTTGTATAGTTTTAGATTGTCCCGTAAAAATATTACTAAATTTAGCACAATGTTCAGTAAGTTCGGCATTTCTTTTTATTAAGCATGCAAATATTTCCTTAAAATTGCCACGGTTAAAAGAATCTGTTGTTTCATTATGACCTCGAAATGCCAAGTCCTGTTTACCCAAAGTAATAGTAACATCAATTAAATAATTTAATAATAAACGGTTTTTTCGAACATTTTCATTATAAACAATTTTATTAAGACTTGCATTTTCTTGTAGTGCATCCGCAATAGTCGCCCTATTTTGCTCCAGTTTTGTAAGTGCTACCGAATTTTTAATATGCTCTCTTGAACTTTCATGCGATTTTACTGCTCGTGAAAAATTTTTTAAATCGGAATATCCGCCCCCTGAACTCCAATTATTTTTGACGCAACCTAATAAAATACAAGGCCTACAATATAAGCTTTCTTTATAAATACTTCCGCATAGCCACCTATAAGTTTCGTACCAAGATATTTGAAAAGTTCTTGAATATTTTTTACCTTGCCTCTTATCGTTAAATATTGCTAAAATTTTCGGCGTCGGACGGCTACCTAATATCTGTTTCTTTTCAGTTTCGCTTGTTCTTAAAAAAGGCGTTTCAATTAATGAAGCAATTATGTCGTGAATAGGATTCATTTCAAAAGCAAAAAGCAAATACAAAAAATGGAACGGTCCAACTTACCAAATCAAAACAAAAACTTACTCACGCCCTCAATCAGCGATTATCGCAACCTATTTCCTATTTCTTTCTCAGCCGCACGCATCACGTAAAAAGAAGCCGTTGGAATATTTCGCTAGTCATGTGATTTAAATAACCAATAAAAGCATTACCAAGCTACAGATTTATCGCCTCAAGAATGCAATAGAAAACGCGTGCATCGGCAATCGTCATCCCGCTCTGTCGTAATCAGGTGACTCGCCGGCATCGGCACCGGATAAATAGGTCAGAAGTCGAAACTTTCCAAGCTAAAATTATTTCGCCTCATTCGAGAGCACTTTCTTTAGGAATAGGTTTGCACGGATTGCACGGTCGGTTTTTTGATGTGGTCAGAATTTATTTTCTAAAATATTTATTATGGGATTATATTTTGTTTTTTTTTAATGTTATTATGTTGTAAAACTGTTAAAAAGTATATTTCTAATTGGTAATAGATAAAAAGTTATATAAAAAAATTCTCTTTTCCTTTATTTTGGGGGTGAGGCGCGGCCTCAGAGGCCTACCCTGACGAGCCGCCACTGGTGCATGTAATATGAATGCTTCTGAGTAGTTCTCACTGATTTTCCCATCATTTTTAGTAGACAATAACTAAGTATTCTATTTATTCTCAACATGTCTCAGATTGATTTATAATATTTAAACTTAAAAGACCAGGCCTAGGTTGGTCATTTTATACCCATAGGTACGTGTATAAGCAGTGTTAGCGGTTCATTTTATTTTTATAAAAACGTGACAGTTGCTTAATATAAGCATTTTAAAATAATTTTCGCTTATATTAGTTTTTTAAGTTTGTTTTCAGATATTTGCTTACGATCATTCAACGTAAATGCAGTTTAAATCGCATACTACAAATGCCAATAACCAGATAATGATGGCCGTATTATGCTATTTTGTTTTTCATAGACTACTACTTTTTCTCAATGTATGCGATTTAAGCTGCATTTACGTTGAACGATCGTAGAAACAATTAAATTTAAAATTAATATAAGCGAAAATTATTTTAAAATGCTTATATTCATCAAGTGTCACGTTTTTAATACTTAGTTATTGTCTTCTAAAAATGATGGGTAAATAAATCTAAGATAGATAAACTAATAAAAATGGTAAATTTTGATCTAGTAGTTTCTCCGATAAAAAATATATAGCTCGGAGGAAAAATCGAAATATTGTTGCAATTTAACGACGAAAGGACAACTTGTGGCACATTCTTGGAAACTTATAATTTAACATGAAATTAAACGGATAAATAAAATATACAAGGTCCAATTAAAATTTTGGCAGAAAATTTACATTAAAGGTAGTCATTTTAATTTTTTTTTCGAAAAGGCGTAATATTTTGAAAAAAACATAATAACATGCTTTCATGATTTTCCTAAAAAGTTTCATTTTAATTAGGTCACCTCAGAAATTTGACACTGTTTTATATGTTATATGTGAATATAATTTCAGAAAACTGGTTTTATTGCCGGCGTTTTGGAAGAAAAATATAACTTGTGAAACATCATTAGAAAGGGAATTTTGCACAGAATACGACTATGAACAGAAATATACAAGGTTCCCTTTAATATATTGAAGTTTAGGTCACTTCCGGTTAAACTGGAAGTGATGTATAATCCAATTATCTGTCAAAATATGCATTTTAATAAGTTACTAAACGTATCTAAGTTTCAAGGCGGTATCTAAGAAGGTACAAAAATTAGAGCGTTAACACTTTGCAGTAACTTATGCTTAAGCATATTCTCTTTTCAGGGCATTTCATTTCGAATAGCATTAAATGTTATCGCTTTCTTAACGAGCCTGAAAATAACAACGTGTTTTCAGCAACCAGGCCTGGTCAAAAAATATAAATATTTATTTAAATAGTTACAATTTACAATTTCGTTAAAGAAAGATTATGAAAATACCGAAAAACAATAGATACATTGCTGCAAAATTTTCCAACCTTTCCTCTCTTTAAATAAAATTTTATGAAGTTGGAGTAGCTTCTAAAATCTTGTATATATATTTCATAGTTATATCAAAATTTTATTACCATTATTTTTCCCGAATACGTTAACAGTTGATATTTTGCAAATTCATTCCACTCCACCATGTCCACGGAGAAAGATGGCAATAGAAATAAATAGACACTTTTAACTATTTTTCATTAAAAAAAAATAAAATAGTAGAGAATATTTTAAATAGATAGATAGATAATTATAGATACCCCTATAATTGTAGACGGATGACCTGTCACAAAGTATTTTTATAAATTGGGACTAAGTGAGAGATATTTCAAAGCGTAGGGTGGCCACTTCTAAGTGAGATGTTGAAAATATGCGACAGCGGAGTACTAAAACTGGATGAACATTTTTTTTACAAAAAGGTCGTGTTTCACCACTCCCCGCCCCCTTATTTTCATCTAGACTAGACAGCCTCCAAAAAAGTTACTCTTAATAAAAAGTTCTGCTTTCTGCCAAAATAATATTAAAATATTCAAACTTGAGATTGCATATGCAGGGTGGTCAAATATAAATAAATATACACGGTGTTCCATTTAAAATAACGAAGTCACGGTCATTTCCGGGGAAAACGGAAACGATATTCAATTGTTTTTATGTTACATATGTTCACAATATTCAACCCCATCAACACACCAAATTCCTTATTTTTATCTCTAGCCGTTGTCAAATGGCGCCTTGGGTAGTAGTTTCATTGTCACCCTGTATATATATATATATATATATATATATATATATATATATACATACAGTGTGTCTACTTATATAAGTTCTTTACATATGGGAAACTTATTTATTAGTAGTTTTACGGAAAAAAGTTACTCTTAATAAAAAGTTCCGCTTTCTGCCAAAATAATATTAAAATATTCAAACTTGAGATTGCATATGCAGGGTGGTCAAATATAAATAAATATAAATAAATATACACGGTGTTCCATTTAAAATAACGAAGTCACGGTCATTTCTGGGGAAAACGGAAACGATATTCAATTGTTTTTATGTTACATATGTTCACAATATTCAACCCCATCAACACACCAAATTCCTTATTTTTATCTCTAGCCGTTGTCAAATGGCGCCTTGCGTAGTAGTTTCATTGTCACCCTGTGTATATATATATATATATATATATATATATATATATATATAATTTGTTTCTTAAACCTTTTATTTATAATTACTTCGAAAATATTTCTTGGGTCTAGGTTTATGCATTGAAACAATAGTGGCTATATTTCGCTCGACGTTTCGCTTTTGATTAAAAGCATTTTCAAGAGCATTTATTTTAGCTAAAAAGAGAGAAAAAAAAAAACAATATCAGGTCGATACAAACTGGTTTGTTAAAATTGCCGTTTTGTCAATCATAAAAACATTGATAAAGTAAAATTCTTCATTAATCCTAAAACATTTAGCAGCAGAACACTTTTCTAAAATGACTTTCACAATTTTACACATTAAAAAATATTGAAAAACTTATTTGCATTATTGACGAAAAAAAAAAACAAAAACATTTGTACAATTTGGTTTAAAGCCGTTAATTAAAAATAGGTAACCTACCTTGGAAAACAAAGCTTCATTTTTAACTCTATTATATTTAAGGCACCTATAGTATCAGCATCATAATGTCTAGGTCGGTTTTGGGTGACATTACTTGATCTTAATAATTGTAAAATGATACTGATATACAAGAAACGGTACAAAGTGATGGCGATAAGACAAGAAATTTTTATTATTTTGTTAGTTTTTTTTATAGGGATTGGAAGCTAATGTTATTATTTATACCAGGGCTACTATTTTCCACTTATGGTTAGAATATACGGGTGATGTTGACTGAGTACTATAGTTACGTTATTAAATTAAATTATAATAGATTTGACTTAACTTATTTATGTCTTGCTTATCGTTGACAGCGTTTGGTTCTTTCTTTATGTGGAACATCTCTTTTATAGCTAATTTATGATAGTTTGACTCCTGGCACAGAATTTCAGTCTCTACAAATCCAAACTCATGTTTTTCATTTTTTTCGTGCTTGTGCAGAGCAGTCGAAGCATTTTTTGTGTATTTGTGACCATTGAGACGGTTTTCTAAATATTGCGTTGTCATACCAATGTATTTTTTTGGACAGTTTATACACGGCACAGAATAAACAACATTAGATTTCTTTTTCTTGGGTATTTCGCTTTTTAATGAGGTGTATAGGGGTGTTAATAAATTTTGTGCCTTGTGGCTTACGATTATGTTATGTTTAAGCAATATATGTTTAATTTTTTCTGACAGGTCTTTAGTGTATGGTATGGCTACGTGTCTGTAATTTTCAGTAGAAATTGTTTTATTTTTATTTGTATTGTAGAATTTATAGGTACGGTTTTTGAAAATGCGTTTTATAAGACTAAGGGGGAAGTTGTTGTTTTTCAACGTTTCTTCAACTTTTTTTAATGCATCTGGTCGAAATTTAGGTGATGTTAAAGCGATTGCGCGATCTGTAAGGCCAATTATAACACTATTTTTTTGATTGTTTGGGTGATGCGAGTTATAGTTTAGGTATCGGCCGGACCAAGTCTTTTTTGTGTACCATTTTGTATCAATTTTATTGTTGTTACGAACTAGGGTTAAATCTAGAAAATTTATTTCATTATTTTGCTCAATTTCGGATGTAAATTGAAGTTTTGGATGAAAGTTATTGAATGCATTTAAAATGTTTATAATTTTATTGGCAGGTACGGCTGATAGACAATCATCAACGAAACGCTTGAAAAAAACAACATGAAAATCTAATTTATCTAAAACATGTTCTTCCAAATATTCCATTACTAACTGCGCAATGGTGGAAGATATTGGGGACCCCATGGCGCAACCATCTAATTGTTGATAAAAGTCACTTTTGTATTGAAAATAGTTGTTATTTAAGGTTAAATTTATTGTTTCTATGAAGTCATTGCACGACAGTTTGGTGTATTCTTCTAACAAATGCCATTTATTTTTAATGATTTCAGTCACAAGCTCGGTTGGAATATTCGTGTAAAGTGAAATAACATCTAGTGAAATCAGTTTATAATTTTCTGGAATTTTTACTGTGTCAATAAATTTTTTAAAGGAGAATGAATCCTTGATGTAAAAATTGTTTTTTTTACAATTTTACAATACAATTTTTACATCAAGGATTCATTCTCCTTTAAAAAATTTATTGACACAGTAAAAATTCCAGAAAATTATAAACTGATTTCACTAGATGTTATTTCACTTTACACGAATATTCCAACCGAGCTTGTGACTGAAATCATTAAAAATAAATGGCATTTGTTAGAAGAATACACCAAACTGTCGTGCAATGACTTCATAGAAGCAATAAATTTAACCTTAAATAACAACTATTTTCAATACAAAAGTGACTTTTATCAACAATTAGATGGTTGCGCCATGGGGTCCCCAATATCTTCCACCATTGCGCAATTAGTAATGGAATATTTGGAAGAACATGTTTTAGATAAATTAGATTTTCATGTTGTTTTTTTCAAGCGTTTCGTTGATGATTGTCTATCAGCCGTACCTGCCAATAAAATTATAAACATTTTAAATGCATTCAATAACTTTCATCCAAAACTTCAATTTACATCCGAAATTGAGCAAAATAATGAAATAAATTTTCTAGATTTAACCCTAGTTCGTAACAACAATAAAATTGATACAAAATGGTACACAAAAAAGACTTGGTCCGGCCGATACCTAAACTATAACTCGCATCACCCAAACAATCAAAAAAATAGTGTTATAATTGGCCTTACAGATCGCGCAATCGCTTTAACATCACCTAAATTTCGACCAGATGCATTAAAAAAAGTTGAAGAAACGTTGAAAAACAACAACTTCCCCCTAGTCTTATAAAACGCATTTTCAAAAACCGTACCTATAAATTCTACAATACAAATAAAAATAAAACAATTTCTACTGAAAATTACAGACACGTAGCCATACCATACACTAAGACCTGTCAGAAAAAATTAAACATATATTGCTTAAATATAACATAATCGTAAGCCACAAGGCACAAAATTTATTAACACCCCTATACACCTCATTAAAAAGCGAAATACCCAAGAAAGAGAAATCTAATGTTGTTTATTCTGTGCCGTGTATAAACTGTCCAAAAAAATACATTGGTATGACAACGCAATATTTAGAAAACCGTCTCAATGGTCACAAATACACAAAAAATGCTTCGACTGCTCTGCACAAGCACGAAAAAAATGAAAAACATGAGTTTGGATTTGTAGAGACTGAAATTCTGTGCCAGGAGTCAAACTATCATAAATTAGCTATAAAAGAGATGTTCCACATAAAGAAAGAACCAAACGCTGTCAACGATAAGCAAGACATAAATAAGTTAAGTCAAATCTATTATAATTTAATTTAATAACGAAACTATAGTACTCAGTCAACATCACCCGTATATTCTAACCATAAGTGGAAAATAGTAGCCCTGGTATAAATAATAACATTAGCTTCCAATCCCTATAAAAAAAACTAACAAAATAATAAAAATTTCTTGTCTTATCGCCATCACTTTGTACCGTTTCTTGTATATCAGTATCATTTTACAATTATTAAGATCAAGTAATGTCACCCAAAACCGACCTAGACATTATGATGCTGATACTATAGGTGCCTTAAATATAATAGAGTTAAAAATGAAGCTTTGTTTTCCAAGGTAGGTTACCTATTTTTAATTAACGGCTTTAAACCAAATTGTACAAATGTTTTTGTTTTTTTTTTTTCGTCAATAATGCAAATAAGTTTTTCAATATTTTTTAATGTGTAAAATTGTGAAAGTCATTTTAGAAAAGTGTTCTGCTGCTAAATGTTTTAGGATTAATGAAGAATTTTACTTTATCAATGTTTTTATAATTGAAAAAACGGCAATTTTAACAAACCAGTTTGTATCGACCTGATATTGTTTTTTTTTTTTTTTCTCTTTTTAGCTAAAATAAATGCTCTTGAAAATGCTTTTAATCAAAAGCGAAACGTCGAGCGAAATATAGCCACTATTGTTTCAATGCATAAACCTAGACCCAAGAAATATTTTCGAAGTAATTATATATATATATATATATATATATATATATATATATATATATATATATATATACATATACATACAGTGTGTCTACTTACTTAAGTTCTTTACATATGGGAAACTTATTTATTAGTAGTTTTACGGAAAAAAGTTACTCTTAATAAAAAGTTCTGCTTTCTGCCAAAATAATATTAAAATATTCAAACTTGAGATTGCATATGCAGGGTGGTCAAATATAAATAAATATACACGGTGTTCCATTTAAAATAACGAAGTCACGGTCATTTCCGGGGAAAACGGAAACGATATTCAATTGTTTTCATGTTACATGTGTTCACAATATTCAACCCCATCAACACACCAAATTCCTTATTTTTATCTCTAGGCGTTGTCAAATGGCGCCTTGGGTAGTAGTTTCATTGTCACCCTGTATATATATATATATATATATATATATATATATATATATATATATACATATACATACAGTGTGTCTACTTACTTAAGTTCTTTACATATGGGAAACTTATTTATTAGTAGTTTTACGGAAAAAAGTTACTCTTAATAAAAAGTTCTGCTTTCTGCCAAAATAATATTATAATATACAGCGGCATAGCTAAAAAACAACTTACCCGATTGACTTGAAATTTTGCTCAAAAATTGAGGGTCATATGGGAATGACCTGGTAACATTTTGGTAAAAATCAAATATGGCGAAACAAAATGGCAGTTTAGTGCAATGTTAAAAAAATTATTATTAAAAAACTACTCATCCAATTTATCTGAAATTTTGCAAAAAGATCAAGTGTTATATTGGAATCAATTGATAACATTTTGGTACGAATCCAAGATGGCGGAACAAAATGGCGGCTTAATAAAATTTTTAAAAATTCAGCCTGAAAAAACTGCTTATTGGTTTGATTTCAAATTGTGCACCATAACTAATTACGTTATAGTGATCAACTAGTAAAATAGTGGTACTAATTCAAGATGGCCGAGCAAAATAGCGTTTGTAATCGTGAAAAAGTTACCCTCTCATAGAACGGAAGCTTTCACGGCTTTGGTCAATTAAGAAATCATGGTTCTTGGGATTAGACCGTGCCAAATTGGAATTACTATCCGCCTTCGATTGCACGAGGCATCTTCAGGGATCTTTACTCCACGAGATCTGAACACTGAATGAGCTCGGAGAGATTCAAGCGGGCTTTTATACCCGACTTGTGTTTGCCGAACCGTGACCCTGTGTTAAGATCGGTTTCCACGTGTGATGTAGACCGTAACCCGTATCTCTATTGAAATTTTTTGTATGTTTAAATATTTCATTAGATTCTCTAACTTTTCGTTTATAAAAACCTGGAACCGATGCTAGAACCTTGGTTTCCTTTACATTCATAATATGGCCAGTGGTATGCTGGTGTTCAGCTACAGCAGATTGAATTTGTTTCTTTTTAATACATCGTTCATGTTCCTTAAGTCTAGTTGATATTGAGCGTCCTGTTTCTCCCACATACACTTCTCCACAGGAGCGAGGAATTTTATATACTCCTTCTGTGTTGAAAGGTACAATATCTTTCGGGGATCGCAAGCTTTGTTCAATCTTCTTATGTGTATTGAAGATTGTACGTATGTTGGACCGCCGAAGTAATCGTCCTATTTTGTCTGTAAAGCCATGTATGTAAGGAAGAACAACTCTACCTAATGGTGGCTCCTTATCATCATCCTTTCGCGGAGTTGGATTACTATATTTTTTTAATTGAACGCGTACTGAAGACATTACGTTTATTTATATTATAAACATTATTTTTTGTTTTGGGTTTCGGTTTTACAAAAAATCCATAAGCTATAATGAATTCATAACTAAGAATAAAAAATGTCTCGAGTTGAGTTGATGCCGCTGCAGACATTGCAACTTCTGCATGCCTGCTTTAAAATAAAGTTCTAGCAATTCGAAGTTTTCTTCGTTGGAATAATTAACGACCATCCTAAATACTTACTTAAAATCAACGTAAACAAAAGAGAATTACATTAGGCACTTTTTAATGACAACTTTGTGTAATGAATTTTTGAGACTCTTGAGAACTTTTGTTTCTGTTGGTCACGCGTCTTACTCAAAGCCTACTATACAAAAAACATTAATTTCAGTTTTTTGACTTGTGATACATCATTGAAAAGCTCTTGAGGAGCTGCAAAAATGCAAAAATCTAATAAGGCGTCCGTATGAAAATAAAAAGTTTATGTAAATATCTCGAAAACAAATGAAGCTAGAAAAATATTTTTGCATGCATTATATTCCCCTAATAAAAGTGTCCTAGGTTTTAACCTAACCTAACCTAATAATGTATCAACGATAAAACCATAATACAAGTCGTTTACAAGCTACAGGCAAAAGTTAAAAATTCACCATAGATAGCAATACATGTAAGCCAAATCTGAGACACACTGTATAATATTTGTACTAGCAATTTTTAATGTCCATTTGATATTTGCTTTGATGCCGTTCAGAAATAAGTCTCTCATTTTTACGACTAAATTTTAACCGTTTTCAAATTGTTTTAGGGAATCATTTCAAAAGAAGAAGGAAATGTACAAGAAGCACTCGAAACGTTTCAAAAATGCTTGA
This sequence comes from Kuschelorhynchus macadamiae, assembly GCA_030620095.1. Taxonomy (NCBI): domain Eukaryota; kingdom Metazoa; phylum Arthropoda; class Insecta; order Coleoptera; family Curculionidae; genus Kuschelorhynchus; species Kuschelorhynchus macadamiae. The sequence continues at coordinate 1,310,627 of JAUTXW010000107.1, forward strand.
AATTGAATCAACAGAACGCAATAATTCTTAAAGAGGTTGCCAAATGCTTGTAGGTATTTCAACATTAACTATTTTATTTTTAGAACAAAGCGAATATTTGAACACTTTTACACGATGCTTACAAGGAAAAGCAATTGCGAACCTCATTTTCATAAAACAAATCACGTATTCCCTTATGGATCGTAATTAAGCTACTAATTTCAACTTTTGTGTTTAACATGAGTCGTAAAAGCTTTATTGTTAGCGACACAGAAGCTTTATACCACAAATATTTTAAACAATTTTCATCTAGATCAAGGTAGATTGGTCAATATTTTGACCGTTCGCGTTTGGCGATAACAAAAGGGATATAAAGAGGTACTTAAATCGCCTTATAATCACGTGTTTTTGTTGCATTTTCTTTCAATTTTTGCCAACAGTGGCTTCGGAAATTTTTGTTTATAAATTATTTCCGATTTTTTGCAACACCTTGTATAAATTTTTAAAAAATATCAAAAAAAATACAATACAATATACCTGTTGAAGCGTTTTTTTTTTGAAAAACTAACCGTTTATTAAATAAAGCATATTGTGATATTTAAGCGGGCAGTTTCATCTATTTGAAATTTAATTTTTGAAATTAGCCAACTTCCACATCCTACAATTAGCCTCTATGCCAAAATTCAGCTTTTTACGTCAAACGGTTTGAGCAGAATCGTGATTAATCAGTGGCCTTATTTTTTGTAACACCCTGTGTAAATTTTTAAGAAATTTTAACACATTCGTGGACAGCTACTGCTATTGCAGCGAATCATTGGAGATCTGCTGGGTCACAACAGACTGCTCAGGGAGTATATTTATGTACTAATATAAAACGCACTACTTCTTGAGCAGTAATCTTGCATATAAGAATACATATCTATGAATTCGAACTGTCCAGCAACTAACAATTCTAGGATGGTGGTGGGAGACACGTTGTCGGTGCTGCTATAGCAGTAGTAATTGCACAGTGGCAAAGGAAGGTTCGCGTTTAGTGTGCATTTTGGTTTGTTTATAGACTTTTTCTGAATTTATCTCTTCCTTGTTATGATTGACGTTGAATTTGAATATGGATCCTAAAGAAGAAGCTAGGCTAATGAAACTACATGACGAAGTTTCTAGTAGCGAGTCATACTCGTCTAGAGAGAGTAATGAAACCGATGATTCTGGAAGTGAACCTCCAGACCCATATGAGGACGATGGGACATATGGTGATGACCCAACCTTTGATCCTAGAACTGTTGAGGATAACAGCCCTTCTTCGAGCGAAAATGAGGTTCTGGTTGATCCGAATGATGTAATAGGTCAACAGAATAATACTGGTACGTAAAATTTTATATTGTTAAGTATTTGTTGCATGTGAATGTTCACTTTGTTATTATTTGTATACACGAGTATACGTGCTAGTGTTCATGTGAGTGCGAATGATTGGGTAACTATTTGTGTATTCATGTGTATTTTGCTTTGATACTTTCTTATTTAGGTTTACCCCCTCATGATTTTGTGTTTGTGAATACTGTGAGACAAAAGAAAGAAAAACAAAAGAAAAGACAAAAGAAGCAAATTTATATGTATTTTTTAGAAACTATCGATGACAATGAAGAGGATTGGGTTGAGTCCACAGCTGAAATACTGGATCTAAAATTTGACATGGAGACAGCAGGAATTAAAATTCAAATCACAGAAACAATGACTCCGGTTGACGTTTTTAGAATGCTCTGGACAAATGAAGTATCAGAATTACTCTTGAGCAATTCCAATGCTTATGGAGAAAAGATGTCACATGCAGAGCGCCCTCATAAGAAAAATAGAGGAACAGCAAAATTCAACCCGATTGACAATCAAGAACTAGAAACTTTTCTAGGTTTAACACTTTTACTCAAATTTGCTTTCCAGTTCTTCGTTGGGCATTTTCTTCAGATCCCCTCTGATTTCATCCAGTTTTCAAAGCGTCAATGTCTAGAAGACGCTACGAACAAATTTTAAGACATTTGTGCTGCTCCAGAGATCAAAAGCAATCAAAAGATAAACTGTATAAAATTACACCTCTTCTTGATTTGCTTTTAAGTAATTTTCAGAATGCTAGAAAACCAGACGAAGAATTATCACTTGATGAATCACTTCTTCTTTTTCGAGGTCGTTTATGTTTATAATATCGAAATATATAAAGGCAAGCAAGAAGTACAAGAGAATATTACAAAAATTGAATCGTTGGTTTTGAGACTAATGTCACCTTATTTGAATCACGGACACCATTTAATCATGGATAATTTTTATAATAGTGTCACTTTATCCAATCCACTGTTGAAAAATCATAAGACACATACAACTGGCACACTTAGGGCTAACAGAAAAAATAACCCCAAAGTTTTAACATCCTATAAGCTTAAAAAATCAGAGCATATTTGGAGAAGGCGAGGTGCTGTTTATGTATCAAAATGGAAGGACCGTAGAGATGTGTTGATGATAACAACAAAGTATCACCCAAAATTAATCAAAATCACAAATAGATATGGACAGGTATTTTTATTCTTTTGTTATTATTTATGTCTAAATTTTTGAGCTTTTTTTTTCAGGAGAAAACCAAGCCTTGAGAAGTCTGTGAGTACAACAAATTTATGGCTGGAGTAGATCGCAACGATCAGCTAACATCTTACTATTCAACCCCCAGGAAAACCATATGGCCGTTGGTACAAAAAAATAATTTTCCGTCTTCTGGACATAACTGTTCTAAATGCGTTCATATTATATAACATAGTACGTAACAAAAAACAAACTATGGTAAAGTTCGAAACAAACCAGTTGATCAAGTCTCTTTTGCGAATTCCCGACGAAATGTCCGGAAATGATATCTACGTACCAAAGTCACATTACGTGAATAGACGAGTTCCAAACACCACCATCAGAGAACTATAACAGAAGCAATTATTTCATGAATTGCCACCAATGAGGGAAAGCGAGCTCAAACCTCATGGAGATGCATGGGGTGTGAAAAAAAAACCGCCTTATGTGTTGGTTGTTTTCACATATTCCATTCGGCCTAAAAATTTTGATATAAGTTTGTTTTAGTTTGTTTTATTATTTGTTAGTACATTTATATAAGGATAAAGTGTTTATTTTCCAGTATAACGGTTGTACAGCTTTTGCAAGCATTATTATTGAATTTATTTCTATAAAAATGAAACACTTTACTGCTAATGCAGTTACTGTGATGGCAGTACAGTGTCCCTCAAGAGCGATCCCAACTGATCTACCGGGTCACTACTTTCACTAGGTACTAACAAGTTCTCAAAAACCATCCATTTCACCCATTATTTGTCCTGTAAAAATATCGACAAAATCGGTTAACTAGTACAGAAGTTATAAAACTGTGCATTTAGGGAAAGTCTACTCAACATCACTGTCCGCGAATGTGTTAAAATATGCAATATAATCAAATAAAATACACGACTTCTTATAAATAAAAATTTGTAATATTTATGGGGATGTTTCACTTACTGGAAATTTAAGTTTTTAAAACCTTTTTATCGAACCTATCTACATCCTGCAATCAACCTCTCGTTAAATTTCAGCTTTTTACGTCAAGCGGTTTGAGCAGAATCGTGATTAATCAGTGACCCGATTTTTTTAAACATCCTATATAAAAGGTCTCAGTTATCAGATCATTAAAAAAAATCGGAACAGTGCAACTCTCACACGACCTTGTTGAAAAATTTGGCTTACAGCTGGTTGCACAAAACGTAATCGCTGTTTAGAATATTTAATCGAGTTTTCGGATTTGACAAGCTGCGTATAGAAATCTAGGAACTCGCTGTCAAATTTTACGTTCTGTTAAATATTCCAAAACTTTAATTGAGCTTTCTGCAAATGCCCGTTAGTGTTTTAAACATATGGATAAGCAGGAGTAAAATTCAACAGACATTTTATTTCAAACTGTTTGATTTGTTGAAATAATAATTTTATTTATATTCAAGGTATGAGATGAGAAGATTTCGTTTAGCCCTTAATGCCTATTTGGAAGCAGAACAACATTCAAAACTATCTGACTGGCAACTTTCTCACTATATTGGTAAGATTATGTAACTTATTACACATATACATACTAAGGGTGCCACCGAGTGGGGACTTTTTTGTTTGGAAATATTCTTATTAGGTAGCAAAAAAATCTAGCTATGGCGATATTTGCTAAAGATAAAAAAATATTGCATATATATATATATATATATATATATATATATATATATATATACACTGCGCAAAACAATTAACGCAACGCCTAAAATTTCGTCTAACTTTGAATGGAAATTTCTCGAGAATGGTTGATCCGATTTTGATAAAGTTTTTATCGAAATTTAGGTTAATTCCTCGTGAATATTCTTTTGATATTAAAATTCAATGTTACTTTGTTCTAGGCAATAATACAGGGTGAAAAAGAAAGACATGTTTTATTTACCAAAGTTTAAAACACCCTGTAGAATAAATCAGATGGATTCAAGAGATATAACCAAAAGAATGTTATAGCCCAGTATGTTTCCAATAAATCGTTTTTTTATTCGCTTCAATAGCACAATTTTTGCCTGAGTTACAGGACTTATTGAAAAGTACTGCATTTACTGTGTTTTAAATAAATTTACCAGTTCATGTTTGAATTGATTCTGTTGAAGACGTTTGTAATTTGTAGCTTGGTTGTGAAGATTTTTTTTTTGGATCACTAAAATTCAATATTAGTTTTGTTCAGTCAATAATACAGGGTACAACGAAAAATAAATTATACTGGTTTTTAAATTACGAACGCATCGGTTACCGGATATTTGAACATGGCGCTATTCTACATTTTAGTTTAGTTATACGAAAATTTCTTCGTGATATCAAGGGCCAGGATCGGTTTAGTTTTGTCAATAATACAGGGAGTTAGAAAAACATGTTTTAATAGGTAAAATTAAGATATGAACACGACAGTCAAAAAAACAAAACACTAAGAACTAAAACGAACAAAAATAAACTTTATAACTATTAAAGTAATATTTCGTATTTCCCCCTCTGTTTCTTATGACTGCTTCGCACCTTCTATTCTTGCTTAATATCAAATTTCGTATGAGTACCTCATCCAGCCCATTCCAAGTTTTATTTGGCTGTCTTTCATTAGCCCTTAATCTCCTGCCCAATAAGTTCCAAACATGTTCGATTGGGTTCAGGTCCGGACTACGTGCAGGCCATTGCATGACCTCGATCCCAACATTATTAACGTAATTTTGCACTACACGTGCTGTATGGGGACGAGCGTTGTCATGCATTAATAAAAAATCCGCTCCAACATTATGTGCAAATGGCCTCACGTGATTGCCCAGTATTTCGTTGATATATCGATCCGCATTCAAATTCCCATCCACAATAACTAACTCCGTACGACCAGGACCCCTCAAAGATACCCCTCCCCAAACCATTTGATCCCCCACCAAACATTACGGTATTAACAAAATTCCCCTGTACATAGCGTTCATTTGGTCTACGATACACACGGACCCGTCTATCGCAATTAAAAAGAATCTCGATTCATCTGTCCACAGCACTCTCGACCAATCAGCTTCCGCCCAGTTCATACGTTCGTTAGTCCATTCTAGCCTGGCTCTCCGATGTGTTGCTGTTAACGCAGGACCTCGCGCAGGAACACGTGGTCTCAAATTTTTTCCCTCAAACGATTCCGCACTGTTTGAGTGCTTACCTGAGGACCATTCGCGTGTTGAATTTCCTTCCTCAGAAACCTTGCCGTCACGAAACGTTGTCGTAAAGCAGACAACCGCAGATACCGGTCTTCACGCTCACTGGTAACACGCTGTCGACCTTGTCCAATCCGTCTGGAATGATCGTCAGTCTCCATATGTCTCTGTATGACTCTATGTACAGTTGATTTATGAACATTCAATCGTTCCGCTATCCTGCTATAGCTCCAGCCTTCATCTCTAAGAGTTCTTGCAATTACACACTCGTCGCGGGTCAAATTTCTAGTTTGTCTTGGCATGACTGTACACAATAAGAAGAAAAATTTAGAACCGAACTGAAACTGACGCCTAAATGTCAATCTGAAATAAGTTGTGTTCTCTTATTACCGGGCAACGTCTTCAACAGAATCAATTCAAACATGAACTGGTAAATTCATTTAAAACACAGTAAATGCAGTACTTTTATAAGTCCTGTAACTCAGGCAAAAATTGTGCTATTGAAGCAAATAAAAAAACGATTTGTTGGAAACATACTGGGCTACAACATTCTTTTGGTTAGATCTCTTGAATCAATCTGATTTATTCTACAGGGTGTTTTAAACTTTGGTAAATAAAACATGTCCGAATAGAGACTGTGAGTCTCTATTCGGACGCGAGAAAGAAAGCTTCGAAAATGCCAAATGTGATTTTGGCGAAACGTCAGCAAAACTGTTCTTTTCAGAACGACAGTAATAACGGATGTACACCCGGATTTAAAAACACATTGTATTTTTCCATCCGTGAAGGAGTAAAATCAACATATATATATATATATATATATATATATATATATATATATATATATATATATATAGGGTGATTCAGAAATAAGTACCGAAAATTTACAATCCTGTAAGCCTTGACGAAATATGACAAAAAGTTTTATATCATTTTAGGAGCGAGATATTAATTTCAATTTTGGAACATGTTATCTTAACAATTAATTAACTTAACAACAAAAATATGAAATTTTGCGGGCTAATTAAGCCTTAGAACTCTTATTTTGGTAGAAATAAACATGCCAAAAGGAAAACCAATCTCCACAGAGTTGAAACAAATGGCCGTAAAAACTTTTTTGGAAGGAAAGTGTAAAACTGCGATTTCTAAGCAGTTTAACTTGCCCAAATACAGTGTGTCCAAAACAATCTCACGTTATAATGAAAGGTGATACATAGAAAAAAAGCCAAAATCAGGGAGGCCCAAGAAAACTACATTTTGGATAGATAGGAGAATCAATAAAATTTATCGAAGAGATTCGTGGTTCTAGCAATGGCGGATATTCAGGTGAAGTAGGTGAAGTGCTACTTCGCCAGGAAAAATAAACAAGCAAACATCTAACTATATTTATTATATATCTCTTAAAATTTAAGTTTTTACATTCATTTATTCACCTAATTGCCAAAAAATAAACTGTACATCTCGAATAAATATTTTAGTTGACCGTTGGCGGCATGTCTTTTTAAAACTTTCAATCGAACTCGAACAAACCGCTTATATATATATATATATATATATATATATATATATCATGACAACCCGTACGGGATGACGTCGAGCGCATAGAAGAATAATGTTAACCAGCGCCCTACAACGCTCTCGGTGAATTGCTAACGCAGTACACTACACCCACTTGTCGTTCAGTTTGGGGTGGTTATTAATTTCGCGGATTTCGCTGCAACCGGTTAGTTCCTTTGCAGTTTAATTACCGGTCAACAAAAATTTGCATTTTGTCAGAGTTTTAATCGTCACCCTGGTTTTCGGCGTACAAATGTTTATGTAGTAGTCAAATATTACCAAAATTGTTTTGCTGGCCTTGTTTACTAGTTTTCCAATAAATATTCAGTGTGGAATAACAAGGATTTGCAGGTATGTTAAAATATATTTTTACATAAACATGAAGACTCGGCGAGGCATTTAAAATGCGAATTAATGCTAAAAACATTTGTAAAAAACCAAAGCACTATAGCTGACACTTTAAAAGCAAATGCTAAACTATATAAAATACATTTTAACGAAAACGTCCGATTAAATAGACTATTTATGTGCTTGGTAATTGACGCAGTTTTGTACCTTGTAAAACAAGAGTTAGTCTTTCGGGGCCATGATGAGAGCAGCGAGTCAATAAATGTGGGGAATTTTAAAAAGCTTTTAGTTTTATTAATATCGAGAAGTTCCCAAGAACTAAAAGATCATCACGAAAAAATTAAAATAAAAATGTTTTTACTGGTAACTCGAAAACTATTCAAAACGAAATAATTGAATGCATTTCTGATTATTTAAATGATCATGTAAAAAATGAAATAATGAACACACAGTTTTTTTCTGTGCAAGTGGATGACACCACTGATATTACGCAAACCTCCCAGTGCTCCATAATTTTAGGATACGTTAATTCAGAAGGTTTAGTAGTCGAGAGAACGTCGGAGAATTTATATTATCTATTGGATCCAAAATTTGACCAAAATTTGACCAATTCGAATATAAACATAAATTAATAGGGCAATGTTACGATAGCGCAAGTGTGATGTCTGGCCATCTAAATGGCCTTCAAAAGAAAAAGCGCCGCAGGCTGTATTTGTCCATTATCTTGCTGCTATAAAGGATAGGAGAATTGTTTTAGTATACAAAATTTAGGTAAGTCGCAAAAAAATATTCTACCCCTTCCACATATAAAAAAATTCTGGAAAAAAATTATTGCGATATTTTCTTGCTTCATTTGCACTTCACTTACTTACCCGCGAGCCGCCACTGGGTTCTAGAACCAATGGTAATTGCTAAAATTCCTGAACTGCAAGTTAGTGCGAGGACTGTTCAACGACAAATAGTTGAGGCAAAACTTTATAGCAAACTTACAGCCAAGTAACTATTGGTTTCCTTGTCAGGCTTGAATTTGCACGACGACATTTGAACTGAACCGTTCAAGAATGGAAAAGGGTATTATTTAGCGATGAAAGGCGTTACAATTTTTTAAATTCTGATTCAATGAGGCGTTAATACACATTTTCACCCAAATGATGTTAGCCCAACAATAAAGCATGGACAAGTTAGTGTACTTCTATGGTTTTTTTTTCATGGAATAGAATAGGTTCATTACACTTTATAGGCGAGACTATGGATTGGTATACAGAAGCCATGTTAAACATGCGGCCCAGTGAGCATTTTTCTGCGGCCCAAATCAGTTTTGAAAACAGCCAGATAATGCGGCCCGCGAACAAGTTGAAAACCGTTTTTGAAAGCGCGCGCCGCTGCAACAACGATTGGTATAATAAAATGTACAATTGTACATAGTGCCATCTATGTTTAGGAGGATGAACTACACATACTTAACCTAAAACTATGACACTATCGGAACATTCTGTAGGAGTTGATCGCGAAACACTCAAAACTATTTTTGAACATTTTCTATTGCCTGTGACGAAAGTACAGATATGTGTGGTGTGGCGCAACTCGCTGTTTTTCTTCATACGGTTGATATAGATATCAATGTGTATGAAGAATTACTGGAATTAGTACCATTGCATGATACAACACAACTGGGAAGGATATTTTCAATGCTGTTTACGGACTTCTGCAAAAGTACAATTTAGATTTGTCAATTGTCAAAACTGTGTTCCGTTGCAACAGGCGAAGCTCCTTCAATGACTGGAGTAAAAAATGGCTTCGTTAAAATATTGCATCATATTCATTGTATAATCCACCAAGAAGTTTTATGCTCAAAAGTGATCAAGTTGGAAAGTGTTTTGAAATCAGTGAAAAAAATTATAAACTTCATAAGGTCACGAGGCCTTAATCAGCGACAGTTTTCTGCATTTTTTGATTTAAAAAGGGAGCTGGTTTACCGTATTATGCAGAGGTGCGATGGCTTTCGTGTTCTATGGTACTCGACCGGTTATGGAAACTCAAACAAGAAATACGCGTTTTCATGGAAACAAAAGTAGAAGATGTCAGCTTATTATGCGATGTACCTTTTTTACAAGACCTTTCATTTATGGTAGATATCACAAAACACTTGTCGGACTTAAATACGAAATAGCAAGGACCACGTCAAGTTATTACAGATATACATGATCATGTGAAAGCTTTCAAATGTAAAATGATGTTGTGGGAAAAACAGTTAGCAGAGGATAATCTGTCACATTTTCTGACTTGTAAGGCGTATTAGGAAAGCACAAGTGTCCCAATATCATACAAAATATATTCAGAGAAAATGAGAAGCCAAGAAAACAATTTTTCTCTATTTACTGGTTTTTTTTCACTATCGATATTAATAAAGTTCTCCCTCACTTGCAAATTGAAGTAATTGAGATTCAGTGTCAGACCCATTTAAAACAAAAATTTGATTGTGTTGGTACATTCGAATTTTATAAGGACTTGCCTGTTCAATACCAAGAAATGAGAAAATTTGCCTGTAAAATCCTGTGAATGTTTGGAAGTATCTCCCGCAAGATCGCGATTGACGGACGCACACTTGGACGCAGTTTTAAAAGTTATTTCCGCCGATAAATTCGCGCCACAAATAGACAACTTAGTTAAAGACAAAATATGTTAAATATCTGGCAAAAGAATTTAATGTTTGTGGTTTTTTGTAATGTCCTTTTTATGGGAAATTTAAAAAACAGACTTATCCTATAATAGTACTTTTTCTCAAGATTTTTAGTAGTTTGTCTTCTTTAAGATAAGGTTTTGCGGCTCAGTCCATGGTCTTCATGCTGTTGGCCCACCAGTCACTTTGAGTTTGACATGGCTGGTATACAGGGACATACTCCAGAACGTAATGTTGCCTTATGCTGAGTGGGAGATGCCCCTGCGATTTTTGTATCAACAGGACAATGACCCGAAACATTTATCTTGCCTTGTTCAGGGGTTGTTTCAGTGGCCAGCACAATCACCGGACCTTAACCCCATCGAGAACCTGTAGGAAGAGGTGGAACGTCATATTCTTGTTAGAAGGTTCTCAAATAAGCAGTCTTTAATTGATGAAATTAACGAAGTTTGGACAAATATGTCATATATTACTATCCAGAATTAAATTTCATCAATGCCGCGTCATTGCCAAAAAGTTATAAGCCAAAAAAGGACATACTATTAATTATTAAGAAATTGTTTTACTTCCCTCGAAAAAGGGAAGTCTTGTAATCGTGAAAATCCCTAAATGCCGAAAAATATATTTTCTCAATTCCGTCGGTCTGTCGGTCTGTCTGTTCGCGGCATAGCTAAAAAACTACTTACCCGATCGACTTCAAAGTTTAGCCAAAAATTAAGGGTCACATGGGGATGACCTGGTAACATTTTGGTATAAATCCAATTTGGCAAACAAAATGGAAGCCTAGAGAAATGTTAAAAAAATTATTATTAAAAAACTACTTATCCAATGTATCTCTTATTTTGCAAATAAATCAAGTAATATGTGTGTAATTAACTGATAAAATTTTGGTACAAATCGAAGATGGCGATAATAAAATATTTGTAAAATTCAGCCTGAAAAAACTACTCAGTTAACTGATTTCAAACTGTGTGCTATAGCTAATTGGGGTATAGAGATGAACTAGTAAAATTGTGGTACTAATTTAAGATAGCGGCCAAACGAAATGTTTGTAATCCTGAAAAAAACTGCAGGTTTTACATATCTTTAAGTTTTAACGTGCCTAGACGCCAAAAAATATGCTTTCTCATTTCCAGTTGTCTGTCGGTCTGTCTGTCAGTTCGCCGCGTAGCTAAAAACTATTTACCCACTTAACTTTAAATTTTGATCAAAAATTAGTCTCATTTTACCTGTCCTATAACAGCAGCCTACTATGGCTTTTTAAACTACATGGTTATTTATTTCCACAGTTATTAATTTAATTTTGAATATCAAAATATTTCATTTGATCATATAATTTTGTCCGATAGTGTACCTAACCAATATTTATTTTATCTAAATTCTAGCACAAACATACATGAAATTAGGAAATATAGGAAAAGCGAAAGAGTATGCTTACCAAAGCGTTAAAGTAGGGAAACAAGAGGAATCTTACGCTTTGCTAATGAAAATCCTAATTACCGAAAAGGAGTTTAAATCGGCGATTGCTGTAGCAAATGCAGCAGTTGAGTAAGAACTTTTTAAATCAATATTTTTAGTAACATTATACTCTAGGGCTCGTGAAGTTGAAGCTTTTTAAAACTAACTTAAAAGTTTTCGTTTTAAAAAAAGATGGTGGATATAAGAAAACCAATATGAGATATCTCATTTGTCAGAATAGAGAGGGGCATGTACAGGGGGTTCGGATTTGGTTGCAAAAGCAGGGTATCTCGCTTATTTTTAAAGATAGAACTTTGCGGTTTTCACGAACCTGAGCTAATTTTTGTGAAACTCATGAAGCCGTAAACAAAATTGTCATAGCCTTCTTCGTTTATGAGATACAGGGCGAAATAGAAAATTTTGCATTTTGTGGCCCCCCTCGTATCTCGGTTATCCTTTAACTTAACGCAAAGGGAAAAATTGCTACTTATGCAGTTTTTTACGCTGGATCTGGTGGCGTAGTCATGTTTTTCATTTGAGTTGTTATTTTTTAGATATGACCCAAAGTTGTTTTTTTAAAATGGAACACCCTGTATATTTGTCCAGAAATTGATTTGTCCTTTTAAAAGCTTCTCAAAAATATATAATAGTATGGGTCTATTTTAATAAACAACAAGAAAAATCCTAATTTTTATAATTATCATCCCAAATTTTGCAGTAGGCCATGCAAAACGATGCCGTTTTCTTTTGTTTTCTTGGAAGTAAATGACATTTCCCAATTTTGTACGCGTATATAAAATATAGCGCTAGTTTTTTGTATTTATTTATTGTGTAAAAATATATTTGTATTATTATGGAAGAAAACCAAACTTTCGAACATTATGAAAAGTACGATATGTTAGCTTGTTTTATATTAAGTAATGAAAATGTTGAAGCGGCTTCTGAGATGTATTTTAACAGGTAAATAGTTAATTTTTAGGTATGTTGAAATACTATTGCTTAATTTTTATTTAGATATCCAGAAAGGAGGCAACTTAATATATCCACTTTTTATCGGATAAAAAAGAATTTACTTAATCACGGATCATTTATCAAACCTCGTACGAAAACATATAATAAAGAAAATCGGGAGGCTGAAGAAATTACGGTTTTGGCTAGTGCAGAAGCTTACCCTACAAACTCTTGTAGGGCCAGTGAAAAGAGCATAGGGATTCCAAAAACTAGAGTTCAATAAATTCTAAAAAAGCACAAATACCACCCATACAAATTTAGGCTCGTGCAGCACTTACAGCCAGGGGATGCAGAGCGTCGGGTAGTCTTCTGCAATTGGTTTCGAGAAGGAGCGATATGGTTAGAGATTTTAAAAGGAAGGTTATATGGTTGGACGAAGCACATTTCAGTAATTCTGGTATACTCAATAGGCACAATAGTAGATTCTGGTCCCAAGAAAATCAACACCAAATATTTCCCAGAAGACAGCAGGACAGGTTTGGTCTAAATGTGTTCTGCTTCATATTAGGAACACATATAAAATTTTATATATTTGAGGGAAATCTAACAGCCAATAGCTATATAGAAATTTTAGAGGCAGCTATACCTGAATTACTTGACGATGTTCCTCTAGCGCAAATTAACGAAAATTATTTTCAACAGGACGGTGCTCCTGCACACAATTCTAGAATGACGAGATTATTTCTGGACAATAATTTTACCAATCAATGGATCGGAACAAATGGACCTATAAGATGGCCCCCTAGGTCCCCAGATTTGTCGATTTTAGATTTCTTTCTATGGGGATATCTGGAAAATAGACTTTACAAAGACAACTATGATAATGTCCAAGATTTAAGAAATGCAATAAGAGAAAATTTTCGCTATTTACAAAATCATCCCGTTATTTTGCTTAATTCCCTAAAACGAATACGAAAATTGTGCGAAGCATGCATAGAACAAAATGGAAATCAGTTTGAACAGTTCTTTTGATTTCCTTGGTTACTGTAGTTCTTATACGACAGTTGATTTTTGCTGAAAGGCTTGTTATATATTAATTTATTACTGTTTTGTTCTTGTGTTACATAAATCTAGGTAGGTGGTACTTTTTTGGTGCGAAATTATCAATACATATTTTGATAAATAGATTTAATTACATATTTATTTTGATTTATTGTTAGGATGTAGATATTGTTAACGACTTTAAATAAAAAGCAGCATTGTTTTGCATGGCCTACTGCAAAATTTGGGATGATAATTATAAAAATTAGGATTTTTGTTGTTGTGTATTAAAATAGACCCATACTATTATATATTTTTGAGAAGCTTTTAAAAGGACAAATCAATTTCTGGACAAATACACAGGGTGTCCCATTTAGAAAAACACAATTTTGGGTCATATCTAAAAAATAACAACTCTAATAAAAAATATGACTACGCCACTGGATCCAGCGTAAAAAACTGCATAAGCAGCAATTTTTCCCTTTGCGTTAAGTTAAAGGATAACCGAGATACGAGAGGGGTGCCAAAATGCAAAATTTTCTATTTCGCCCTGTATCTCATAAACGAAGAAGGCTATGAAAATTTTGTTTACGGCTTCATGAGTTTCACAAAAAATTAGGTCAGGTTCGTGAAAACAGCAAGGTTCTATCTTTAAAAATAAGCGAGATACCTTGCTTTTACAACCAAATCCGGACACCCTGTACAGTGTTTTTTTTATAATATGCCACCCACTGAGAGCTTTTTTTAAGGCTACAGAAAAATATTTATATGAAAGTTGTTGGATTTTTCCTAAATATTTACATGGCGGTAAATTTAAAAACAAATGACGATCGGAGAAATCAAGAAAACACTAGCAACTTTGTTATTTTAAATGGAGCATCATGTATTTTTTCACATTTTTGGATTCCCCTTATTCTCCTCTTTTCAAACATTTATAATATGTCTATACTCGAAACAGTAGTTTTTGACTTATTCTAAGCCATTTATAAGTATCATATCGTGGAAGTTTGAAACGTTCGCGAAGTTGGCCGACCCACCCTCTCTATCTCTATCGCTAAAAACTGCCGTTATCCACTCTCCAAAATTTACCGTTTTTCTACTACAGGTCGTCGGCAAAAAAGGTGTTTCAAGCAAAGACAAAACAATATCGTGAAAGGGGTTCATTATGAATTATTACCCTTTCTTAATAATATTTAATATTAAATTAAATATGATACAACCACAAATATTTTCTTATTATTAAACACCTTGTTTGCCTTACGTTACCTCCTTATCAACACAATCATAAAAAAAACCATACAAATAACGATATTATAGTATTTATTTTATTAATTATGAGTTTTTTAACCGGCGTTAAATACCTAAAATCACAAATTAACAAAAAGCAAACAAAACACCGCCCACTGATAAAAGATAAAATCAACAATTATTAACGGTCAATCGTTAAAATGCAATCAGAAATTCCGTACTACAGTCAATTACCGGCGCGATTATCTAATTCGGAATTCTAATTGTCCAATAGAAAGAAAAGAGAAAAGAAATAAATCCTTCGATACTTAACAGTTAGCCCCTGCCACCTGTTCCTTCAAGAAGAAAAGAGATGACATGAAATGATAAAATAATGTAACGTTGCCAAATTGTAAATAGTCATTCAATTGTACTATAAAACCAATAATAATAATTGTAATGGAACATTATATTCTTTTATTTGTTTTTTGTTATTGGGTTTTATAATAATTATAGAACAACAGAAACTTCTATCATATATTTCTGACATTATATTCCAGTGTAACCTCTTATCCGAACATGCTATTTTCCGAATATCCAGTTAACTGAACACGAACAAACTGATGCCCTTATCCGAACAAGCCTAGATTAACCGAACAACGCCGCTCCTTCCATCTAAAACCGTCGTCCCCACCAATCGAATATATAACTGGCGAGCCGCGCGGCGTCGTGTAATCGGTCATGTACGCATCTTAGTTATTCTGTCGAGTTGATGCGTGTTTGAGCTGGACATACATTTTTGAAGATTTTAGCTTTCGCGATGCCGAAAAGAAAGCGTACTTGTTTAAAATTGAGCGACAAAATTAAAATTTTAAAAAGTTTACAAGCTGATGAGACTGTCACAGGGGCGGCTTTAAAATACAATGTTGAAAAGTCCACAATATCCGATTTAAAAAAAAATAGCCAGAAAATACTTGGATATGTCGCCACCTTAGACACTGAAACTAAAAATCGGAGAAGTCTCAAATTAAGTGCCTACCCTGATGTCGAAAAGGCTGTTTATAATTGGTTTTTACAGGAGAGGTCTAGAGGTATGTTAGCTTACAAAACATTATGTATCCGTTTTTAGGACCTAACGGCTAAAATTATTTTAGGAACCCCTGTGTCTGGTGAGCTCCTTTGCGAAAAAGCCAAATTTTTTTATACACAAACGTATAAAAACGACAATTTCAAGACTAGCTCTGGTTGGCTTCAAAAGTTTAAAAATCGTTATGGTATCCGCCAATTATCCATATCAGGGGAAAAGTTATCTACTCACCCTACGGCTGTTGACCCTTTCAAACATTGGCTTCTTAAGAAAATTGAAGAACTTAAACTTAGGGCAGATCAAATTTACAATGCGGATGAAAGCGGCCTCTTCTTCAGGAAGAAAACAATATAAAGAGCGAATTACATTTATGCCATGCTCTAATTCTACAGGTACTCACAAATTAAAATTGTTAGTTTTGGGAAAATCAAACAAGCCACGTTCATTTGGAAGCATTACCATTCCAGTCATCTACAAGGGACAAAATAGAGCATGGGTAACGAGGGAAATCTTCACGGAATGGTTTTATACGTCTTTTGTTCCTGTCGTGCGTCGAAAGATGAAGGAATTAAACTTGCCAACAAAAGCTGTTTTGATTCTGGATACTGCACCTGGTCATCCAGTAGAATTAGCAAGTGACGACTCCCAAATTTCTGTTATGTTTTTGCAGCCCAACTGCACTCCATTAATTCAGCCAATGGATCAACATGTAATTCAAGCAATTAAACTCCACTACAGAAAAAATCTTTTGAAAAAGATTGTTGAGACGTCGGGAAACATTTCAGAAGAGCTAAAAAAAATTACATTGAAAGATGTTGTGTTGGAATTAGCGCAGGCTTGGCAGCACGTAAAAACTGGTCTGATAAAAAGCTCTTGGCGGCAACTTTTGCCCCCTGTATTCTAGATCAATGGGAAAATGAAGACTTAATTCCCCTTTCTATATTGGCCCAAACAAAAAGATCAGAAACTACTTGAACTGAAATTAGTGACATAATAGTTCTTACAAAACAGCTGCCAGAAGTTCCTACAGATGAAGAAATTCAAAAATGGGCACTTGGAGATGAGGATCCTGTGGAAATGATGAACGACAGTGATATCGTAGAAAATTTGAACTCGGAAGAAGAAGAGGAGAATGAAGAAGAAATTAGCAGTGGACGCTTGACTCACGGGGAAGCAGTAAATTATTTTGATAAATGCATAGCGTGGGCAAAGGAAAACGGAGAGAAGTCTTGCCACGTACACCTTTTAGAACAGATGCAGAACAGGGCAAAGCAACTGGAAAGGAATACTCTCGTTCAAAAAAAAATTACGTCATATTTCGTAAAAAAGTGAAATGTTCATTATTATACGAGTTTAAGTTTATTTTATTATACATTTTAGATCTGTACCTGTATAATTATAGGTAATTACACACTTTAGACTTCTCTTTTGTATTATTTGCCCCATATTCGATTATTCGAACAAAAGGGTTAACCGAACAATGGCTTGCAATAAATAGTTCGGATAATCGAGGTTGCACTGTATATGTTTTTAAAAACAAACATTTAAAAAATAAGACTATGTTCAAACACAAAGCAATCATTTGGCAACAAGTAAGCTGTATTGCAAGTCATTAATAGGATACAAGCCCAAATTTTTGGGCCTCAGTCCGTAGAAAATTCTGCGTATCAATCTCCGTCTTGTGCGTTTGAAGAGGTGGGGAGCATAGCGTTGTCGCGCGTCATATTGGCATCATTGGCGGTTTGTGACGCGTATGAAGGTCAAATTTCTGGGCTTACTATTTTGTTATTATGGGGTCGGGTCACGATTTCAGCGATTAGGCAAAGTTCATAGGGGTGCACCCTAAATTGAAAAGACATTATTTTAAACTTTAATGAACAGTTTTTTCTACATTCAAACATATGTAAATCAAAACCTAGTAAAATTTCAGCCAGATTTTTACTTCTCTCGTAAAAAGAAAGTATTGTTTAATGGTAGCGGCCAAGAATATTTTAGATTCCAGTTTGGATTATCATTGTGATACTACCGCTGAAGTTTTTGAAGACAGGTTTAAAAATAAATTAATGCCAAATATTCCAACTAACAGCAGTATTGTCATGGATAATGCATCTTATCATATCCGCCAAGTGAATAAGGTATCAAGTTCAATCAGTAGAAAAAGGGACATATATTTCCATGAAAGTTATTGTTGTAAGAGCTGTTGTAAGAGCTGTTGTAAGAGTTGTACGAGCAGCAGTTGTACGAGGCGGTTGTGTTTTCGCTCGTATATTGTTTTGCCGGTATTTGAACGTTTTGTTTTGTTTTGGTTTGAACTGTTTTGATTTCAATTTGTTTTTGTGGGCTTTGACCCGATCATCAGTTCGTCGTTTGCTATAAACTAAACTTGACCTTGTTTACCCGGATCCGGTTATTAGTTATAAATATTGTTTGTGCGTGACATTTAAAGATTTTGATTTATCAACTGGAAATATTTACATAATATTTACATAAAATTTATCTACATCTTTTTTTTAATTTTCACTTTTTTTGTTCCTTTGAAAATTTTAATTTTTTATTTATTTATAAAATGACCGAATTTAAGTGCGATTCTTGCCAAAAAATCGTTTCGGAAAAAGACTGTTACAGAATTCGCTGTAGTGGGGAGTGCCGAAGAAATTTTTGTATGGTCTGTACAGGACTGGATAAATCCACGACAAAAGTGCTCTACAAACAAAAATTCAACAACATAAGATTTTTTTGCACTGTTTGCGACTCTCCAACTCTGAAATATTTGCATGATAAAATATCAGATCTCCAAAAGACTCAAATCTCTTCAGAATATCTCGAAGCCCTGGGTTCCTGCTTAAAGAAAAACAACGACATCCTTCCGATCATTGGCGAAATTTACGACATCTTACTCAATCATGACTCCAAATGGAAGATACTGCTAGAAAAATTGAGGATATTCACAGCCTCCATTCTGGAATATCTGACAGTATACAAAAATCCTTATTTAAATCCATTAAAGAAATTAGGCAGGATACTTTCAATCTATCATCTATTTTAATGGAAACTCAAAATGAATCTGTCAAAGTCCAGGTGCATGATTCATCGAAGGAGCAGTTGACTAAAGAGATGGCTGAGCTGAGGCATAGTGTAAAACAAATGGCACTTACCCTGGAGAAGCTTGCTGATAAGCCTAAACAACAATCAATAAAGAAGATATACACCACCGCAATATCAACCCAAACCGATACAACAGATGTCCAAATGCCTGTCAATAAGTCTCCAAAAAAAGCTGTTTCCTTCCAGCCCATCAAAACACCCATTATAGAGAAATGGCATTATGTAGTGGTATCCATAATTCCGTCCACATATAAATCAAATCAGCTTGTACACTACATCAAAGAAAAATTAGGAACCACGAATTTTGTGCGTTGTTTTCCTATGCTTAAGAATGCAGACACTTTGCACTCCGATTTTAAAATTGGGGTGCAAAATAAAAATCACTTAATTCAGCTTAAGAACGCTAGTCTGTGGCCACCTGGTACTATAATTGATCCTACCTATGATTCAGTTTCACCAACCCTTATCCAAACGCCGCCCACTTCTACAGCCCATAATGTCTCATCTTCTAGTCATCAAGATGTCAATATAGATATCCCAAAGAGCCAGGGGCTGTCTCCACCAAAGCCTCAATTATTGGAATCACCAGTGACATTTGTGCCTGAAGAGGATAAGTCAGTCATAATTGGCTCTGACAGGGAGGCCATAGCAGCTTGTAGGTCATTGGCACTGGAGGGCTCTAAATTAAGCATGGAGAAAACTGTAAAGAAAGATGATTTTTTGCAGTTTGATCCAATGACTCCACCAAGAGTGCGGCTGTCCCAAGATTCGGATAAAGCAAATGGTCGCTATATATTAGCCAGATTAAGGGATCCTTCCTTACTAAAGACCTTAAGGCTATTTCTTGCTTATCTACACGACCAGCCATCTAGTGTGTGTTTTGAGGGGCATACAAGTACTAGCATTAAATTATTGCTAGCTTCAGAAGGCCTTCCCAGTGACAAGGAATCCCTGCGCAAGCTGTATTATCGCTTCCACGATGCCTATGGGATTGGTTCATCTGAAGTGGACTAAGACCTTGCAGCGTATAGATCTTTCTACTCCTCGGAAAAAATTTTACGGCTCCAAAAAATTCGTGAAGGTACTGGTAAATATTATTCTAGTGGTTCACCATCAAAAAGTAAAAATTTTTAGTCAATATGACGCGAAAAGAGGATCTAGCACCCTCTAAAAAATTGACCAATAGCAATTTTAATCTTTTTTTTCTTAATATTCAGTCCTTAAGACATAAAACAGACGAATTATATCTTTTGTTAGAAGAGCTAAATTTTCCAGAAGTCATTGCCATCACTGAGCACTGGCTAAATATCAATCAACCTGTTTTTATTAAAAACTATACCACAATTGCCAGATTTAATAGAACTAATTTAACTCATGGAGGCACCATGATAATGTCTTCAAACAACGATTTTTCCGAAATATCAAAGTATAATCATTTATTATCTGAAAAAGTATTTGAATTTTCTATCGTTTATCACAATACTTATGACCTTTATATTATTTGTATTTATAGAACACCTGATGCTGATGTGCAATTATTCTGCCATAACCTTCTAAGTTTGCTCGAGTCCCTTCCTGTAAAAAGCAAATTAATCTTATGTGGCGATTTCAATATTGACTTTTCCAGTGTGTGTGCTGCTCAGGAATGTCTTCAGTCCATCTTTGAGTCATTAGGAATTGCCATGCACGTCAACTCACCAACCAGAATTACTAAGACAAGTGCCAGTACTATAGATTACGTTGTGTCTTCTTTCGATCCTAGCTCCGTCGAATGTAATGTCTTAAGTCCAGGTTTCTCCGATTATGAAGCAATTTTCACAAAATTTTCAATTACATCCAAAGCCAAAAATTCCTCTAGACAAGTAGGCCGTATTTTTTCGGTTAGAAATTTCATTAATTTCAAACACCTATGTCAAATAACTGACTGGGACTCTCACACTTATGATGTCGACACTGAATTTTCTCGTTTTATAAAAACTCTAACTGATATAGCTTCTGAATCTTTTCCTCTTAGGCCTATCAAAAATAAAAGAAGTAAACCCTGGTCCACTAAAGGTTTACGTATATCTTCTAAGAACATGCGGTCACTATCTAATTTAAAGAAATTTTCGGACAGTGTCTTTTTTCATAATTATGTAAAATCATACAGAAAAATTTATCATAAAACTATTAAAGCCGCCAAAGATATTTATTACAATAATAGACTTTCTAACGCCAAAAATGTAGCTAAAAAACCTGGTCTATCGCAAATGATTTAAGAAACAAAACTTCTTTATCCAGCACTATCCTTACCTCTCCTGAGGACCTAAACAATTATTTTGTAAATGTAGCCAAAGATTTGACTAAATCCGTATCTCAATCTAATGACCCAATTTCATATCTCTCTAATCATAGGGTAAACCTGCACAGTTTCTTCTTTTCACCAGTAGTTTTATCAGAAGTTCGTAGTACAATTAATGATATCAAAAATAAATCTTCTTCGGGAACTGATGGGCTTACTTTAAAAATGTATTCAAGTCTGCCGGAATGCACACTAGAGCATCTGACTACTTTGATAAATATGTCTTTCCAAAATGGTACTTTTTCAAGCTGCCTTAAAACTGGAGTAATCATACCTCTTCACAAAGGAGGTGTTTCAGAAGAAGCTTCGAACTATCGCCCAATTGCACTTCTCCCTACGCTATCTAAGATCATCGAAAGACTGGTTAAAAAAAGGCTTTTATCATTTCTGTCTAGATATGAAATACTTACAAAACATCAATTTGGATTTCTAAGTAACAAATGCACAAGCGATGCCATGTTTTCCCTTCTTAATAGAGTTTACTCCAGCCTAAACAACCATCACGCTACGGCAACAATTTTCTGTGATTTTTCCAAAGCTTTCGATTGTGTGAATCATAATATATTAACTAACAAACTGCAGTACTATGGATTTAGAGGGGCTCCTCTCAATTGGTTTAAGTCATATCTTAGCAACAGAAATCAAGTTGTGAAAGTTGACAACAGGATGTCTTCTTGTAGGCCAATGGAATATGGAGTGCCTCAAGGCTCGGTACTAGGCCCTATCTTGTTTCTTCTGTTCATAAACGACATGGCTAATTTAAACATTAGTGGAAAAATATGTCTCTTTGCGGACGATACCAGCTTTACGTGGAGCCACCCAGATGTCACGGACCTACATAGGATTGTATCTAATGACCTAATCACCATTAAATCCTGGTGCGATTCTAATCTCCTATGTTTGAACATCTCTAAAACGAAAGTCTTGTCTTATAAAAACACGCTGCAACCCTTTGACCTTAATGGCACCACTATTGATGTCGTAAACTCTGCAAAATTTCTAGGGCTTCTTGTAGATGATTCTTTAAAATGGGATCCACATATCGACGCTTTATCAAGGAAGTTAGGTTCTGCTTGCTTTGCGTTAAGATCTGTTTCCGAGGAGCTTAGCTTTTCTACCTCTAGAACTGTTTATTTTGCTCTTGTTGAGTCGCACCTCAGATATGCTATTCCATTCTGGGGTACATGTTGGGCGACTCAATTTGATCGAATTTTTATACTACAAAAAAGAGCTGTTCGTTACCTACTGAGACTTAACAGTAGAACTCACTGCCGAGATTTCTTTAAAAGATATAAAATACTAACCCTTCCTTGCTTATTCATTTTGGAATCGGTTTGCTTAATTCGTAAGCACGCACCTGCTCTATTAGAGAGACCTTCTCACAACTACCCTCTCAGAAATACTGAGCACGATCTCTATCTTCCAACCCCACACTCAGAGTTAATTAAAAGATCAGTAATCTACAATGCAAGAAAAATGCATAATCACCTGCCATTTAACATCAAATCCATAATATCTCTGACTTCATTTCGCAAGGCTTTGAAATCATTCTTACTGGAAAGAGCCTTCTACACCGTGAACGAGTTTTACAACACATAATTTTATCCTTATGAACCCCTAGTGTGATAGTTGCCATTACCAACCATTTTTACCGAACTTTGTATATGTATTTTTTTAATTGTTTCGTACTTTTTTATTTTTTACTTTGCTTTTTTATTTTTTTACATTATATTTATGAAAATGTTTATAACATAGTACGACTGACAAAGTACATTTCTAATGTACTTCTTTTAGGATTCTATAATATTAATATTCTAAATTCCTGATTTAAATATTATTTTTCTATAATATTTATGATGTGTTTTTGTCTTGTTGTGTTTGCTAATTTTGATGTTTGTAAACTATTTTTTTACAACAGCTTTGTCCATAAAATTGTAAATTTTTTTTTGACAATAAAGCATTTATTTATTTATATATTATTTATTTATTATTATAATGTTAAACAAATGTTAGAAGTTTTAAAAAGTTACAGTTTTTCAAAGCAATAAGTTTGTGGTAACAACAAAGGAAGCAGGCACGAAATAATTCGTCTTCTATCATATTATTGTATCTTTATTGCCACCGAGTTGATATAGCATAAAGTAAAGTCTAATGTACGAACTCACAAAAATGCTCACTTAAAAAAATTAAAAATTCGTATAGACGTATGTTTATAAATATAAACAGTTCAGAACCTGTAAAAAAATGTATTATTAACAACGATAGTAACAGTAGCGAAACTGAACTAGATAATAATACCTAATAATTAAAATTGTACCAAATGTATGAGAGGACACTAAACTATTTTAATATAATTGGGTATTATTTGCATATAATAATAAAACTTATGACAATTAAATTATGTAATTGAGTTTAAGTCTTCGAATTATTTTTGTGGTTTCGGTACATTAGAGGTAATATAGGTAAGTCACTTTCTTAGATCGTGAAAAGTACTAAAAATACTTATAATACTTAGTTACTCTTTCTAATTATTTTTTAGGTCCTGTCCGGATAGTGTCAAATTGTTGACAGAGTCTGGATTACTATTTCTAAAAACTGGCCAGACACAATTTGCTTTTGAGAGGCTTAGTCAAGCTTTAGCGTTAGATCCGACATGTTCCAAGGCGTTACTCGGAATTGGCTACATCACACATGTAAGTGCTATAAATACTGCTTTAAATCTTGAAAACAATTATAATTTTCGCCAAGCAAATTTTCCGGTGATGTATGAAACATTTTATAATATTGATTGGTCATTTCTTGAACGGACAAATGATGTAGAGAGTGCATGTGCCTTGTTTTATGACAAAATCTATGAATGTGTACCGAAGTATAAAAAAATGCCTAAACGTAAATACCCACCATGGTTTACATCTAAAATCATCCAGAATATAAAGAAAAAGGATAAATGTCATAAAGAATACATAAAATATGGTTGTTTGGAAAGTTTGGAATTGTTTACGAACCTTAGAACAAAAATAAAAACAGACATTGAAGATAGTTATATCTTATATATACAGAGAATCGAGACAGATATTAAGAGTAACCTTAAAAAATTTTGGTTATTTATAAAAAGTAAAAGTAAAAAATTAAGTGACCCTTTAGATATTCTTAATTTTTTTGCTTCCTATTTTGAACAATCGTTTTCTAATTCGGATACAAATTTTGTAGAGGTGAATAATATTTCTTCCAATCTAAATATTGACGTTTCATATTTCTCCGAAGAGGATGTTATAAAAGACTTAAAAAAATACGCCCGAAAAACACAACTGGACCGGATTTAATTCCTGCGTTTCTTATTCATGATTGCAAACTAGTCTTGTTAAAGCCCCTTCTGTTTATTTTTAACTTATGCTTACAACAACACACGATACCACAGCTTTGGAAAGTTTCTAGGGTTTGTCCAGTGTACAAAAAAGGTGACAGAAATGAAATTTTAAACTACAGACCGGTGTCCATTATTTGTAATATTTGTAAAGTATTTGAAATCTTGCTGCATGATTCTCTTTTTCCTCTAGTTAAAGAACTCATTCTACCTCAACAGCACGGATTTTTTAAGGGAAGATCAACAATTACCAATTTGCTTTGTATTTCGCATGATATAGCCGAATCAGTTGATGCAGGTAGTCAAACAGACGTAATATACTTAGATTTTTCGAAAGCGTTTGACTGAATTGATCACAAAATTTTACTTACTAAACTTAAAAATACTAGATTCTCTAACAGATTAATAAAACTCTTCAGTTCGTACTTATCGGGACGTCAACAGTATATCGCCCTCAATGGACATACTTCTAGCAAATACGTTGCAGTTTCTGGTGTACCTCAAGGGTCTGTACTGGGACCGCTATTTTTTATCCTTTTTATTAACGATATTGCTTGTGACCTAAACGTAAAATTTTTAATGTATGCTGATGATATCAAAATTTATACCAATATCAGTGGGATTACTGATTGCACTGAGCTACAAAAGAGTCTGGATATTATAAATAATTGGTGTTTTACTAACAACTTAATGCTTAATATAGGGAAATGCAATGTAATATCATTTTCTAATAAACTGTCGATTTGTAAATATGACTATTCCGTAGCAGATAAGGCTATTTCTCGGTGTGACTCATTTCGCGATCTCGGAGTTTTATTTGATTCAAAACTCTCATTCGTCCCTCACATGAATATTATTACTGCCGAAGCCTCCAGAATCTATGGATTCATTTTACGCTGTACGAGGGACTTTAAAAACATCAGTGTACTAAACCGATTGTACAATTCTTACGTCCGCTGAAAACTGGAATACGGCTCAATAATTTGGAGACCTGAGTACAATACACACATAGAGAGTCTAGAAAGAATACAACGTGGATTTTTAAAATATGCTTGTTTTTTGAAAGACGGTATATATCCCCACCAGGGCTATCCGCATGAGCAGCTGCTTAACAACTTAGAATATGATTCCCTAAAAATCGTCGTGACTATCACCGCTTAATTACATTATTTAAATTGTTTAATTATAAAATTGATTGTTCATATATACTAGGAAAACTGAATTTTTGTGTACCTCGTTTAAACTCACGACAACATAATTTATTCTATTTGCCTAAACCGCGCACAGACACTCTAAAATTTTCACCTCTGTATTTAATGTGTGATAAATATAACAACAGCTATCACTTGGATGTTTCCATAGCTAATGCTTCTGATGTGCGGCGATCGCTATTGCGTTGACATTATTTCCACATATAGACGCATGTTGTAGTGTTTAGTTTTAGTTTTAACTTAAGTTTTTTCATCTTCTTTGTTTTTCCTGATTATGTTATATAATATTATATTATAATTATAAGTGCTTGCCCTGCTTTGTAATTGGGACTTTGTCCTGTGAAGCAGGTATTTGTAAAAAAATACCACAACAGAGTAAGATCTATTTCAGCTTCCGCAATAGATAACTCATTTAAATGGGACACCTTGAATCGTTTAATTATAAAATTGATTGTTCATATATGCTCACCGAAAACTGAATTTTTGTGTTTCGTGCGGTAACAACATAATTTATTCTATTTGCCTACTCGCGAACACTCTAAAATTTTCACTGTATTTAATGTGTGCCAATCACTAAATATTAGAAGAGATCTTTTAGTTAAAAGAGGAATATTGAATGTGGCTGTTAATCTTTGAGGTTGAAATTTGATACGGGTTAGCTTGATATAAAGTTTCTAGGAGTAAGCATACGTTTTAATACGAAACAAACTTATAAAAGAGAACATTTATAAAACATTATAAAAATACAGGTTGATCCATTTAAAAAAAAACGTATTTCGTTATTTTTTACGGCATATAGATAGGCATGCGATAGTCGTTTGTTTTTTTCATAACGGATTCTGGCGGTTTAAAAAAATCTAAAGCTTTTATATTCAGACTGTTTCTCTATCTTCGTTAATAAACCCTGCAGGTGTATTAACGAATGTATTTTTCCATTCGTGAAGGACTAAGAATCAACATGCTTGGAAATCAATGTGATGACAATCTCATCACCTGTGTTTTGTCAACAAACAAGTATAAAAAAACCCTGTAGGTTTGAAAATGATTCAATTATTTTATTTTGATTATTTTTTTTTGGAATGTATGAATTATTTTTTTTTAAATTGTGGTTTGTTAGCATAGTATCGGAATATATAAAAAAATAGTAAAAACCTGTTATTAAAACATTTTAGATTATTTGTATAGTTTTTAACTGCGCAACCCTAATTAAATTTATTAGTTTCCAAGAATTAATAAAGAACATGAACTTACCACGCATATCAATTTATAGCACTAGGTAGGTAATTCACACTCTAAAAAAAGTATTTTAAAAACTTAAAATAAAAGCTGAAAATGACTGCCGCCACTATTTAAACACGCACGAATACGGCGAAGCCAATTTTCGCGAACAGATTCAAGAACGTTAGGTTTTTGTCTAATTTGTTCCGCTGCAGCAAAAATACGGTTTCTAAGGTCATCTTTATTTTTAATTTCAACCCTATTATTTACCAATGTTTTCACGTGGCCTCACAAATAAAAATCAAGGGGGTTTAGGTCTGGTGACCTCGGAAGCCATTTTCTAGGTTCTGGGGCATTTCGACTTAACCACGTATTATCAAACGTATTATCCAGATGTTGTAACATATTCCTGTAAATGTGGGCAGGAGATTCATCATGAAGAAACCAGGCATTGACTCGTTGAGCTAAAGGAATACCTTCTAAAAAAGTGGGCAAGTCATTAGTTAAAAATTGGAGGTATGGTTCTCCTGTTAAACGCCTTGGTAGCTCAAAAGGTCGCCCGATTAACCGATTGTGGATTATTCCAGCCCAAATATTTATTGAAA
Organism: Kuschelorhynchus macadamiae; assembly: GCA_030620095.1. Classification (NCBI taxonomy): domain Eukaryota; kingdom Metazoa; phylum Arthropoda; class Insecta; order Coleoptera; family Curculionidae; genus Kuschelorhynchus; species Kuschelorhynchus macadamiae. The sequence continues at coordinate 1,338,555 of JAUTXW010000107.1, forward strand.
TCGGCCTTGTTGAATCGTGTGTGGATTTTCTTGAGTCCAGGTATGAGTGTTTTGATAATTTAAAATTCCATCTCTCGTAAAACAACATTCATCGTTTGTCCGCCACAAATAATCTGTCATTAGGATACCTCTTGTTAGTTTATAGTGCGGGACACGAAAGAAAACCAGGCGGTCCTTAAAATAAAGGTTCATAGTCTTAAGCAAGCGGAAAGGTAAAATTTGTGCACTTGCCGCTAGAAGGTTCTGGCTATTTCCAGTGGCGCCTATACATTTCGAGCATTTGTTTTCATTTATATATAAATGCGTTGCGTTGAATTTGAATTATTATTTCGAAGTAACGATAGCGAGCAAAAGAGGAAAAACAATTCGACGCGGTGCACGTGAAGTTATTGCGAGCGTTATAGAGGCCTGTACTAGAGAAACTGAAAATAATAGTTTGACTATTCCAATTCACAATCGAACAGAACGCGCTGTATTTTACACTGGTGTTTCGGAAAGTAGTGTAAGAAAAATTCAAAGAGAACATAATGATCGCTCATGTTCTACTTCACCTTTAAAATCGCCTGGTAAAAAAAGACCCCGATTATCATACAAAGATAAAATTGACGATGGTGATTTTCAAGTAATTCGACGAACAATAGAGGATTTTTATATAAACTTGAAGAAGGTTCTGACCTGCAAACCCCTACTTCGTGCTGTAAAGAAGAAAATAGATTTTCCATATGGGTATAAAACCTTAAATCGGCTTTTACGATCAAATGGTTTTGTTTGGCGCAAGTGCCAAAATAAACGAAAATTGATCATTGAGAGACCAAATATTTTTTACTGGCGGGTGAAATATCTATCAACTGTAAGGCAATATAGGCAAGAACGACGCAATATTGTGTATCTAGACGAAACCTGGGTAGATAATGATATGATAGTGAACAAATGCTGGTAAAGTGAAAGTGTTACAGGTGTTGTTCAGGGAATCCGCTCTAGTAGTCGCTTTATTATAGTTCACTTTAGTTTTTCACTCGGGACTAACAACTGGAGACTGTCATGGACAGATGAATAGAGATAATTTTGAAAAGTGGTTGCTCGAGAAGCATCTACCTAACATTACTCCCAAATCAGTCGTGGTAATGGATAATGCGTCTTATCATTCTCACGTAGAGGATAAAGTGCCAACTAAACACTCTACAAAAGCTCATATGTTATCGTGGCTTAAATCGAACAATCTTATATGTGATCTAACATGGCGAAAATATCAATTATATGAAGTAATATCAGCCAACAAGCCTAGAGAAAAAAAGTATAAAATTGACGGTCTTTTACGTAACCTCAGACATACATCTTTAAGGCAGCCTCCATACATGTGCGATCTCAACCCTATTGAACTTGCATGGGCAGGAGTAAAAAAATATATTCGAGAACGCAACACCGGTGAACTTTCAATTAAAGATTTAAATAAAATAACATTAGAAGCGATTGACTCAATATCGGCTGAAAATTGGAAATCGTATGTTAAACATGTTCGTTCTATTGAAGATAAATACTGGGAAGTAGATGGCAAAATTGAAACAGTTATTGATGATTTAATTATCACACTGGGATCTTCAAGTAGTGATGGCGAAACCTCATCATTTTCAGAGGAAGACAACGATTTAGAAGGAATCGAACCATTAGAAGTAGCTGTGAATAAACTGCTTCAAAATAATTAATTTTCTGTTCAATACCGGGTGTCAAAAAATATCTAATGTTGCAATTAATACTTGAAAAACTACAGAACTCATATTTTTCCAAAATTAACACATCAATGTAGTTATAGTAGGGGAGCCAGCACTGATTCCAGCGAAGAAGATTTATCAAAATTTTAACTTAGGCAGTTCGACTTTGGGCTATTCGGGTATGCCAAAAGTAACCTTTTGCCCATCTGTCATATTACTTTGTACAGGGGGCGTCAGTGTGAAGTACTATACAGGGCGTTTCCTAATTGCATGCTAATGTTAAAGGGAGGTGATTCTTGGACCTTTTTAAGAAAAAAGTTTAATATGAACCTAAAAGTCTTAACTTTGGAGATACAGGGTTTTAAAAAAACATTTTTTTAATCCTAATTCTGATGCTATTATAGATAAATAACTACTAGTAAAATACAACTAGTAGTACTTCACAATGATGGCCCTTGTATAAAGTAATGTGACAAACAGAGACAGACGGCCACTTTTGGCATACCCGAGTAGCCCAAAGTCGAACTGCATAAATTAAAATTTTGATACATCTCGTTCACAGGAACTGATGCTGGCTGCCCTTCTAAAATCTGGACTTGTAAATCGTGTCTAATAATAGTGGACGTAGGCAGTAGCCCGGGAACCGTTAATGACAGAACTCAAGAAAAAATATATTTATAGGTAAATTGATCAGGAAAAATCAAAATTAAATCATTTTAAAATTCGAAAGTTCGCCGTTTTTGCAACACAAAAGAGATATAGAAGTGCGGTACACGAAAGAAAACAGACAAATATAGATAAAGATTCATTAAGCATAGTTACATTTTTTAATTATATGAAGTGCGTATAGTCAAAAAGGAGTGCCATATTATTTAAAGAACGACGGTACACCACTGGTTTAAAGAGATTTTTTGGCCGGCCTTCCTAAATCGATTGACTTTGCCCGGTTTTCTTTCGAGTCCTAAACTTTAGACATTTTGTAGAATGTCATATAATTAATTATTCTACATAATAAAATTAATAAATGTCTTAACAATGTGCTTAAAAATTAATAAAACAAAATACAACTTTAAGACCGTTTTTCTCAAAAATGGTAAGGAATTGACTCTATGTTATTTCAGCATTTTTTAATTAAAATGGTCCATACTATCACGTGGTAAAATATTTGTAGTTAAACCCCTAACACCCTGTATATATGTATATATATATATATATATATATATATATATATATTTATATATATATATATATATATATATATATATATATATATATATATATAGTTGTTTTCGTTTTCTTGGCCTTAGTACTTATATTGTGGATTAAGTGGTTTCTTGGGAATAAGGCACATGAATATACTAAATTTCTGTTATATTTTTTTCATAACTTTACCTTCATCAGAAACAGTAATTGGAAGGTTTCATGGATAACATCCTGTATATGTCAATAAATTAAACACAAACACACAGCGACTAACATTTCTATTTAAAAATACATTTACATTTGTCGAAATTTTAAAACACATACAAGCAATATACGAACAATACTGAGTATTGTTCGTATATTGCGTTAATGACAGAACTCAAGAAAAAATATGTATGTGTTTTAAAATTTCAACACAAATGTAAATGTATATACAGCATAAGCAAGTTACATTTTTTAAATGTAAATGTTAGTCGCTGTGTGTTTTGTGTTTAATTTATTGACATATACAGGATGTTATCCATGAAACCTTCCAATTACTGTTTCTGATGAAGGTCAACGTTCGACCGAAACGTAATAAAGTTATGCTTAAAAAAATATAACAGAAATTTAGTATATTCATGTGCCTTATTACTATCCGTGGTAAAATATTTGTAGTTAAACCACTGTATATATGTATATATATATATATATATATATATATATATATATATATATATATTCACGCAACCCGTTCATTAAAAGTTTTTGATGATGCCATTTAGATAAAAATTTCAAATTTTGGGATTAAGGTAAGGTCAAGGGGTACTTCTTTTTTGAAATATTTTCAACTTCCTATCACTTCCGGTTTAACCGGAAGTTGGTATCAACTTGCTTATTATAAATGGAACACCCTGTATTTTATGATATTTTTGGATTCTACGGAGAATTTTAATGCTATTTTATGTAGCATGTCCTATACCTAGGTTCAAGCGTTCTTAAGATACTTGACCTTGAACCAAAAATGAGCCTTCCGGGTACCAAATTTTAAAATCTCATATTTTTGTAAGTTTTGAAAATATAATCTTCATATTTTGCAGACGATCGGTAAATAATCTTAGGTTTCTACTTTTTTATTGAATTTGTCTATTTTTATACAGGGTGTCCTAAATTCAGCGGCAAACATTCACATTTTCAAAGCCGCTAAAGTCCGTTTTTTTTAAATGGGACACCCTATAACTTTATGCACTCTCAAATGTAGAATTTAATTTTCTATCGAACTGTATTAAGGTTCCCTATACCTATCCGTAACCATTTTCGAAATAATCAGGTTTTTATTAAACTATTATATGTATTTGCTAAATGCTTTCTCGTAGTAAGCCATGGAAAAACAATTGTTGTGCTTTTATATTCAACATGACAGCTGATTTGAAACTTTTAAATTAAAATAAAATAACACTCAAAAGCTGATATTCTCAATTTATTTTATATTCGCGGAGAATGTTACAAAATATTGGAGAGAACGTGCCATGTTTTTAATGATAAACATCCTCATTTATCGTCAATGAACAAGAGAAAATTGAAGAGGATTGAAACGAAATTTTTTCGTTTCGGAAAAGTTAAAGTTATAAAAAATGTAATAAATTGTTTACATTATAATATTACATCTACTAAGTTCGAGACTGTTCTAAACTTGTATAAGTGAACTTAAAAATTATAGCAATCTAACAATCAACAATAAATAAATAAAATAATAAAATTGAATTATAACAAATGTTCTATATGCTGTCCGTTCATTTGAAGACACATTACAATTCTTCTTTGTACAGTTGCTGTGGCCCGTTGAATTTGTCCGTTTCCTAATTCGGCAAAAGCTGTTCGTATCCTGTTCAGTAAATCTTGTTGGTTATTTACTGGGGAAGCATAGATTTTACCTTTGATAAATCCCCATAAATAAAAGTCTAGGGGTGTTAAATCGGGCGATCGCGGGGGCCATCTCCAAGGGTCATCGGGACCAATCCAGCGATCTTCAAAAATTCGAGATAATTGGAGATAAACTGCAGCGGAATTATGAGTTGGTGCCCCATCTAATTGATACCGATAATTTTGCAGCTCACCAATAGGAATTTCTTCTATAAATTCAGAAACCGTCCCTCGTAGAATTTCCAAATACTTATCACTGTTTAAATTGTCTTCATAAATACAGTACCGCACCTGATCATTTAATACTATACCGAAAACATTGAAGCTAAACCTCTCTTGAGAAAGCGTTTCGCGTAAAGCGTGCGGATTTTCTACTGCCCAGAAATGTTCGTTTCTTCTATTTGTTATTCCTTCTCTAGAAAATTTCGCTTCATCGGTCCAACATATTTTTGAAATGAATTGAGGGTCCTCTTGAATTTTCAAAAACATGAATTCGCAAAATTCTACTCCTTGGACGTCATCACCAGGTCTCAAGGCTTGCACGTTTTGGAAGGAATAAGGGTGCATATGATGTTCGCTCAAGATTCTTTGGACAGATGAAGAAGAAATGCCCAAATCGTTTTCTGCAGACGGTATTTAACTTTGCGGGTTTGCGTGGAAATAAGCTAATGTGTTTATTACGTTATCCTCGGCATTTGTCACTGGTTTCGGAACATTTTTTGTAACTTTAACCTTGCCAAAACGCAAAAAGTCCGTTTCAATCCTCTTGAATTTTGACTTGTTCATTGGCGGCAAATCAGGGTGGCGTTCATTAAACACACGACACGTTCTCTCCAAAATTTTATAACATTCTCCATGAATATAAAATATATTGAGAATATCAGCGTTTGAGTATTCTCCCATTTCGATTTAGAAGATTTAGTTTATCACTGACAGCTTTCGATAAATAAGGCATACTAATCATCTGTCTGTTGGATATTGGATCTCAATTGTTTTTCCATGGCTCACCATTGGAACATGTAAACATTTAAGCAAATACATACGATATTTTTATAAAACCCAATTATTTCGAAAATGGTTACGAATAGGTATAGGAAACCTTAATACAGTTCGATAGAAAATTAAATTCTACATTTGATAGTGCATAAAGTTATAGAGTGTCCCATTTAAAAAAACGGACTTTAACGGCTTTGAAAATATGAAAATTGCCGCTGAATTTAGGACACCCTGTATAAAAATAGACAAATTCAATAAAAAAAAATAGAAACCTAAGATTATTTACCGATCGTCTGCAAAATATGAAGATTATATCTTCAAAACTTACAAAAATATGAGATTTTAAAATTTGGTACCCCGAAGGCTCATTTTCTGTTCAAGGTCAAATATCTTAAGAACGCTTGAAACTAGGTATAGGACATGCTACATAAAATAGCATAAAAATTCTCCGTAGAATCCAAAAATATCATAAAATACAGGGTGTTCCATTTAAAATAAGCAAGTTGATACCAACTTCCCGTTAAACCGGAAGTGATAGGAAGTTGAAAATATTTCAAAAAAGAAGTACCCCTTGACCTTACCTTAATGCCAAAATTTGAAATTTTTATCTAAATGGCATTATCAAAAACTTTTAATGAATGGGTTGCGTGAATAACCCTGTATATATATATATATATATATATATATATATATATATATATGTATATGTATATATATATATATATATATATATATATATATATATATATATATATATATATATATATATATATATATATATATATATATATATAAATATATATATTATAAGTAACTCGTGACCTATGCAAAAAATACAAAACAATTCAAACCTTATATATTGTCATCACCAATTATACCTGCAATAGGAATGTTCAAGTATGATAAAAGCTTTTTTTATATACCGATCAAATGGGCATACTTTTATAAATGAAAAAGAGTTTATTTTTATATCGACAAAAACAGTTTACTATTTAGTTCAACCAGAAGCTTAGAATTCCTCTTTAGTTAGAAATGTTTCAATTACAAATGGTAAAGACATACTGGATGGGCCTGGTTTTCCGGAGAAAACCTGGTCTTTCAGAGGGGCACTTAAATATTAAATTAAAAGATCAACTTGATTAGTTTTTATTAGAAGGACCACTGTCTTGTTAGATAGCCAGACAGAAGCTAAAAAGTGTACTCCCTTCCTTAACAACTAATTCATTTATTCACTCGTCATTCATACCAGTAATATGTTACACATAAACATAGAGCATAAGTGTCTTATTGAATTATTGTGGTAATTGATTTTAAAAACTTCTGTATTAAACTGTTTTATTCGTAAGAAGCGATTATAGTCTAATCTGTTGTAGATTTGTTCGATAAAGTTGCACAACACAACAAAAGACAAATGGAAATGTATTAACTTACAGAGTAATAGCTTATCTTGAGTATAGATGAGATGGGTAATCTAGTCAACGAATACCTTGTAGCTTTTGTTCCAGTGGTAGTTACAGGGGACAAAAGAAGGGCGTCACGATGACCTGCCTTTGCGAGTTTTGAACAGTAGTAAAAACGGGGTCGCCTACCTATCTAATTAGATCTGACGAGTTTTTCTTGCATCTGTACAAGAAAACACCAACAAAACGTATGTTTCTCTACTAAAACTTGTGAATAAAGGGGAAAAAGGCCAAACTGCCAAACGAGCAAAGCTGCTCCAAACACCTTACTTTTCACTTCCGGCAGTGCCGGATGGAAATCTCTTTCTAACCTGAAGCTGAAGTGCGTCAGCTCCATCAGCGCGTCTGTCTCGCTAAAGGGCCCGTTACACGGCGCGACAACCGGCATTCTTCGGTTCTGGCGTGGCAGTTCCCGTTCCGTGTAACAGGTCTGGCGCGACGATTTTCGGGCGACGCGAGGTTGACCGTCTAGTGTCGGTAAACATCAAAGTAGACGCGCCGAACTCGGAATGTGCCAAGATTCGACCAGAGTGGGAGAGAAGTAAATATTTAGTTTTAATACAATTTTTACCGGAGCAACAACTAATTTCAATATTTTTCCCTGTAAAATCTCTGTGCGTAGTTGTGTTTTTTTATTGCAACAATTGTTCACATTTCTACAATGTCGTGGACGAACGATAATATTATCGAGTTTTTAAATTTATTTGAGCAAGAACCAATAATTTGGAACCCTAGGCACCCAGGTCATAAGGACAGGAATGCTGTGCATGATGCCTGGCTGCGAATTAAGACACAAATGAGTGTCTCATTCACAATTGCGGATCTAAAAAAGAAAAAAGAGACACTTATGGGTACTTTCCGGAAACTAAATTCCAAAGTAAAGGCAAGCAGCAGAACTGGAAGCGGAACAGATGACATTTTTAAGCCAGATTGGTTTGCCTACGACCTAATGGCTAGATTTTTACATTCGGTATATAATCCAAGAGAAACACAAGATTCCGAACTTTCTTCAGCATCAGAAGTAAGTATTATTATTTTTTATTAACATAAAAAGGTAATATTACATATTTAATATCTATCCTGCCATGGGACTGCACCATTTGTTTTGAAGTATTGTGCAAAGCTGTCTCTAACGTTTTTTGCCTGGACTCCTGCGTTTCTGGCTACTTTGCGAAGTGGAAGTAAAGAACTAAGGTTGCCTTCTTCGTTTCGCCATGATCCAGCTTGAAATCCGTCGTTTGTTTCGGTATCAAATGTACCATGTGGAGAATATATTGATTTGGAGGTCTTACTTTTTCTCAAATAATTGTGCAATAAAACGCACGTCTTGACAATATTTGTAGTCTTTTCTGGCGTTAATAATATTGGTTTTCTCAGTACTCTGAAAATAGCTGACAAAATTCCGAAAACATTCTCTATAACACGGCGAGCACGAGAAAGGCGATAATTAAATATCCTTTCCATAGACCCTTTGTTGTAAACACCTGCATAAGGTTTCATCATATTTTCCCCTAAGGCAAATGCATCATCTGCAACAAAAACATAAGGTACAGGGTTATCTTGACCCGACAAAGGAGCATCTGGTGGAAGGTTCAGTTGTTTCTCATCAAGCTTTTTATACAACGTTGAATTTCGGAAAACTCCTCCGTCACTAATTCTTCCTTGACATCCAATATTCACATAGGTGAAACAGTAATTAGCGTCCGTCACAGCTAATAACACAATGCTATATGTTCCCTTATAGTTATAAAATTCTGATTCACTATGTTCGGGACATTGTATAACAACAAGTTTCCCGTCAATTGCACCAAGACAATTGGGAAAATTCCAGGTGCTTTCAAATTCTTTTGCTATCTTTATCCATTGTTGTGGAATCGTAGGTAACTGAAAATAAAAACATAATGGTTATCTTTATAATGGCTACCCGATGTTAAAGTTCACGTCATCAGTGACACCACAACCTTTTATAGATACGATTTGAGAAAAAAATCATTTTTTTCTCATGAAACAACGTAAAAATTGGTTAGATTCTATTTCCGTAAGCTTTCGCATGAGCCCACACGCGACGTAATCTTTTCATAGAAAAAAGTTAAAGAACTTGGGGGTTAGGGCTTAAATTAAATTATGTTTTTAACAAAAGAAAAGCAAAACTCAAAATTAATTGACGTATTTAAGCGTTTTCCTTAGCATATTATTGGCTAAAACAAAATTAATTTAATTTCAACATTTTGCTCAACTCTATACGATAATTTTTTGGTTTTTCTTCCTAGGAACAATCAGAATATCGCGATAACGAAGGACATGAGGAAACCAGTATGGATCTTCCAGAAACTACAACAGCAATGTCGGAAAATCCAGGTCCTTCAAAGCCTACTCGACCTAACGTTTTTAAAGCTCCACTGCAAGGAGCTCAAATTAAAAAAGGCAAAAAAATGAACGTCACCGATAGGGAAAAACGTGCAGAGGACGCATACAGATGCATGAAAGCACTACAAGATAGGCCCAGCGAAGATGAATGCTCGTTGTTCTCTGACTTACTGTGTGAAAAGCTAAGAAATTTGGATAAGACCACACGTGATTTTGCTATGCACGAAATAGATTGCTTAATGTTTCGTCTCAAGCAACAACAACAGGGTAGAAATTTTCCACTTCACATTCAATCTTTCACTTATTCTGATCATCAATCATTTCTTTATAGGCCTGGATATTTTCCATCTTTTCCTTCTATCCACGCCCAGCCATCACCACAATTTCCGCCATCTCCTCATTCCCAGGCTCAATCATCCGAGTCACCCTCAGGTTCTTCTCCCCAGTTCCACGCTCAAACGCCACAACCATCTCCAGGATTTCCTCCTTTTCCTAATTCCCACCGTCAGCCCTCAAAACAATTTCCGCCCTCTCCTCATTTCCAGACTCAATCATCCGAGTCATCCCCAGGTTCTTCTCCCCAGTTCTACGCTCAATCACCCCAATCATCTCCAGGATTTTCGCCTTCCTCCCAATCATTCACTCAACTATCCCAGCCAACCCAAAGATTTACGCTTTCTCCCAAGTCCATCTCTCAAGGGTCAGCAACGGCACAAGGGTCTGGTGATGAGCACGAGGAATCATTGTTTCATCTTTTAGAGTAATATATTTATATTCGTAGTTTTTATTTTGTTCCCATTAAAATTATTGTATCCTTGCCATTTACTAAGAAGGTATTTATATTTTAATGTAAAAATTATTTTCTTTTCAATAAATTAAGTAGTAAACTGTTTAGTAGTGTAGGAATTATTTTCTAAAGAGTCTCACCTCCGCACACGTTATTTTTCTATCCTTTTAATAAACTTATTAAAATATCCGGAGTGCCTTATTTCATGAAACCCCTAGACAAACATGAAAAAGCCTACAGTAGACATTATTACTTACTTTTATTTCTCCCTGCAATGCCTCTATTAATGCACTGCAACCTTCATCTACACAGCATGACACAGTTTGCCGAGAAACTTTAAACAAATATGATAAACTCGTGTAGCTATCTCCAGTCGCCAGAAATCGTAATGTTATAACCAGTCTTTCTTCTACAGGAATACACTTCCTCATGTTAGTGTTCATTTTCGATATACGTGGACCAATTTTGTTAATAAAAAATTCAAAATCTTCTGCAGACATTCTGCAAAAATAAAAAAAATTGCCAGAAGGTTCTCTTTTTAAATTGCACAGCATGTCGGTGGTGCTGTATCTAAAAAATGTATAAAAATTTAACAATAATACTTCATAAATATTATTATGTAACTTACCTAGACCGACTTTTGTTATGCGAGCTTTCCCACCACCGTTTTCTGCTTTTTCTTTTTAAAGAATCCTCACATAAGATAATGTAACAAGCTGCTGCACAAAGTAACTGTTCCTGACGACGCCTAGGCATTTTAAAAAATATTTTAGACAAACAATCATTTACAACAACGGTGCAAAGCAAACTGACAGAAATAATTATTTTCGAGAGACCTGCGCCTGCCGACCAAATTTTCCGGGCGGCGCGGCGCGATAAGGCGCGCTCGCCTGCCACTTCCCAGTTCACAGGCCTGGCGTGTCACTCGACACGCCGGCGCCGTGTAACGGGTCCTTAAGGCGTAGTAGTAGGGGAAGAAATTCTAGCGGGAAATGATTTCTTAGAAGTTTTGCCGTAAAAGGCCTTAAGCTTGGTTTACAATGGGGAATAAATTCAATTTTTAGAAAAGATTACACCAGCGTGTTTTGATTGGACTAAAAAATAAGCAGTGAGAAAAATGCAATATTTTTATTCCTTCTTCGGACCCTGTGTCCCGAACACATACAATGAAAAATATTAAAAATAGTTAACAATGTTCACAAACAAGTTTACAATTTAGTTCAACCAAAAAGCTTAACTATGTAACTCATTTAACTTCGAGAGCTAGATCCGTAGAATTTCTCTCCAAATTGTGGGGGTTCATTTCATTCTGCTGTTGGGATTTGTGGTAACGTAATTCAAGCTCTCGATTGGGATGTTTATTTGCACTTTGAAACGTCGAGACTTGGTTATTTGAGGATTTTCGACCCCTCATTTTGAATATTTAATTATTCTCGTCAAAACGATTTGTATTCAACAAGAGAACATAATCGAATTTCATTAACACGGGAGTATTTCAATTTTCGATTTATTTACCGGAATTTTGCTATATAAAACTCTATACTCGACATTAACTTTAATATAAATTTAAATTTGACAAGCAACACAAAATTTAAATTCATTCAAGGATATTAGAATACATTAATGAGGAGCAAGTAATAAAAGACATTGTCAAATATAGAGTATTCTCTAAGGTATTCTTTTCAACTTAGTATTACCAAAGGGTAAGGATTATAAGAGGTGACATCCGGTAAAACATCAAACGGCTTATGCCTTAGCTGACATTGCCCTTGAACCTTCAACTGGGATTTGAATTATTGCCGGTTGTTATGAAATTTCAGCAGAAATTACGTTAATACTCCTAATTTATTGTATTTTACTGATAAAAATTACACAATTTTAATGTTTTGGAGTTTCTTAAACTAGAAACCTGAAAGGTAATTAAATATCTGTCAATTTATTTATGTGATCTGATTTCAAAATTGCAAACTTACTGGTTGTTTTTGGATCAAGTATAGAGCTTACCTCGAAATAAACGCATTTCAGCAAAAAAAAATTGCAGATTAACCACTTTTTTTGTGAAAAAAAGCATAACAAATAATAGGTTTGTAAGGCACTATATGGTTATAAATCTCTACTGAAACTTTTTTTTAGCAATTTTAACATTTTTTTGTTAATAAATTGTCCACTGAATTTTTTCTAAGTTAGAATTATGATGTGTTCTTTTTTCATTAATTACTGCTACTGAACTAAATAAGTTTTTTATTAACATAACTACAGTTATAAAAGTAATACAAGTAAACTAAGTGGTGTGGTATTCCTTGAAACAAAACTTAGGATGGAGTGGTACATTGCATTTCTCACAGCGAAATTGGACCTTCATCCCACATTCTCCACATCCAAGTTGATTTTTTTGATAAATAATCAAATGGTTTATTCCATCAAACCTCGAGTAAGCATTTTCATGTGAATTTCTCTTTGATGGGCCTCTTTTAAAAACTTTCTGGTTTGATTCCAATATATTTGTGGCAATCGCTCTTCTGAACTCCAACTGATCCAGTTTTGCGATGCAGTTGCCATGCATTTTGAATGGCCATATCCAAACATTGTCAGGGGAAAATACCACTTCTTGCCTCTAATTGAGATTCTATATAGACTAATATTACACCACCCGTGTCAATATAATGTTTTTTTTTTCTTTTTGGAATAAATAGCTCAAAGGAAAAACTGGAAAAATTATCAAAATATAGTTGGAACAAATTGTCCACTTTTCGATTTTTTCATTATACTAGAACTAGAAAGTGGACATTTCAGCGAACGATTTTCTCGGAGAGTTCCTGTAGCATTTATACCTCTGATTTTCAATTCGTGTAATAAGTGGATAAAAGTAAAAAAATTATCAAAATATAGTTGGAACTGAGTACCTGGCCATTTGGAGCTAAGAACATCTGCATATTGGAGGATTATGCTTGATCCTAACCCAAGTTCTTTATATATATTAGGTAGAGTCTCTGATGCTCCTTGATATGGTGAAAACCAGACTGTGTATCCAAAACGTAAAGCACCAACCCAAAGCTTGTATCCCCATCTTATTGGTTTGCCTCTTATAAACTGCTTGCACGAGTGCCTTCCAAAATATGGCACCATTGCTTCGTCGATGCTGTGTTGTTGTTCTAAGGGTGCGAAGTCTAAAAACTTTTTGTTTAGTAGATTGAATAAAGGGCGAAGCTTAGCATACTTGTCCTCTTTCTTAAGATTGTTATTATCGCAAGCATGCAGTATTTTCATAATATAAGAAAATCTATCTCTTGATATAGCTTTAGTCACTTGAATATTGTTGGCGTCACTCCTGTTTTCCCAATACATATATCTTCTCGGTATATCTACGTAACCGCTCAAAATTAAAACCCCCAAAAAACACTTCATTTCTTTAGAGGTTACATCACCCTCAATATTTTTCTTGAATGCGTATCTGTTGGAGAAGGTAACTAACAGATCAACTACCTCAATGTCAAAAAAGAGTTCAAATAATTGCAAAGGTGTAAGCTCTTGAACGGGGCCAATAGGTCCTTCCCATAAATCAGGTTGTGGGGTGATGTCTTCTTGAACCCAGAACATGTTTGTTTCTTTGTTGGAGATTTACCTAATTCATTACCAATGGAAAGCAGATTTGCCCCAGGATAAAGTTGAGCCAATGGTATATCCTCATCAGAATCATAGTCATTCTCGGCTTGAGACTCCAGTGGAACTATTACTTCAACATCATTTCTTAGTTGGCTCCCGGGAAGATTATTTAGAGTGGTAATTTCTTCATCTCCAGAGTCACAATCGGTATTGTCGTCGTTTGCATTTTCAGGAGGGAAAATTATAATTCCAGCAGGAGGAACAGGTATTTTGTCGGGATGTTCCAACTCCTCAATCAGCTCGTGCAGCTTCAAAGGTCTCCTAAAACAATCAAAAAACACTTATTACAAGTATGCAGCACCGTTTGATTTCGCATATCGTAATAATTTTTCTAATATAATTATAATAAATATTTTTCTATTATTCTATACACATATTGGAAGGTTTTGGAATTTTTCTTAAACCTATTTGCTAAATTTGACGTTTTTAAAATATGTCTGCAGATTCGAAACGTTTCAAAAATATTTCTTATTTGGCGGAAGCACGCAGTAGTATATATTACTAACGTCCTTTTAAAAGACGGTGCCATTTTGACCAGTTTACAGGCACTGTAATAACCTATGAAGTTTTATATTTAGAAGTATAAGGTACTTATATCCTAATAGTATCTGAATATGATATGCAATGACACTGAACATATTTAGATAAGTAAATAGACTTACCTCCATTCATCCATGATCACAGCTAATAAAAATTTACTTTAATAATCCGCGTAAACACTCACAAATCTCGAGTCCAAATGAAATGAGCTGAAAACTGATATTATTTAATGTATACGAATAGGTACTAATAGCGACATCTATTGAAAACTAGACGAGGCTCACTCAAGCGACCTGCCAATCGAATGGATTTTAAAAGGACAGTAGTAACATCTGGGTTAATATATAATATACTGTTTATTAATTTAAGTTTTTAAAGAATTAATGTTAAAAGTATATCAACAAAATATGTTGATGTTATTTAACTAAAAAATTCTTAAACAGAAAATTATCTGACATTTGACATTTCAAAATTAATCTGCCATTTCCTCTATTTCAAGAAGCAGTGTTGCCAAATTTAATTTCATTTTGCCAGCAAAGAATTCATTACTGTTTACTAGGGTTGTTAATAACATTTTGTTGCATAGTTGAAACGCTGTCATTAGGAGCACAAGGTGAAACAGTGAAAGGTTAGCATCAGGTTAGGCGTCGAAGAAATCATTAAATCTATAACATAAAAACCCGTTTCGAACAAAAGATGCCAGCGGAACTGGCAGCCAACCTTAATATAGTCGGTAAACCGGTACTGGGTTAGCACTAGGTTAGGCGCCGAAAGCATCATCTTTAAAGCCAGAACATGTACTCTTGACATAAGCTTTCGTTTAAATTTCGAAAAAAATCTAAAATCAGAAATATTTACTCTCAACAAGACCCGTATGTTACAATCCACTAATAATGTTTGTCGAATTTGTGAAATCAGCCAAGTAACATTAGATGATATTGACGATTCGAGAACATTACTAATTGTGAAACTTAAGCAAACAAAGAATGATCTAAAAAGGAGATTTGTAGTTACTGGAGAATATATTACATTTTACCGAATGTACAGGGTGGCCATTTTATAATGATACAGTAACTTATATAGAAAACGGTAATAGTTACGACAAAAAGTTAAATACAAAAGTTGTTAGGATTCAATTAAATCTTTATTTTACTTCATTTTTGCTTATACAGGGTGTTTCGTTTTGACGTGACACATGTCAACTTTCTTAATTTACATGGGATACCCTATATATTATTAAATATTTCGATTCTACTGTTAATTTGCGAAAGTTTTTATAATAACATCTATATTTGAATTCTTTATCGTTTTTGAGTAAATTGAGTTTTAGGAATATTTAAAAAAAAACATATTTAAAAAAAAAATTACCTATAAAACTTAAGCATATATTACTAAGGGTTCAATTCAACGAGTTTCCATGCTGGTCTTACCAATTAATATACAGGGTGTGAAAAATGGAGAGCAAAACAAACAGAACTTTAAATGTAAAAATCTCCTGTTTTTCGAATGGAACACCCTGTATATTTTTATTTCATCTGATTCAGCGTTCAATTACCTATCATTACTCATATACATGTCCTATACCTAAAATTAACAGTTTCGATTTTATTAGCCGTTTTCTGATTTGACTATTTTTTTTTTAATATAAATAAACAGATGAAGTGGGCTAAAATAAAAACGTTGTAAACTAAGTCTTATTCTCATTTCCTTAACACAGATAGCGAATATAAATAATGTTAGAAAATACAAATAAAAGTGAAATATTATGTAATTTATGTTCTTATTATTTAATGTTTACGAAAATAAGGGAGAGACAAAAAATATCTTGTGCCACACGGTATAACTAATAACTAACTGAGTATTAAACATGATTAAAACAGATTATAAAATATTTTCAATATGGCCACCGTCCATTGCGATACATGAAGTGTAAATAGCCTCCATTTTTCGAATAGCGTTCCTTACCGAATTAGATGCATTAAAATTATTGATCTCTTCCCTGATTTTTATTTTTAACTCATTTCTATTATTAGATCTATTTTTATAAACTTTATTTTTTAGTGCACCCCACAAAATGAAGTCTAAAGGGCTTAAATCAGGGCTTCGTGGTGGCCAGGATATTAAACCATGTCTTCCTATCCACAGTGGAAAATGTTGATTAAGTTAATTTACTTTGGTTATTTTGGTCCGATAATACGGTCGCAAATAATTCCGCACCACACATTTACGGTTTGACGGCCTGGTTTTTTAATTGCTTTTATTAGATGTTTATTAGTTTGAGACAAGTAATGAGTGTTTTTCCGATTAAAAATACCCGCCGTATTAAATGAGGCCTCATCAGTCCAAAGCACTTTTGAAAAAAACACATTTTCGAACTGCCGGTCTATAATATCATAACAAAAAGTCAATCTTTCATTAAAGTCTAATTGTGATAATAATTGAGTTGGAAGAAATTTATAAGGATGACAACCATTCATCTGCAGTGTTTTTTGAATACTTCCTCTACTGACACTTGCAATGTCTCTGTCAGCATCTCTTTGGGATCTTTCATCATCTTCCTCGAAATAAAGTAAAATCTCCAGTTGTTTTTTCTCAGTGAGGACAAAATTGGGACGATTTTTCTTAGAGTTTTTAAGGACACCATTTTCCAAATCACGCACAATTCGAAAAAATATAGTCCTAGAGGGAACTCGATTAATAGGATATTCCCTCGAATATTCTCTAAGGGCTAACCCTGGACTTTTATTAGTTTTTATGAAACAGTTGTATAATATATAATATATAAAGCAATTTTTCAACAAATTTCGCAGCAAAAATTTGACAAAAACGACAAACAGAGCAAATGTCAACTTAAGTCAACAATTGCATTAGGTTATTTGCTAAGCCTATCTTGATTTTTTTAGTTTCTGATCTCATTTACTGGCAAAATTCCGGGATAAATCAGAAAACGGCTAATAAAATCGAAACTGTTCAGTTTAGGTATAGGACATATATATATATATATATATATATATATATATATATATATATATATATATATATATATATATATATATAGTAATGATAGGTAATTGAACGCTGAATCAGATGAAATAAAAATATACAGGGTGTTCCATTTGAAAAACAGGAGATTTTTGCATTTAAAGTTCTGTTTATTTTGCTCTCCATTTTTAACACCCTGTATATTAATTGGTAAGACCAGCATGGAAACTCGTTGTCTTGAACCCTTAGTAATGTATGTTTAGGATATTAGTCAAATCCATTAAAGTTTTATAGGTAAAACGTTTTTTTAAAAAAATATGTTTTTTAAAAAAAAATTCTAAAAACTCAAGTTACTCAAAAACGATAAATAATTGAAATATAGATGTTATTATAAAAACTTTCGCAAATTAACAGTAGAATCGAAACATGTAATAATATATAGGATGTCCCATTTAAATTAAGAAAGTTGACATGTTTCACGCCAAAACGAAACACCCTGTATAAACAAAAGTGAAATGAAATAAAAACCGTTTTCTAGATAAGGTACTGTATCATCATAAAATGGCCACCCTGTACATGGTCCTTTGTCCAGCAGCAGCAGCAAAGGATCGCCGCCTGTTTTATGCATATCGCAACGGAAAATGTATCAATCAGGTTGTGGGTAAAAATCAGTTTTAGGTACCTGAAACAGTAGTTAATTTTCTTCAACTTAAAATGCTAAATAATATACAGGTCATTCATGTCGAAGATTGTCTGCTACACTTTTAGTTGAATCTGGGGGAGACTTGATAACACTGAAGAAACATGGCCTGTTGGAAGTCATCAATACATAGCTAATAAAGTGTTTAGGAATGTGTGGCAGTGCTGAAATAACACTCGATTTGCGGCCAGGTATATTTAATACGAAATTTAATTTCAACACAAGAAAATTCGACTGTTGTAACGAATAGTTCAAGGAACATGTCTTTCGTGCAGTGCACATTTAATAATTGTACTTTTTATATAAAAGAAATGTAACTTTTGCATAATAAAATATTCTAAGAATAAATAAATGCTCCATCCGTGGGGAAATAATTTCGATTACTATTCGCAGTAAGCGTGAAAATCAGGTTAAAGTTGGAATTTAAATTATCAACTTTCAAAAGCTGCAGTATTTTAACCTTTAAAGTTATATACTAGAAATTTTACGTCACGGTCTACCTAAAAATATCTTGTTTCGTTAAAGAAAATACCTTACGGGCTTAGATATATTATTTTCATTGTAATACAGGATAATGTTAAAGTACTTTGGTGCTTCGTTAGTACACCCCCTGCATATAACCCAGGACCCTTCCTAAATAGTCCATTTTATGTAGCTTTTTAAGCACTTAACGGTAAACAAAGTTGGACCTGTTTTGAATTTAAATCTCTTTAGTAAATGTGACGAATAAACAGTTTCGGTATCGTAAAATCGTAATACGAATATCACTTAGTCAGGATTCTTGAAATTCGTGTTATTTGTGTAAGACAGAAAATGATACATTTTCGCTTAGAGCGAGGAAGTAAACACGCCAGTCTTGCAAGAGCCGGAATGCAGACAACATTTTTGCTACAATCGCGGTTTTCTGATATTGCGAATTCCGTTTCTGCCTAATTTTAATTATAATTGGTTAAACGCAACTATGACTAGCCTAAAAATATTTGCCAGTTGAATGAAATTTTCAAAACAATCCATTCTTATTATCGTTATGTTTTAGAAGCACGAAGAATATGATGTTGCACTTAGTAAATACAAAATAGCCGTATTGTATGAGCCCGAATCTATAGCGCTATGGAACAACATAGGATTGTGTTTTTATTCCAAGCAAAAGTATATTGCTGTAAGTATAATTAATATAAATAATAAAAACTTCATTGCAATCAGTTCCTATGTGAAGACAGTTCTAAAATGAATAAATTGAATTTTCAGGTAGACTTTGATTTAAAATGAAAATAAATTAATATTCATTAAATTTGTTCTGTTGGACTTGCCTTGTCTTTATTATTTTGGTGTCACAACGTTTTGAATGGTAACTATCTCCAATCGTTTTCAAGTGTAAACTAAATGCCAATTCTAAGTTGAGGTCTCCGGTCCCTAGTTACCTGAGCTGTGAAGTTTTGAGTGGTAATGTTCTAACACTATGTAGTTATTTGTTATAAAAGTGTATGCCAAAATAACTTGGTTCACTCTGATTCCGCACCAGCCTTCTGTATGCCGGACACAGGTCGTGCCTTTGTCTTGTGCCATATTGGTGCACATCTCCATGGGCCATGTATAAATCAGGATTCTTCTTAACATACAACAAGTTTTCCAAAACGCATAAAGACGGCAGTGTAAGTATTTGATTTGTGATAAAAACTTCTCTGCAGTTGTCCGATATCCCAGACCCGCAACTATTCGAACAGCTCTTTTTTGCAGTCGGAAGATTCGAGCAGCATCAGCAGCATGTCCCCATACGAGCACTGCATAACTCAAGTGGGACTGATACAGCATGATAAGCGTGCACCAAGACTGACTTTGAAATCTGGTTTGCCAAATTTCGCAATAGAAAGATATTTTTGGCCCACGAAGCCTAGAGTCCAGTGTTATACAACAAACACAGAAAACAAACCGATGCATTGGTACTCTCATGGACAGCGCCATTTCATGAGTTTTGGCAGTATTGAGCAAAAAAAACCGTTTGAGGCAAATCATTCAGTTGCTCTGGGAAGAGCCTTTCTCGATCTCTGTATCGACTGAGCGTAGCATCCATGCCTGAGCAGAATTGTGGTGTCATCAGCAAAGAGAGTATATTTTTCAAAGTCAAAGTCTAAAAAAACTTTATTATCATAAAAATGACATCATTTTCATTTATAAAGCATAACTAAATAATCACATGACTTAAACCACTAAGGTTTATTTGACAACGAAAGTACTAAAATAATAAAATGGTCATGATATTAAAATTTTCTAAATTCTGTACGATAGTAAAAAAAGCAGAATTACAAAATTGTAAAAAAAAACGATGAAACCATAATACAAAATAAATCCAGATATAGACAACAATGCGCAGGTACAGAGTGGTTTTAATTCTAAGTACAACACAACACCATTAACCTGGCTATCATTATAAAAGTTGGTCTAAATAAATGATAAAATGGACATCAGATTGAAATTTCTAAATTATGTACATCAAGAAATAAAAAACACAAAGACCATAAAAATTGTAAAAAACGAGCGAGAAGCGGCTTTCATATGTTAATGAATATGCTTTGATTCGTTTCTAAGAAAGCTGCTTCTGTAAACCTTCGTTTTCAACATTGCTGCTCCCTACGTAAAACTTTGGTCTCCGACTGCTAAATCCGATATTGGTTTGATCAGACGTATTCCGCCATGCCGTATTTTGACGTTCTGCCTCAAGGTCCATCGTATTATTACACATTTTTACAGCTCTGTTCTTATGATGCCCCTTTTTGTCGGTGCAAAATGGTTAGAACCTTGGTTGAGATATTGTCCAGTATGTCTGTGTTTTCAGTACATTTTAGCTCTGATGTCCTCTGTATGTCGTTTAACGAGAACGTCAAGAACAGGCAAAAAAGAATTTTCTTCTTTCTCCTTTGTAAGTTTAATAATACATGTTCTTATGATATTTAAGTGATTGAAAAATTATGTAAAATGATTGTCATTTCCAGTCTAAATAATGAAAGTATCATCCACATACCTAACCCAAAGTTTATGCTTGATTTGAGCAGTATTTATTGCGTGCTCTTCGAACCACTCTATATAAATATTAGCTACCACCGGAGAAAGGGATGACCCCATCGGAAGACCACCATTTTGTTAGTAAATCTTTCACTTGAAAGTAGGTGTTATGGAGTCAGCATTCCAATAGTTCCAGTAGTAGTCTTTTGTCAAGTCAAATTCCATTTGAACAATAAATTTTGAAAATCACAATTGATGTTCAAGACTTAGAGGAAGATTAGTAAGCGTGAATTTATACCATTTTTATTAAATCTAATAAAAATTTCTTTCAAAACAGTTATTTTCCCCAAAAAAAAATTCTCTCTTTCTCTCCGAACAACCGAACAAAAATTGAATAATGTGTTATCAAGTTTTCTAGAAAATATAATGCACTTTTTTCTGGTTAGTATGGATTTCGGGAGTCTAGGGATACTGAAATAATACTAACAAATACTACAAAGACAAAGACAAAAGTATGCTTTATTGCCGCAGAAAAATTTTACAATTTTATGGACAAAGCAAAATATACCTAAAATAAGACATATCAAAACATTAATCGAAAAGAATTTCGACAGGTCAGTGCTTTTTTTAAAAATGTAAATTATCAATTTACCAAATCGTAAAACACACGTTAAAATATAACATAACATTGCCGCAAAACAGTTAATGAATCCTAATAACCTTATAAAAGTAAACAAACACACATGTACGAGGTGAATAATTTCGATGACATTGAAATCAAAATTGCAACTATGCGACCTTAAACTCTATGTTATTATAGTTATACAAATAATTGTGATGTTAAACAGAAGGTATATTGAACTAGTGTAGAATGTAGTATACAAAAAAGAATTAAATTGTTTTTAATCCAATACCTAACAAAAATAATTAAGTTTTAAGTGAATGTTCGACAGTTCTTTTCTCTATATAATGATTTTCAAAATTCTATGCTACGAGTTAGGACATGACTCATAAAAGATTTTAAGTAAACAAGCGAATTTAGTGACAATTTAAAAAGATTTACTCACTGAAAAAATCATTAACTCTGTAAAATGGTCTCTCAATGAGGTATGCTTTGGTGTTTTTTCGAAATTGTGCAAGCATAGGGATAGATTTTAAATGTACTGGCAGATTGTTGTAAAGTTTTATGGCGTTGTAAATAATTGATTTTTTTATTAATTCTGAGGAAGGAATGGGAAGATAAATATCATGCCTAGAGTTTCTGGTAGGGTATACATGTTGTGGCCTTTCTGGGAGGGTGTTTATATGTTTTCTCAGCAAACATACCGTTTCCAAAATAAATAATGCAGGAAGTGTTAATATTTCATGTTTTTTGAAATAGTATTGGCAGTGAGCTCTATTATTTAGATCAAACAAATAACGAATGGCTCTCTTTTGAAGCATAAAAATACTACGAAATTGCTCGGTGGTACAGCAGCCCCAAAAGGGAAGGCCATAGCGGAGGTGGGATTTAAATAAAGAGAAATAAGTAAGTCTGGCAGAAGGAACGTCTAGTTCTTTTGAAACTGATCGAATGGCGAAGCAGGCGGTAGAAAGTTTTTTAGTTAAGGTGTCAATATGATTAAACCATTTTAGGTTGTTATTTATATTTAAACCCAGGAATTTAACCGACTTTACGTATTCAATATTGCTGTTATGTACCTGAAGTGGTTGTAAAGTTCCCTTATAAGATAACGCCACCGTTTTATCTACGTTAAAATAAAGCATATTGGAATCGGACCAAGCCTTAATTATAACCAAGTCTTTGGAGATACTAGAGTGTAAAGACGTTGTATCAAAATCACTCCATGTTATGCTTGTGTCATCAGCAAAAAGGGAAATTCTTCCATTAATTTTAAGGTTCGTGATATCATTAATGTATAACAAAAAAGAATAGGTCCCAAGACTGAACTTTGAGGGACTCCACTTGTAATCAACTTACAATCAGAATCGGAACCATTAGCCCTTACAAGTTGTTGCCTTTTCCCAAGATAAGATTTGAACCAATTTAAAGAAGTACCACGAATTCCATAAAAATTTAGTTTGTTTATCAGAATTTCATGACTAACACAATCAAAGGCTTTCGCATAGTCACAAAAAACTGAGGCAGTTGGGTGGTTATTATTGAGAGATAAGTAGATGCCTCTAAGCAACGTGAACATGGCGTCACTGGTGCACTTGTTGGGTAGAAATCCGAACTGCTCCGGGGATATTATCTGATGTTTCAGGAGAAATGGCATAAGACGATTCTTCAGTAGCCTTTTGATGATTTTTGATAGCACTGGTAGTAGTGCAATTGGGCGATAATTGCAAGAGTTAGTTTTTTCGCCGCCTTTATGAAGTGGAATAATTATAGCTGTTTTAAGGCAATCAGGGAATACACCTTTTATAAAGGACTCATTTATTAATGTTGTAAGGGCCTCTATGACTGGGAGTGGCAAGTTCAGGAATATTCTAATTGATAGGCCATCAGTGCTACACGAAGATTTACTTTTGATATTATTTATTAACTTCAATAGTTCAGGGTTGCTAACGGGACTTAAGAAAAAGCTATCAGCTAAATTTTTTGAAGGAGGGAGAAACGAAAGAGGGTCCAAACTTGGCGAGATACTAGAGGTAACATTTTTGCTTACATTAATAAAATAATCATTTAGATCATTAGCCCCTGGCAAGATCTGAGTCACAGGGTTTGATTTGTTTCTGAGTTTATTGATGATGGACCAGGTTTCTTTTGAAAGGTTATTAGAGTTTGTTAGACGTTTTCGGTAGTGTAATTTTTTTGCTGACTTAATAAGAGTAGTGTACTGTTGATAAAACCCGTAAATGCTGTTTAGTATCCTTAGATAGGCATTTGACGCGTTAACCACGAAAATGTAAAAATTTCAATAAAGAATTATTAAATACAATAGAAATA
Source organism: Kuschelorhynchus macadamiae (assembly GCA_030620095.1). Classification (NCBI taxonomy): domain Eukaryota; kingdom Metazoa; phylum Arthropoda; class Insecta; order Coleoptera; family Curculionidae; genus Kuschelorhynchus; species Kuschelorhynchus macadamiae. The sequence continues at coordinate 1,362,817 of JAUTXW010000107.1, forward strand.
ATACCTCTTTATTGATTATTATTTTATATACATTCAGAAATTATATTAACCTATAACATTTGAAACATATTTATTTATTTTTAGTCTAATCAAAAACACAATATTTAATATCAATTTGTGTTTTATGTCCAACAGTCAAACTAAAAATAAAACAATAAATAATATAAGACAATGTAATAACTTAAAAGTGACAATTACATTTTGGCATCTAGCCGAAAGTATCTTTTTATTAGGTAAAAATTTTATTATAACAAAAAGTTGTAAAAAATCTTCTAAAAAATATTTATAATTAGTATCAATTAATTTCATCTTAAATTATTTACAAAACTGTAATTTTATTAATTCATCAACAATTTTGATTTCTTTCGTTATATTCCCTTAATGAACTAGTTAGTAGATAGATAACTTGGTAGTTATTTAGGAATAAATTCGTTCAACAATAAAATCATTAAAATATAAGCTAAGAAGTGTAGATTATGTTAAATGAAAAAGAAACTTTTAAACAAGTTTTATCAAATAAAATCGTGAAACTTGCAATTGGAGAGGGGAGAGAGTTTTCTAATGTATTAGTTTAAAGTCTAGGATTATAGATAGTACATGCTAAACACTGCACCATGCACTGTTAATCTCAATATAGTATTGAAAAAGCAACGGGGATTTTAAAATGTTCTATTGATCTGAATAGAAGACGAAAACCGCTGGAAACGAAATGATTAAATGTGCTGAACATATGAAGAATAGAGCTCACACATCATCACATTATTATAAGATCATTTTATGAAGTTTTGATTTGAAACATACTTACAACAGGGAGTTAAATATCTCGAAAATAAAGCAGCACGATTGTAAGAGCTTATTAGAAAGCAGCATTTGATAAAAAAAGGAATGTCATCAACTGATAAACACTTCTGTTAATGCCCAATGATGATGCTGTGACCCAATGCAGAATACAGAAGAGCTAAACCTCCACAGAAACATAGAGATATAGCGGGACTATGACGGCAATATCCAAACCGACGAAGGACAAGAGTGTAGTTATTCTCGGAATTCCATTTTTAAAACGCATTCTTTTGAAAAGGTTCTTAACTCATTTATAACGCCTAATGGTTGGCAATAGATTTCTGTGAGAAACCCGGGGAATAACCCATTTTATAGAAACCCGGGGAAAAACCCATTCTATAGTCGACGCCTAGTCATTCACAAATCCAAGTTCAGTTTGTTTTTGTTTAGGAATCAAGTAAGATGTCCAAGCGAGTGTGTTTAAGTTTAGATGAGAAAATTAAAGTTTAGGAGGAAGTTGATAAAAAATTATGTTGCTGCAAAATTTGGTGTTTTTTCAAGTTGCGTCTTTCTGACAATAAAAAGTCGCGACAGTATCATCAAGAAAACTAATGTTCCAAACAGTCGAAAACGAGTACGGGTGTGTTCTTACGAGGATGTAAATGAATCAGTTTTACAATTTGAAAACATGGCCCGTACGCATCAAAACGTACCAATATCAGGAAATTTAATAAAGCAAAAGGCTCTACAATCTGCTAAAGAATTTAACTGCGTTCATTTTCAAGCTAGTGAAGGGTGGTTGACTGCCTGGAAGACTCGCAATTCAACTGTTTTCAAGACGATGTCTGTACTGAAAAAGTACAAACCAAAGAACGTTTTCAATTGTTTGTTTTTAAACGTTTGCCAAAAAAAACTTTTGCTTTTAAAACAAGTAAATAAAGGGTGACACTTATGGTTGGAGCAAACATGGATGGCTCAGAAAAACTGAAATTACTGCTCATAGGTAAAAGCAAAAATCCCCGTTGTTTAAAAGGAGTTATCTTACCTTTGGAGTTGGATTACGCCAATAATAAAAAGGATGGATGACTTCTGAGATTTTCAAAAGATGCATCAAAGACCTTGACACGAAAATGAAAAACCAAAATGGAAAGATTGTGATGTTTATAGACAATTTATAAAATTAAACGAATATTGACATGATCTTTTTTCCACCAAACATGACCTCCAAATTTGAATCCTATGGACTACGGTATTATAAAAAAAATAAAACATCATTACCGAAATAGAATTATTCACAAAATGGTTAATGCGACTGATAACAACCTTCTAGTCCAAAAATTGATTAGCCTTAAAGAGTGTATAACCGAAGTCGTTAAAGTATGGAGTGAAAATGATTTTTAGAAAACTAACAAAAACTGCTTTTTTAAAGCAAATTTTACTGAAAAAATTGACGAATGGGAAGAAGAAGACGAACCTTAAAAAGACAGTGGGGTATTGATGTTGGTACGACAGATTTCCCAACTGACCAAGATATAATTGACGATATAAAATGTATAGAAGATCATGAAGAAGAAACTGAAATTGCTAAATTTAGTGAAAATGAAATAAGAAATTTTGACATTTGACATTGTGCGGCCTACTTTCGGGGGCCAGGAAATTGTACCTGATCAAAGCTTCATGCATTTGAATAAATGCAAAAATTTTGTTGAGCAACAATTATTTTTCAAAAGTCATGTTCAAAAGAAAATAACTGATTATTTTTCTTAGAGTACATAATATGTATGTTATTAAGCAATTTTTCAAAACTGCACAAATTTTAAATGTAGTATGTATATATACATATATATATATATATATATATATATATATATACAGGGTGTCCCAACTAAAAGTATCCACCCCGAATAACAAGTCGCCAAGACAAAAAAAAATAAAACGCTCGGAACCTTCGATTTTGCTTTTGAGGGGGAAACATTTTGCGCCTATTTTCAATTTCGCAACATCACCCTCTGAGCGGGGGTGAGATTCACCCCCAAAATGTTAAATGGAAGGGGGGTCGAGTGATACCTTATTTTGAAGGGTTTCCGACCCTGGTTACAACTGCCAAGTTTGAAGCCTCTGCTGTCATTCCCGAAGAAATGGCAGCTTGTCCAAAAAAAAATATTAATAAATTAACTGCAAGAGTTGGCTGCTTTAAATTTAGGGGATGATGCAAGCTAGTGAAAAGATTTTAATAATAATTGCTCCGGACGAGACGAAAATAAAAATAGTAAATGTAAATTAATAGGGAATTTTTGCGTTTAAGAAATGTTTTCTACAAAGACTAAATTATTTTATGAATTGTTCGAAATGTTCGCCATTTACCTCCATGCAATGACACAGACGAGCCTCGAATTCCTCTCGAACATTTTGAAATGTTTCAGGTGTTAACTGACGGCATTCAGCTACTATTCGCTGTTTTAAATCCTCAAGTGATTCTGGCTGCACCTTAAAAATGTGTGTTTTCAAGTGTCCCCAAAGAAAGAAGTCCAACGGCGTCAAATCAGGTGATCGTGCCGGCCATTCGATGGGACCTCTTCTTCCAATCCAGTGATCGGGAAAAGTATTATCGAGAAAATCTCTTACCGGACGAGCGTAGTGAGGAGGTGCTCCATCTTGTTGAAAGAATATCTGATCTTCAGCTAAATCCTGGTCGTTTTCTAGAATCTCAGTAATCTGCCGATCGATGGCATTTTCAAGTAAATTTAAATAACTTTCACCATTTAAATTGCCTTCTATGAAAAAAGGTCCAACAACGTGATTGTCTAGAATTCCCGCCCACACGTTTACTTTTAAAGGATGCTGGCTATGGGTTTTCCTGAATAAATGGGGGTTGCTGTGGCTCCAATACCTGCAGTTGTGACGGTTTACTTCTCCATTTAAGTAAAATGTGGCTTCGTCAGAAAAACAAATATTGTACAATGAAATGGTATGGTTGTTCAATTTTTCAGAAATATTCTCACAAAACTCTACTCTGCGATCAAAGTCATCTTCGTTCATTTCGTAAAGCAATTGATATTTAAAGGGTCGAAACTTATGGGATTTTAGAATCCGGTGAACACTGCTTCGGGAGACTCCTGATATTGCAGCTGTTTCTCTGATGGAGTTACTTGGGACCATAGCAACATGGCAAGGACTGCAACCTCAACATTTTCATTTCTTGTTGGTCTTACTCTTTCATGCTTTTTATTGACAACTGAGCCGGTTTCGAAAAATTTGTTCCACAGTTGTAATACACTTCTATGAGTCAAAGAATGTTTGGGATGAGATTCATTAAAACTTACAGCTGCAGCTCTCGCACAATTATTGTTTCTAATGTAAAGAACAATAATTTCGATTCTCTCTTGTATCGTAAACGTCATAGGCAATTGTTAGAAACTTTCGTCTTAACACTTTCAGACAAAATAAATTTTAAATAAAATGCACAAACTGTCATAAACGCATGAATGCTTGACACTAAATAAACGATAACAATGTGATTTTATTTTGTTTGTTGCTGATGTTTTATGATAACAGTAAGAATGGAATGCTGATTTTTTTTTTAATTTTGTACAGTGACAATTCGACAAGTTAGCTTAAACGTTTTGGCAACGGTCTGTTTCATTGCAAGGGAGTAAATGGCGAACATTTCGAATAATTCATTAAATAATTTAGTCTTTGTAGAAAACATTTCTTAAACGCAAAAATTCCCCATTAATTTACATTTACTATTTTTATTTTCCCCCTCAAAAGCAAAATCGACGGGTCCGAGCGTTTTATTTTTTTTTTGTCTTGGCGACTTGTTATTTGGGGTGGATACTTTTAGTTGGGACACCCTGTATATATATATATATATATACATATATATATACATCGGCATAGTTAATATTGTTTTTATTATTGGGATAAGTTATCTTTTTAATATAATTTATTGTTTTAGGCCATTAGTTGTCTTAAAAGGGGTCTATGGATATCACCGCTGAACTGGAAACTTCTTTTCAATCTTGGACTAGTACACTTAGCAACGAATCAACCCGCATCTGGTTTCAATTTTGCTTGCGCTGCAGTTAATTTACGTCCAGATTCGGGAGAATGTTTTGCTCTACTTGGATGTAAGTGTTTTTATCGTTTAGTATTTCCCTTGCGCTTTTAACAACGGAAAATTTCCATGGTTACCGTTTATTTTTATGTGGCAAAAAAAACAAAAGCCAATCTAGAAAATCTGATAAAGCTGTATTCAAATTTCCCAATATAATCAGCTTGAACTTTGAATTTGTTACGCATGACATAGAATTTCTCGTATTACCCATTTGTGGTTTGATTCGTTAATATTAATAATTGGGAGTATTAAAAATACCGAATTAAAACATGAAATAAGTAAATTTAGCACGGTTAACTTTATGTATAAAATGTTAATGTAGTTTTGGAATGGCCCTTTTGAACGATGCATGTCAATCCAATCAAAATACAAATACTAGCAAACAATGGAAGTTAATTTAATTAATTTTATTGTGAATACATTAGTTAAAATAATAAATTTAGATTCCGGTTATGTTTACAATATTTACTCGGGGAATATTCTAATAAAATGTAACACGCGCAAAAAAAATTATTTTCGGAAAAACTCCAAAAATTATTTCGCACGTATTTTCTTTAAATAAAGGCATTCGTGCACATGGTTAATCGTTTTGACCGTGTGCACTTTTGCTTTTATTTTTTTAAAGAAAAAGTGCTTGATATTTTTTCGATGTTTTCTTTTTCCAAAATTTTGATTGCTCTTTTTATATTACGGCCATTTCAAGCATGCGGACGGGACATATCACAAAAGTGTTTTTATAAAAAAAATTGTAGTTAATTTATTACAATTAATTTGGCAACAGAACTTCTCCTTCTATTAGACCATACATTAAACAACAGAAACGCAAGCAATATTTTATGATAGTCGAGATAATTTTTCACTTTTTAGTTCATTTTTTTGAAGCCGATTTAATTTTTTTATAAAATTGTTGATTTCATCCTTTTTAGTTTTTTCTATACGAGTTTTATGGTAAAAATCCGGTTTAGCAAATGATCCACTGCATAATATTTTTTTCCTGATACAATTGTGAATGCATAGAACCAAGACGCGAGCGTAGAATATTAAAAAACGTCTTGCAAAATATCTTGGCGCAACAAACAAAATGGCGCCATTTTTTACACTTCCCTTGTTATGAGACCACTCCTCTAATATGCTTAATAACGCGTAGAATCAAAACGCCAGCTGGAATATTAAAAAAACTTTTTGTGTTTACCTGGGGTCGCGACCCTAACCGCGGGGTGTTCCTCCCTTATCTCAGGGTTGTTATGGTAGACTGAGGGAAGAAACATCCTGTTTTCTTATAAAAACGCATCTGTTCGCTTACATAGGTCGGCCGAGTGTCATCCAACTCCAACAAAAGTTCTCCCTAGGAACGGGTAGCTCACTTTGGAAGGGATAGAAGTTTTTACAGGTTCATAACTGGCCTGTGAAAACCTCAAATCCTGTACTTGTGATTTTATTTGATCCTGACAGATTTTCGACTTTGTTAGTTGAAGTGCGATCTAGTCCTGCTCTACCAATGTGTAGGGTAGGTTCCGGCAAGAGGTTCCCACACCCTGTAGACCTTGATAAGTAGGCAATAAAAGGTGTGAAACCCCTTTGGAATCCACATAGCTGAATTCCAGCACTTGAACCTTTGGTCGGGACATTGTGTTTTGTGCTGACAATATTTTGGCATCCTGTTGGGTGTCAAAATATTGTGGAATGTTCCCTCCTTCTATTGCTACTCCACAAGTTCATATCAATGGAAGAAGGGCACCAGCACAACGCATTTTATTTGAGAACTGCTCAACTGGTTCGGGAACGTATTTTATTGCATAGCAAATTGTGCTAACAACTTTCTGACTTAATTTCGGTCATCAGCATGTTTTATTGAGGTCCTTTATCCCTTTACTATCTCATAAGGGAATAGCACTGGGGCTATGGGTTGGTCAAACCGGGGATAATGTCATCGAATTGCTCTGAGAAGCTTATGTATGAATATATGGCATTATTTAAACTCAAAATCGGGGTTTCGTCATCAGGGTTATTAATCTCATCCGCATAAACCACATCAGTCATAATCGAATTGTTCGCATTTCTAAGTCACAAATCAGCAGTTGATATTTGGAAAGAAATTTTTATAGAAAATCCAAGGGAGTTTAGTGTTCGTAATCGTTTGAACGAGGCATAACTTTTTGGCAGGGTACCAAGGAAGAAGCCTCACCTTTCTGAAGTAAATCGAAGTAACCTTTTTAATTTGCTAGAAATCACCTTCCTCGGAACGTCCAACAATGGAAGCAGATACTATCGTCAGATGAATTCAAGATAAACAAATTTGGTTCTGATGGAAAACGTTTTGTTTGGAGTCCACCAAATAAAGAATTTGACTCGCGCTACATCATGAAAACAGTGTTATTTGGTGGTGGTTGTATCATGGGGCCGCTTCGCTTGGAATGGTCTTGGCCTTCTTTGTAGAATATTTGGTACTATGGATCAGTATGAATACATTAACATGATGCAACCATATGAGGAAGAAAATGTATCAGTACTTTAAAAAATTCTAACACGATAATTATTCAAACTGCTAGGAGGATGAGTGTCTGGCTTCAGGAAAATCATGTAGATGTTTTACAATGTCCTTCTTGTAGTCCAGACCTTTACCCAATAAGATCTTTGGATGATAGTTAAAAGGAAAATAGGTTCAAGAACTTTCCAACATTTCGACGAAGTATTCGAGGGTATGAGAGAAGCTTGGACCTCTATTCCACTAGAGACTTGTGGACGTCTAATACACAAGGTGTTTATAAGTAATTGAAGCCAATGGACGTCCAACTAAATACTAGGTACTCGATTGAGACAAAACTTATAAGTCGTTAGAAAATGTTGATTCTGAAATACGTTTCCAATTAGTTTGCCGGTTAAAAATGTAGTGTTCTTCAAATTTTGTAATGAATAAATTATTTTTCAATTTTCATAAGGGTATTTAATGCGATAATAATAAACTCTAACAATATCAACAATGATTATAATATTCGAAATATCTTACAATATATATATATATATATATATATATATATATATATATATATATATATATATTTATTTATATTTCTATATGTCACAGGAGTCACAATGTAATTCAATGCCGGTCGTGGTATTAGCCAGCGGAGTAGTTGTTTTTGTGATTTCATTTTGTGCCTTTGCCCTACACGGGGCTCGCTAGTCTATGGCGGCCTGATGAGCTCTAATAAGAGCGAAATCGCGATCGTCGTTTGACTAAACTGGATCATTGTGTTCATCATCCACGTTCCAAACAAGGATCGTTTTTTTGTTGCGGCGTTGGTGTGCTTGGAATGAAAGCATACTATCATTTAATGCTCCCAACGAAAGCCAGGAATCACAGTGTAATCCGATGTCGGTCGTGGTATTAGCCAGCGGAGTAGTTGTTTTTGTGATTCCATTTTGTGCCTTTGCCCTACACGTGGCTCGCTAGTCTATGGCGGCCTGATGAGCTCTAATAAGAACGAAATCGCGATCGTAGTTTGACTAGAATGGATCATTGTGTCTGCTGTGATGCAGAACATGTTCCAAACAAGGATAATATTCTTGTTACGACGTTTGTGTACGTGGAATGAAAACATACTATCATATATATATATATATATATATATATATATATATATATATATATATATATATATATATATATATATATATATATATATATATATATATATATATATATATATATATATATATATATATATATATATATATATATATATATATATATATATATATATATATATATATATATATATATATATATATATATATATATATATATATATATATATATATATATATATATATATATATATATATATATATATATATATATATATATATATATATCAGAATGGTGTATTATTTAAGATTAGCATCCAGTAAGAAAAAACAAAATATTTTTTTTAAATTGTGGACGTTTTGCAACTTTATTGTTGCATCCTCAGGACATATATATATATTTTACATTTAGCATGAAACCCATATTATCAGTCTTTATCTACTCCGTTGGTCCGTAGGTATTTCCTAGATATGAAGTTTCTAAATGGTTTTCGTCAACGATGCTCTTGTTGTTATGTTAAAGTGGTGTATCATTTGGGGTTAGGACCAGTAAAAAAAAACAAGAGTATTTTTGAAATTGTAGACTTTTTGCAACTTCATATTTCCCCTATTATATTAAATTTCTAAATGGTTTTCGTAATCATTTTCTGGTTATGTTAGAGTGGTGTTTTATTTGGGGTTAGTTTACATAGGAATGAACTGATAACATTTTGAAATGAATCCAAGATAGCAAAATTAATAAAATATTTAAAAAATCAGCCTGAAGATGTTATTTATTTCATTAATTTCAATTTTTGTCCAAGAAATAAAAGTGATATAGAGATAAATAGGTAAAGTTGTAGAAAAATTAAATGTAAAAATGAGATAAACTGCTACGAATTTAACGTGACGTAACAAAATGGCGGTATGTGTCAATGTAAAAACTATTTATTAAATTTATTTTAAATTATGCCCAAAAGTCAAGTCTGGCAGAGGTAAAAAGAAACTGGTAAAATATTAATATATACATATCAGTTAAGGGTAGCGAGCGGCCATATCTCATATATATGGTCGTATATATATGAGAAAAAAAATATATAAAAGTCGCCAAGAGAAATGCTGAAAATTATTTTCGAGTTTGTTAAACGTCCGCTAGAGGGCGTAACAACCAACACCAATTAGAAAAATGGGGCTTTTATAGAATTTTGCCTAATGAAAATATATCGATGATATCATTTTCGTATTTAGTGACCATTTCCCTACACTTTTTGTTTAAAATGTTTTGTTCTATATATCAAAATAAAGCGGTGGGGGAAGTTCAATTGTTTTTTCAAACAAACCAAGATGTCTCCCGTTTCTTTTGACCGATTTTAGCAAACTTAGGCTCATATGAAAGAGCATAATTTGCACTACAAAACGCTTATTTGGTTTTGAATTTTTGACTTTTGCTGGCGTCGCTAGATGGCGTTAACTGAATATATATTTTTTAATTTTTTTAAAAAAAAACAAATGTAATGGTATATTCATTTTTACATATATAAATTTATCTATAATTTAATGAAAATAATATATATATATTTTTTGGAACCATTGATATTGACCAAAATATTATTTTATTTTATTACAAAATGGCACGCCACTGCTTTTCGTCAAAATAAAAATCATTTTCGTAATCACTTATTAGTTGCTAACAAAAAGAACCTCTTGACTTTTTTTCGTTAGACGAACGGTTTTGGATTGAAAAAATAAGATGTTGTTGTTGGACAGTTTTATTAAGATTTTTCATTGTTAAACATCTTATTTTTTCAATCCAAAACCGTTCGTCTAACGAAAAAAAGTCAAGAGGTTCTTTTTGTTAGCAACTAATAAGTGATTACGAAAATGATTTTTATTTTGACAAAAAGCAGTGGTGTGCCATTTTTTAATAAAATAAAATAATATTTTGGTCAATATCAACGGTTCAAAAAAAAGTAGATGATAAATTATTTTCATTAAATTATAGAGAAATTTATCCCCTTTTAAAATATGTAAAAATGAATATACCATTACATTTGTTTTTTTTTTGAAAAAAATTAAAAAATATGCTACTAATTCAGTTAACGCCATCTACCGACGCCAGCAAAAGTCAAAAATTCAAAACCAAATAAGCGTTTTGTAGTGCAAATTATGCTCTTTCATATGAGCCTAAGTTTGCGAAAATCGGTCAAATGAACGGGAGACATCTTGGTTTGTTTGAAAAAACAATTGAACTTCCCCCACCGCTTTATTTTGATATATAGAGCAAAACATTTTAGACAAAAAGTGTAGGGAAATGGTCACTAAATATGAAAATGATATCATCGATATATTTTCATTAGGCAAAATTCTATAAAAACCCCATTTTTCTACTTGGTGTTCGTTGTTACGCCCTCTAGCGGACGTTTGACAAACTCGAAAATAATTTTCAGCAGTTTCTCTTGGCGACTTCTATTATGATTTTTTTTTCTCAAATCTATACGACCAATATCTTATGAGATATGGCCGCTCGCTACCCTTAACTGATCACCCTGTATATGTAACATATATATATACTGCGATTATGTACTGAACTAAATTGGGCCTATTCCTAACAAATGAAAAAAAATCATAACGGGTAAAGGAAATTTACCGTTTTTTTTCGACAGTTATCGTTTATTATAGAGAATTCTAAAAACTCGAAAGAAACATGTTAAAAGCCCAAAAAATGTATCTTAAATTGTTTTCTAGATATATTGACCGAAAACTAAAAATATGCAGAAAGTACGATTAAGGAATTTTGAAAATGGCAAAGGCGACATAACACTCGTCGATTCGAGAGTTTAAATAATAGCAGACACATAATATATTTACTAGCTAAATAATAAATTTGTAAATCAACCGTACGAACTCATTTTCGTGCGTTCTTAATTAGAATGTACCTAAATTCAAGAATAATTTGAGTTGCAAAGGCTTAGATGAGGGTAACATCACAGACAGAAATTTTGGCAAGAATTTTGCGTGCCTTGCAGATTAATGTAAGAAGTAAAAACGTTTAAACTAATTGAAGTCTGCACGAACGGCTAATCTGTTCGTGTCAAGTTGCGTTCCATATACCAAATTGCCCTATGCCACATTAGTTTTCTAATGTGCCTTTCGTATTACGAGGGTCACCATTCCCTAGTGCCGGATTAACTTAAACCGCAGAATCGACCTTAATAAAGAAAATCAGTGAATCGTAATTACGTCAATCTGGCTTATCAAACATTTCCCACTATCTGTCTAATAGGGAACTTCCGCATTTTTTTTAATCCATAGTAATGTTAAGTGACCTCTAAAAATCAGATTCTTAAAATATGACGCCCCAAATAATAAATGTTCAAAGTATTATGCGCCCCTAAAGTATTTTAAATGACTTCATAAGAGTCCAAACCGGATTGTCGTCATTTATTTGGTGTCGATCTTCAGTATTGCCCGCGGTTTTAAATTTCTAAACCTACCCGATTACTGAATGTGAAGACAAGAGTCTAGGGAGTTTATACGTGGAAGCTCCGAAATAGGTTGATCATGCCCTTGTAGTCAGGGCGCTACTATTATCGCTAGTAAAATTCGAGAAATGGACATAAAAGATGTCGACTTATAAGCGATTTTATAAATAATTAATATTGATATTCCAGATATAGACATTAACCCATTAATGCCCAAGTATTTCTTTTTTAGAATTTTGATAACATATTTTGTATTCTTATTCAAAACACCTTCAGATTACTGTAAAAAAAATTTTAAAAAAAATTGCATTAGTTTTTTTAAAAATGGGCGATCTATAGATAGATCACTGAGCAGAAGCAATAAAAATTGACCTAATGTATTTTAATAAAAACTTTATTTCGTTACTAAATTATAATACAAAAGGATTAGGTCCTATCTATGTTGTTGTCCAATAAAGCATTTCAGTTCGTCACTATCGACCGAAAAAGAGGTATCATTTTTCATGCGCTGAGCGTAACGAACAGTCTCTCCCTTTATATAGTCTAGCATATCCTTTGAAAGAAACTTTTCAAAAACCTGCAGTGGTGTAAGGTTACCATATTCCTTTTTCAGATGATCTGATTTTGTTTGTCTAAAGCAGAAAAGTCTCGGTGAATAAAATTATATCCTGGATCACACTTCTTCCATTTTGGTAGCGAATCGGAAAGTCTTTGTATTTCTTCCTTATCCTCGTCCCCATTTTCCTGCCCTTCTCTTATTTGTATCTCTAACTCTCTTGGAACATCTCTAATTTTGGCGATGCCCATCTCGTCTTCGTCGGCTTCGTCTTCATCCGCCAAATAATCCGGATCTGGTGGTAACACAACAATGTCGACATTCGGGTTGCCATCCCCAATCAAGAAACCGGGGGTGTTTATAATTTCTTTCATTTCATCAAGGGTTAAAGCTTTTTTTGGATCCATATTCTGAAATAAATTTTACTATTTTATACATTATTTTTCATATTATTGATAATTTTAGGTCAAAAAAGAGGTTACTAAATGTATGAAAATAATACAATAATTTTACATTACGTAAGCCTATATAAATGATGTGTGTGACTGTGTTCTTACCATTTTCAATTTTTATATATGTATATTATCTACGCGTATCTCAGAAAAAGATATAATCACTAAACTGACTAAACAATAAGTAAGTAAATACAATTCGGACAGTGCCGTCGCTCGCCGCTAAAACAATGTCAAGCATGTCTTGACTAGGTCTGGGTTATGTTGTTGATATATCGACTGGTTATCGAAATATCGAATAACGATAGCAAAGTTTACTGAATATAATATATAAGTTCCTTCACTCCGAGTCGGAACTTTGTCGAACGGGCTAGACAAGCCTGCCGACTGGGACAAAGCCCGTGCCGCCTTGAACAAAAAACTTCCAGGGGAGATTAGAGCAATAAAATAAAAAATGTAATCGTTTTCTCCTCAGTTGCATATTGTGGGGAAGGCGATGTCAGGCGGTGTTTTATATTTATTACTATTTAGGGAAATTAATTTGATGTTTAAAAAATCCGTTCTATGGACGTGACTACTCGTACGAGATGGAGAAAAGAAAAATATCACAGTCGAAAAGCATCACCATTTTTTACATTATTTTATTTATAAATGGTATAATATTATATGTTTATAACAAACATTGCCATGTCATAATGCAATAGCGGAGATTTTTCTATCGTTTACGAAAGGTACTTTCTGGTGTCCGAATACGTAAATATTTCCCTTCTTGGAATATTGACTTTTAATCGAGAGTAGAAGTTTTAGCTAAATTCAGCCGGTAATACAAAAGCATGTTCCTTTTTGTTTTAAGTTTTTATATTGGTAAACTATAAAAGTTATAACAGTGTGAGAAATGAGTTCTTAATATTATTTGTTTATAACAGAGTACATCCCGATTGGTGTTCGAAAATGGACATAGTGTCTTAAGGACTTTCTATGCGATCCATGAGGTGCATAATTTAAATATAACTTTGATCATACAGGGTAGCTCACAAAACCGTAGCAAACCAATATTTCTATTTTTAATAAGACATAGAGTATATTCGCTTTATTTTGTTAAGCTTATTTAAAGGCCAATTCGAAAACACCATATTTTTTGGTTTAGCTTATACAGGGTGCTAAAGAGTACACATTCTGAAGTATGCATGGAAAACTTGGAAACCAATAAAACCACGTATAAGTAAATATAGGATAAAATATGATATTACCCAACCGCTTTTCGAATAAACTTTCCAAAATACAACAAATGCACTGGGTGTCTGATTAAAAAAGAAAAGAAGTTTGGTTTGCTATGGCTTGTGAACTGTGAGATGAAGTGTGTGATCAAAGCTATGCTAAGACCATGTATCTTATGAATGACACTTTATTCTATTTTGTACATCAACTGAGATATTCCCTAGTCAAAATTGCATGGGACACCCTGTATATTCACCATTTCAAGTTGATGTGGTTTGAATTTCGCTGATAGACATTTTTTTCAAATTGGACTTAAGTTGCATATGTAGTGTTTCGCAAGACTCTTGCAAATGTCTTGTTCTTGTCTTGTTCTTGCTGCAATTCGCCGAAATTATGTTTTTACACTTTTTGGGTCGTTTTAAATCAATTTAGCGAAAAAAAAAAATCATTTCTTTTTGCCGATATTATAGTTTTCCATCTCTTAGAGATATAGAAGTAATAATTTAACCGCCATTTTGTTTCGCCATCTTATATTCGTTCCACAATTTTAACAGTTAACTTTTAAACCAAAATCAATTCTTACTTAATTATTTTATTAGGTCGCCATTTTGTTACGCCATCTCGGATTCGTACCACACTTTGTGCAAAATTTGCGGTGTAGTTTTTTAGTAATATTTTTTTAACAATTTACTAGGCCGCCATTTTTACAGCCATTTTGGATTTTCACCAAAATGTTGATTATCTCATAATGACCATTAATTTTTGACCAAAATTTGAAGTCAATGGGATAAGTAGCGTACCAGTAGCGCTCATACACTATTTATGAAACAAATTCCTTAGGAACTAGTTTTTCGGATTTTTTCCGGAAAAATCAGACACACTGGAGATATTACCCCCCAAATTTTAGCTACTTTTTGGATAGGTATAATGTGGGAATCGCATTGTACTAGAGGCGTTGCTTTAAAGGTGACATAAAGCTTTCTTCCGTAAAATAACGGCTGCAAATCCTAATTTTTTTTGATAGGACAACTCAGAATTAATGTCTGCATATTTGTGTACCCCCAAAATGCGACTTCCAAGCTTGACATCTGCAGAGATATTATATTTCAGTTTAAATACCAAAAAAATGGGTACTATACAAATGATATTCATATATTTTTTAATATTTTTAAAATTGCATAAAAATTATAGTGTTATAATTTTATATTCCAAAATAGGTAGGTGCCTACCTTGGTTCATCCTTTGCACAGCGAAAAAACGATAATCCACCTCCACGTTTTGAAAAACAACTATCCACGGAACAATATTCGACGGGCATTTTATTGGTCTACCACGTACAAACAACAGGCAATATGTTAATCGTAAACAAAATCCACTGTGTACACACCAGCGCCTCGCACAACTGAAAACGGTGGACTGCCGAGAACCAGCTGCGGCGAGGGGAATGGTATAGGTAGATCGGAATTTTCGTCGAAGTGCGGGAACTTATATTATATTCAGTAAACTTTGACGATAGATAAATAAAAAATAACGATATAAGGGCGAGAATTCTTTTTTACTCTGTTGGTTTTTTTTTCTAGGACATGTAGCCTAAATGAATTTCATATTTATGAACCTAGCGCGGGTGGGGCTCAGTAATGTTGAGACGGTTTACGTAATTATTGCTTTTTTAAATATATAAACATTTTTTCTAGGGCGTTCGGGTCGTTTATTACAAAGGCGCAGGGGGGGGGGCTTAAGTCACTTCTATTCCCTAGCTGGGAACGCTACTGGCGATGACTATCGATAATGAAAGTTTACCGATAGAAGAGTTATTATCGCTCATCCTAGTCTTGACCAGAATATTTAGATATTGTAAAATCACAGTGGTATCTACAAAGATCAGCAAAGTTTCACTATATATAAATAAACAATACAAAATGTTGTCTTCAAATTGGTATATGAACTATTTATATAAATATGTTAGGGATCTATCTTGAACAAAACAAGGCAAAAAAAACATTACGTTTCTAAATATAAATAAATATATTCAGTGATGTAAATCTGTTTTTTTTCGTTATTTCAAAAATTCAAAATAAATTCTAAATTAAGAAAAGCTAAAAATATATTCTTATTATGTTTAACTGGTCCTAATTTATAAATAAAAAAGCATACAAAAAATATAAGCAACTTACAGATTAAAAAAACATATAAATTTTATTATGATCTATAGATAGATCACTGGGCGCTAATGGACTAATAAAAGGACAAATCAATTTCTGGACAAATATACAGGGTGTCCCTTTAAAAAAAACACAACTTTGGGTCATATCTAAAAAATAACAACTCAAATGAAAAATATGACACCACTGGATCCAGCGTAAAAAACTGCATAAGCAGCAATTTTTCCCTTTGCGTTAAGTTAAAGGATAACCGAGATACGAGGGGGGTCCCAAAATGAAAAATTTTCTATTTCGCCCTGTATCTCATAAACGAAGAAGGCTATGAAAATTTTGTTTACGGCTTCATGAGTTTCACCAAAAATTAGCTCAGGTTCGTGAAAACCGCAAGGTTCTATCTTTAAAAATAAGCGAGATACCCTGCTTTTGCAACCAAATCCGGACACCCTGTACTAATCTGAATTGTGTTTAAGTTGGTAAAGTTCCCCTCCCGCAGCCTAGAATAAATGTGTACGTCATACCTATTTGATCACCTGACTTTAAGACTGGGAACGTGGGGCATCAAAAAAATAGTAATTAAATATGTTGAAAAAAAAATTAATGTATTATGCGATTTGAATTAGTGTTGTAAAATGTTTTATTAACATATCTGACTGTATTATAAAATTATCGATAGGTGAGTGGATCACTCGAAAACATTTTTACAGGGTTTTTAAATCCCAGATGTAAGAATCTATGTATGCAATTTTTCTAGATATACGGGGATTTATGTGGAATTTTATTAAGATTATGGGAATTAGAGACATCCTCGGAGAATTATAAAGATTTTTGCTGATATATGAATATCTATGGAGATGTTCGTGTCGTGTATTTATCAAGATTTTTGACTTCTCTTTTAACATTTATTCGGAACTGGAATGTAGTTACTAGTTTGTGTGTTTTCTGAACAATTTTTGTTACATTATTAAACGAATATATTTAGTACCAAAATAGGTTGAGGTGCTTTAACACTAAAGAAATATTTTATTATTTAAGTAGGCCGAACAACAAAAAGATTTAATGACGCGGGGGTAACATATATGAATCTTTATGCTATATGTTGATTAATTTAAACCAACCAAAGTAGGAGCGAAAAGCTAACAGCAGCACTATCAAACCTATTAAAAAAAATTGACATGCCAAGTACAAACCCCCGTCGCGTCGTCTCACATCACCCCCCCAAGCAACTCCTCTGTATCTGACCTTGGATATCGTCGTTCATTTGGTGTCGATCTTCGGCCTTGCCTGCTGTTAGACTTCTGGGTAGTTTATACGTGGAAGCCCGAAAGCATACCCTTGTAGTCAGAGCGCTTGTGTAATAAAACATGTGTTTTAGTTTTATTTAGAAATACAGCTTTAATGATGGTTTAATCGCCGAACCTGATACTAATCTAACAGGACATATCCATGTAACAGTATAAGTTTGGTTTAAACAAAGTCAGAGTACAGCATTATAAATTTTGTTTAAAAAAACTCTGCACCTGAACCGGGGTTCGAACACGCATCCACTTCACTGCAAGTGCAGAATTTTACCGCTGACCCAATGAGGCTGAAAAGTCTAATATATATATATATATATATATATATTTATATTAATTGACTTCTTTCTTGGGTATAGGTTTATTTGCAAAATCGCGGGAAACAATGGGATTAATTTGACTTTTCGCCTATCATAGTAGGCTTTCTCAAAAATTGTTCATTCCTTTATTTTTTTTTGTGGTATATAAGGCTATTTTTCCTATCTACAATTCATTTAAAAAACATTTAGTGGTCTAATTATAAAAAGACATTTACAATTTTTCTAAAACTAATTTAAAATTTTATACTATTGACAAATAATTGTTACAAAATTAATAAAATAAGGTTACATACCTCGAAAAATGCATGTTGATTATTCATTTATATTTGAATGATAGATAGCAAGTTAGTGGTTTGCCAGGCAACTCATGGCACCGTTTTAGGTAAAAAGGGATTTCTACCGTAGTACGTTTTTTTGAGGAATTTGAAGATATTTTTTAGCTACTTTTTAATTTAAACCTTAGGGTAGAATCAGACATTCATAATGATATACTACATTTTAAAAATAACGGCTTAGACGAAGTTAAAACTATACTAAAATATCAAATTGTGGTTTATTTGACTTAAATTTTGAATGCCTTGTTTGTCATTTACTGCATTTTTTTCTTTTTTTAATGTAAATCATTTCTTTGATAATTAATTTCTGATACAGGTTATTTTCATCAATGATTTTGGTTTCAGCAAAATTAAATTCGTGTTTTGTGCTGTTTTCATGTTTCTGTAATGCAGTGGATGCATTCTTTGTATACTTATGCCCTTTTATTCTATTTTCTAAAAGTTGGGTTGTCATACCAATATATTTCATAGAGCAGTTTAAACAAGGAATTTCATATACGAGATTGAATTTTTTATTTTTAAGAATTTTAGTTTTTAATTTTATAAATAGGGAGCCTATCAGATTCTGGGCTTTATGACACACAGTTATATTATATTTTCCTAAGATATGTTTTAATTTTTCAGATAATTGAGATATGCACGGCATTGCAGTATATTTTTTTTTGCGTATTATCTTGTCTTACGTTTTCTTTATGATTGTTATAATATAATAATATATGTACGTCCTTTGATAATTTTTTTTATCAGTTTTTCTGGGAAATGATTTGCATTCAAGGTCTCTTTAACTTTATTATAAATTTTATTTTGTGACACTTAGAGGGCGCTACGTAGGCTACTATTATTTATGTATTTATTTGCCCTAATCTTTTTGGCTATGCACTACTGGGTTTTTTTACGAATAAATATTATTCTTGTACCTTTTCTAAGCAAAAAAAAGCTATACTTACTCGACAACGCTAGAGGTAACCGTTCTCGAGCAATTTGCAAGTTTATGCGTCGATGCAAGGAAAACAAATTTCTTAATAATAATAAAATAAGGAGTATTTATTTCAACACAATACAAAATTAAGGTAAGTATGAATTATTCTAAACTATAATAAATATTTCAAAAGATGACCGTTAGTTTGAAGGCATAATGTATTTCTTTTTTTTAGAGAACGACGAACGAATTCCTAGATAGAGAAGCAAATCTGGTACACACTGTATGTTTTAATACCACGCTCTCTTGGGATCTACAATATTTGTATCTTATTTAACAGTTTTGGATGCTGCGAATTCAATCGTTAAGACAAGTAGTTTTCAAATAAATAACCTTCCAGTCCAACATCTGGGAGTATACATTTAAGAAGTGATAAATATAATTTAAGTTCTATGGACAGATCCTTCAGGACCAGCTGTGGAAGTTGTAAACAAGGCACAATGCCAATAGAAATACTCACGAACGGGACTGTTCATTCATAAATCAAGGCATCTTTCCTCGGAAACGTATTGTTTGTATTTGGGTCGAGCTGGTGAGATTTGTTTGAGTTATTATGGCACATCTAGGCGTCGTGCGGATCAGTTAATTAATTTAGGTGCTATTTATTAAACATGGCATTGACGTTTTCTCAGTTAAGTCTGTTGTTACAAATAATTGCGATGTGTATGTTTTACTAGCGAGTACTCGCGACTTCGTTCGAGTATGGCGATAACGAAACGGATATGAAGAGGTATTTACAGCCTGGTTTAGACATATATAGAGTAATAAAACCTTATTAAGCAGGCGAAAGGACTACAGGGTGACCCACCAATAATGTATGCCACTTCCATAGTTTGTCATTGACCTCATTGCAAAATTCTTTCTTTTCTTCAAGTGCAGGTAGTACCATCCGGTATTGGGTCAACGTATTGCTATCCCTTCATAAACACTGGAAATGGTACGCCAAAGGCGTTCGGTTGGATATTTATAGAAATAATTTAAAGTTAACAAATTTTATTTTGACTAAATAAAAATTATATATAACATGTACATAATATATATAGATAAAATAATTATTATTATATATTACACTCAGTTTCAAAAGAAGTGAGGCACTTGATTTTTGACCCAAGTTCAATGTCTTTCTCGTATCTTCTAAACCAGTCGATCGATTTTGAACAATTTTTTTTCGTAGGTAGGTAATACCTTTGTCTTTCAGCAAAAATGAAACAAATGAAAAATTTCTGAAAGATTCTTGAAAAATAATGTAAAAACTAAAACTATGCTTTTTTTGCTATTTTTTGACTTGCCCTGTGTATTAGTTGAGGATTCGTATAGAAACTGTTTACACCCTATATGAAAGACCCTTTTTTTTGTGAGCATTTTGTCTTTTTATTCACCAACTTATCTCTAAAATTGACCGAATTACAGCTTTTTCGCTGAAACCTTACCATAGTTGTTAATGGAAAAATTTAGACAATGTTTTTTTTTTAACTTAAAGTCCCATTCTTTTGATGTTGTATCTGCCAATTCTGCTAGGCTCTCCAGAGATCTTTCGCGAGGACACACCCTTCCTAATTTATTCCACAAATGTTTACTGCATACGTATCGGGGCTATAATGTGGCGATACCCGCAGTTTGGCACTATTGCTAGGGTATACGACTGGGCATTATCTTACGTCAGAATATGCAGAACGATATTCAGGTATAACAATCATTTTACACTTTTGCAGGTTCAAGATCTTCTTGAACTTTTACAGGTGTATTTGATCGATTCCATAAAATCCGCAAAAAAGACTTTCAAATTCGTAATCAGCCACAAAAACTGAACTTAAAACCTTTTAATAAGTCTTTTTTAATAGAACTGGAAATTATACAGGGTGTTTCTTAATGGAGTGTCAATATTTAAGGAGGTGATTTTTGGGTCTATTTTAAGAAGAAAACTTCATATAAATATATGTCTTAAACGGTGTAAATTTTGAGATTCAGGGTGTTAAACTTTCAATAATTTCATAATTTTTCGATAATATCTCGAATACCACTCTAGATATTGTAATGAAATTTGGTATAGAGGTACTATGCATCTAGTGGAGTTTTTTGATGTAGAACATTTTTTTAATTTCCACCAGTGGCGTCCGTACGGAATCCGACCTGCATATTTTCCCAGACATTGATGGTACGCCACTGATTTTTTTTAAAATAAAAATTATTTTTGAAATTCCCATTCATTTTTGAGCAAGTTTGATCCCTTGGTAATTTTGTGTTGGACGCACGGTTTTAGTTTTAAAAAATAAAAACTGTTTCTCTACACGGTCCAAACAATCCTGGTCATAGGACGGATATCACCATGAATGCAGAGGAATATTATTGTATTAAACTCGAGAAATCAAATCTTGTCGAAAATAAATACTAAAAGTTTTCAAAAACATTTTAGAAAAATCAGTGGCGTGAAAGTTTATGTCCATTCTTATTAAAATCAGAAATCGCTTTATCTTAGTGAGAGATATTTGTAGATAATAGTATGTAGTCTTCAGCCACCAATCTAGGACCACCATGTCAATGTTTTTCAGAAGTCTGTTCTTTCGTAAATACTTTTTATAAATTTTATTAAAATAATATGACATTCTTCAACAATAACAAGTTATTTACAAAACTATACTAATACAACTAGGTAGATAATTAATAATTTCAACAAAAATAATTAGGTTTTAACAAATTGACAGCACACTTTGTGAAACAAAATAGAAGGAAAAAATTAGATAAGTTGTTGAAAATACCCACCACCTTGGAGAATACACGCTTCAGCCCTTTTCCTCATGTTGTCGCGAACTCTTTGAAGGATACCCTTGGTGTTTCTGGTAATATCGCAAGAATCTCTTATACGATCCTTCAGCTCCTCTACGGTGTTTACTGGGGTGCGGTAAACTAAAGATTTAAGATGTCCCTATAGAAAAAAATCCAAACTATTTAGGTCTGGGGACCTAGGGGGCCATGGTTGGGGTCCGCCACGACCTACCCATCTGTTGTTAAATGTGCGGTTCAAATATTCTCTGGCTTCTAATAACTAATACTAAAGTGAGCGGGCGCGCCATCGTGCATGAACCACATTCTGTTTCTAATCAGAATTGGTATACCTTCTAACAATATCGGCAAATCGTTCTCAAGAAACCGGCGATAATTATGACCATTTAGTCTTTCTGGGAGGAAAAAAGGTCCAATTAGGTGATTTTCGATAATGCCAGCCCAAACATTTACAGAGAATTGCCCTTGATGATGATGTTCTTCATCTGTGAACATTATTTCGCGATCAAATAAGGGATTACGCGCAATTTTTTCCAAAAACCATTCACAAAAATTAACTCGGAAAGGAAGATCTCGAGGAAGTAAGGCTTGCACTCGTTGAATGTGATATGGGTATAAAAAAAATCATGTAGAATTCTCGAAACTAGAACGTGCGAAATATTTAGGTTAATTCCAATTTTCCTAGTACTCAGTTCAGGATTTTCATCTATGGAATTTAATACTGCCTCTTCAATTTCTGGAGTTCTTACAGTCCAATGGGCCCCTTTTAATTGATTATTTGGCTTGAATGTATCAGTCAACCTTCTATGCACATTTGCAAATATTCGCCTATCTGGTATGACTCTACCAGGAAAGCGCTCTTGATATAATCGCTTAGCTTCCGGTGAACTGCCCTCAGCCAAACCATGTAAATCATGTCTGACAACTCTTCATTGGTAAACTCAACCATTTCTTTTCTCAGATATATTAGATATTTAGAACACAAAATTAATTAAACCTGACTGAATCTGAAAGCTGAACTGTCAAATTAAGTTACAAGAGAAGTATTAATTCTGACAGCCAAAGCCTACTACAATAATAATTGTTATTAGTAATCTTTCTTTATTGATGAACTAATAGTATTTTACAGTTTCGTGTTAAAAAATTATAAGCTCGAATAATAATTTTGAAATCTTTGGGTATTAGTTATTCACAAGCAAATTTGATTTCTCGAATTTCAGTCATAAAAAAATTCCTTGCATGCATAGCGATTGGTGTTGTCATATTAGCGAAATTGTTAAAACTCTGCAGAGAAACGGTTTTTATTTTTTAAGACGAAAACCATGCGTTCAATTCAAAATTACCAAGAGATCAAACTTGCTCAAAAATAAATGGGAATTTCAAAAATAATTTTTATTAAAAAAAAATCAGTGGCGTACCATCAATGTCTGGGAAAATATGCAAGTCGGATTCCGTACGGACGCCACTGGTGGAAATAAAAAAAAAAATTTCTACATTAAAAAATTCCACTAGATTCATAGTACCTCTATACCAAATTTCATTATAATATCTAGAGTGGTATTCGAGATATTATCGAAAAATTAACGAAAGTTTAACACCCTGTATCTCAAAATTTACACCGTTTAGGACATATGTTTATATGAAGTTTTTTCCTTAAAATGGACTCAAAAATCACCTCCTTAAATATTGACACTCAATTAAGAAACACCCTGTATATTAAAACAATTGCCGTCGCCATGGGAATTAATTATTTTGTCAGTTATGTATTTCATATATATTTCACTAACTTCATGATTGTCATTTTTTATACGAAAAGAGAAATGGTTTTAGTGATAAAATGCCCCAGATTACTTCCCGAACAAACGGCAAGATTAGTTGCTTTAGTTAATGTAAATTAGTGTTGAGTAAACGCTACGCCGCTCGAACTGTGGGGGTCCCTGTAGCAACAAATCGTGCAGGGTCAAATGTCCTGTTTACTGATGAATCAAGATTTTGTCTTAATATGGTGGATGGGAAAAAAAGAGTATGGAGAAGAACTGGCGAAAGATTCAATCAATCTTTGATAACGCGTTAATTTTAATAGTGGTTCAGTTATGGTGTGGAATTTCCATGAATAGATGTACACCCCTTCATGTTTTTCCCATTAGACAGTCAATAACAGCCCAAATTTACGTCAATACTATTTTATAGGAGTCTGTGTTATCCCTTGCTGATTTAGTTGGTAACAATTTAATTCTGATGCAAGATAATGCCCGACCCCATACCACATCAATAGTGCAGAACTTCCTAGAAACTGCGTGTATCGATACATTACAGTGGCATGCGAGAAGCCCCGATATGAATCCAATAGAACATTTGTTGGATGAATTAGGAAGAAGGGTATGTTCAGGCGAAAGGCCTCCTGATAGTCTAGCAGAATCTGCAGATGCGTTGTCAGAAGAATGGGATCGTATAGCAATGGAAAAAGTTGCTTTCCAGTAAAAGTGCTTTCGGTTATGTTTTTCCCAGGCAAAATCCATATTTTTATCAACATTTTTCTTGGGAGGTTCCACTTGACCTGCTCATCAAGGACTTTGCTGGTCTCCCGAAATAATTTGAAAACTTGACCTGCTACCTTGCGAAATAGAGTAATAGTATTTTATGTAATCGTGTACATTTAAAATAATAACTTTTTCACTCACTGATAGTGGAGAATTATTAGAACATCTTTTCGTTAGAGTGAATGTCGCCATTTTATTAATATTCTTATAATCCTGTTAACACTATGGCGTAACAGCAAATACTAACATGTTTAAAACACAATTAAGAAGTATTTATAATATGTGTTTTACCTGCCTCCGTTAAGTACTAGCCTATTATGTATGCCTTGAGTAATAAATCTACAGAGTGATAAAACCTCATTAAGAACGCAAAAGGACAGGGAAAAGGACAGGCATTTAAAAGTATCTTTATTATTATTTCTATAAACAAAGTTTACCTACGCCTATGGAAGACCCCGAAATTCAGCCAAACTGAACGGAATTCCCCATTTTATTACTCTATACAGTTCTAAAACAGACTATAAGATCTCCTTATTTAAATACCTCTTTATAAACCAAGTTTTTTGTTGTATTTTCTTTATTTTATTTCCGATTTTATTGAACACCCTGACTGTATTTAAGACCGGCGACCGCGGAGCCCAGTCCGAACTTGATATTTCTTCTACTTCTTTATATTCGATCACTGCTTTTGTCCTAAGTGCGGTAGCATTATCACCCATGAATAAAAAGTTTGGACCTACAGCACCCCGGCACATGTGAACAAGTGGGTTCAGGATATATTCTATGTAAATTTGATCAATCACCATTCTGGGAATAGATATCATTATTCCACGGTCATCGGACATTAAACCAATTCTGGTTTCATCGGAAAACATTACATTTTTCCATTGATTGATGTTCCAATGGCGATGTTCGATACACCAATTTAACTTTATCCGTTTCTGCAATTGTGAAAGGGGCCTATTTCATGTAGCCATCTTCGAATTATTTAGGTTGCTACCTCGATGTGATGTGCTGCCCGAATTTGTTCTTTAATAACTGTTGATGTTGTTGGATTCCTCGTTGCCAGTATTCAAATAAACCGATCTTGATTTGCAGTGGTCCTGCGATTTCGATGCCTTCGAAGTCTATTTTCAATTGAACCAGTCTCCATATGTCTGGAATAAATCCGAGAGACATCACTCTGGTTAACCCTTGTTATATCCAGTGGCGGCTCGAGGGTGAAAAAGTAAGTGAAGTGCAAATGAAGCAAGAAAATATCGAAATAATTTTTTTTTTCAGATTTTTTTTATATATGGAGGGGGTAGAATATTTTTTTACGATTTACCTAAATTTGTATACTAAATCAATTCTCCTATCCTTCGTAGCAGCAAATTTATTTATAACATCCTCATAAAATGGATGGGTTGCCCTAATCTCCTCCGGAAATTTCTTTTGAATTGAAATATTGCCTAGAGAAGTAAGTCTTTCTTGAGATATTGTATTTCTTAACACGTTCGCGACGACGTGTACGACCGGTGGTACACGCCGACTATTCCAGACGGCCGCCGTGGACCACCGGTGTACCACTGCTGTATTTGGATTAAATACGTTCTAAATTTCAGCGGACACCAATAATACCTATCAAATTGAGTGAACAGCTTTAGAAATAGGATAATTATATCAGTGTACCACCGGTGGCGCATCCGGCCAAAAATATGGGTTTTACATAACAACAAAAAATAAACGCATAACAAATTATTTCAATATATTTATTACATATATATTTATTTTTATGACATTTCTTGTTATTCTAACAAGCTAAAATATCTTATAAAAATACCTAATTGTAACTTAATAGAAAATCAAAATCAAAAACGAATTTTTTTAGGTACATTTAGGTATGTCAAAATCAAATACAAATTATGATATTTCTTATTATTCTAACAAGCTAAGATTTTCTAACAAACGTACGTAATTATAACTTATGTTAAAAAAAATAAAAAAAACGAAAGGTAAGTATAGGTGAAAAACAGATAAGTATATAACTAATATAACTCAAACTAAAACTACTTTTGATGCTTCTCATTGAAACACTCCAAGCACATTGTCGGTTGCTTAGGGCAGTCTTAACAAAACGTAACTACCCTTTTGGTTTTATTTCTAGCTTCGGCAGCATTGCTTTGCGCTTGAAGCTTTACGTAACACGGTTGGCATCTTTTTCGATTCTTCCGCGCTGTACCCTCATATTTTGACACCTTGGGCAGCGCTAAAGTATTAGTCCTAGGCCTCTTTCGAACAGGTTGTTGAGCCTCATTGACTGGTACATCATCTTCGGTTTCTACGGTATCATTATGAACATTGTTTTCGTCTTCGTCCTTCAATAACCCATCTACAATTTTTTCTCGAACTAAGTATGTCCATTTTTTTCTCATTACTGCCAAATTTTTTATAAATAATCCACGAATTAACGATGCATGGACCCACCACAATTTCAAAAAAGACTTTCTTGTACCAATTGATACTTTTACGAAGAGAACTATAGTACGCTGACATTTGGTCTGACATGTCAACTCCCTTTTTGTTTTTATTGTAATCAATTACAGATGGAGGTTTTAAAACCTGTTCATTTGTTCGGTTTTTTTTTCAGTATCTTTTAGGTTGGCAGTATGACTGGGCACAGTACTAATCATCAAAACTGCACACTTATCAACCCACTTTATCACACGGACTCCATCTTGGTTTTGTTCGCCATAAATTTCTCCCTTTTTCAGTTTTTTATTGCAAACGGTTTTTGGGTTACCCTTTCTATTAGATCTAAGAGTTCCACACAAATAAGTGTTTCGATCCAAAAGAGCTTTACGCAACTGAACACTTGTATAATAATTGTCTACATAGACGGTTCTACCTTCATTGAGAAGTCCTTCAAGGAGGCTCATGCAAATATTGAAAGTATGTCCACGATCATTATCTGGTACATCTGGGTCATATTTTCCTGCATATATTCTAAGATCATATGTGTCCCCTTCCGGTGTGCAAATTTTGTACAACTTTACCCCATATTTATGGGATTTGGCTGGGAGGTATTGCCGAAATACCAATCGGCCTCTCCAGGGTACCATTGACTCATGGATTACAACACTATCTCCAGGAGAAAGAGTTTCTTTGAACTGATTACAGATAAGGTATACGACGTTCCTCAATTTGAAAAGTCTGTCGCTAATAGCAAGAGGGTCTTGATTATTTGACAATTGAAAAATTTTTAAAAGGGTGTCAAATCTGTCGCGCCTCATTGTTTTTTTGATGCGGCTATTACCAAACATGTCATTACTTGACCAATACAGACGCATTTTCGGCAACCGATTCACACCCATTATTACCAAAATACTTAAGAATTTTTCCATTTCGAAACGACTAAGAACGACGTGGCCTAATATATTGACCGGCAAACCGATTTGTCTCTGTAACTATAATGTCTAGCACTTCATCAGTGAGAAACTGCCTATAAATCTTATATGGATTTGATAAGTCCAAGGTTTGTAACTTTAGACCACTCTGTCCGGAAAATCGAAAAGGCACGGGAATATCTTGGCACGCTTCCCATCTATTATCATTATTTACAGGTGCCTCTTCTTCGCCTTCATCCTCATTGACATTATCTGCTTCATCGACTTCTTCCGGCACATTATTCAAACCTTCATTTTCAGTTTCGCTTTCCTGATTTGATTCTTGATCCGTATCGGTGGGTACATATGATTCTGACGAGTCTGCATATGGGTCAGATTGAGGTTCAGAATTTTCTGAAGACGATAGAGCTGACGAATAATAAGCTCCAGTGTAGAATTTGACTTGAGAAGAAGCTGACGTTGATTGGTTTACTGATACATTGGGGTCTTCACAAGATGTTGGCGGCGTTGCAGGAGATAGCGGCAGTGATAATTCTGTTTGGTCTGGAAGAAGTACAGGTGAAACTTGTTCTAATTCTGAAGGTATCACATTCTGTAAATCCAAATGCAATTCTGGTGACTCCCTGGTTTCCGAAGGAAGCATTGACAAAATTTTCTTGCCTCGAGAAGTCATCTCCAATAATTATTCTGGAATAAAAGAGGTAGATTAGTTATGAAATAGTAATGTATTAGTAATGAAATAACACAAAAACGCTAATTTCCAATGGGACACCGGTGGTACACGACGGCTGTAATGAAAAAATATTCATTATAGCCGTCATGGGCCACCGGTGGTACACAACAAATTTGGAAAAAACACGTACTTATACTTTGTTAGGGCTTATATTACACAAAAAAAAAACAAAATAAAAATGAAATAACACAAAAACGGTAATTTCCAATGGGTCACCGGTGGTACACGACGGCTGTAATGAAAAAAATATTCATTATAGCCGTCATGGGCCACCGGTAGTACACAAATAAATTTGAAAAAAAAAAAAGAATGAAAAAACACTTAAATTTACTTTGTTAGGGCTTATATTACACAAAAACTACATTATAAAATGAAATACCTATAGCAAAAACATTTATTTCTAGTGGACTACCGGTGGTACACGACGGCTGTAATGAAAAAAACATTCATAATAGCCGTCGTGGGCCACCGGTGGTACACAGAGGAGAATGAAAAAGAAAACAAAGATACACGTATACTTACTCTGTTAAAGCTTACATTACACAAACATTACATTTATAAATGAAATATTACAAATGTACTGCCGTCGCGAACGTGTTAAATAAGTTTTCACACGTTCGAGGCAAGAAAAACTTCTTTCCACTGAAGCACTTGTCGACAGTATTGTCAAAATAAGGGAAAACACTTTATATGCTTTGGTTAAAATATCTTTATTTTCATTAATTTTTTTCATTTGCTCTTGCAGCGATATATTCCAATTACTGTCACTGGCAAAAATAAGACCAAGCTCATTTTTAAGTCGTTGACTTTTTGAAAATATTTCCCCATATAACTGCAACAAATTTTTAAACGGGCCAGTCGGAGAATTTAAACTATATTCGGAAAATTTAGCAGAATCTGCCAAACACAAAAATGTAAGTTTTTCACAGTCTTGAAAGCTTAGTGTCATTTCCATTAAAATATGGTCCAATATTTCATAAAAAAGGGTTCTATACTCAACCCTAATTTCTTCAGGTGAAAGCTTAGCAAACTTACGTTTGTAATGATTTATTTCTGTAATAGAATTTGCCTTATCAAACATGGTATTAAATAAATGTTCATTTCTTTTTTTACAGAGAGTTTCACGACAGCGTTTTATATTGGATATGCAAAAATGAATGTCAAGCATTTTTTTTGAAGAACGTCAAATAGCATGTCCGTGATTGAGAAAATGTCATTAAACACTAATGCCAGAAACGTGAATTTAAAATTCAAGGCGGATTG
Source organism: Kuschelorhynchus macadamiae (assembly GCA_030620095.1). NCBI lineage: Eukaryota > Metazoa > Arthropoda > Insecta > Coleoptera > Curculionidae > Kuschelorhynchus > Kuschelorhynchus macadamiae. The sequence continues at coordinate 1,392,783 of JAUTXW010000107.1, forward strand.
ATTTTTCATCAGATTTGTCACAGTTTGTAATAAATTCAAAGACGTCTTTTAATTTATTTCAGTCTTGAACAATCACATTTGCTAACTTCGAATTTGAAGTTGTAACAACACCATAAATAAATGTAACACAAAACAGTCAAGTTAACTGCAAAGGAACTCACCGGTTGCAGCGAAATCCGTGAAAATAAAAGTAAACAACCACCGCAAACTGAACGACACGTGGGAATAGTGTACTGCGCCTGCAATTCACCGAGAGCGTTGGGCTCGACGTCATCGGATACGGGTGGTCATGGCAACATAGTAGGAAAATCGTAAACTAAACATAGCACCTCCAGCAAAGTCAAAGCGGTTTGCGCCACTATTATAGTTGTTATAATAAAGTTCGATTGAAAGTTTTAAAAAGACATGCCGCCAACGGTCAAGTAAAATATTTATTCGAGATGTACAGTTTATTTTTTACCAATTAGGTGAATAAATGAATGTAAAAATTAAAATTTTAAAAAATATATAATAAATATAGATAGATGTTTGCTTGTCTATTTTTCCTGGTGAAGTAGGTGAATCAGGCCGCCGCTGGTTATTTCGGCCACATTCCTCTGACTTCAACCGCTCTCCACTTTATTAAATTTGGCAACACTGTTTAAGGAATATAAAATTAGGAGGACATCTGCAGGTATTCAAAACGTTCAATGCCTAAGTGTATTTTTTATTAATCATGTTTCTAAGTTATGGTTTAAAGTGTATATCTTTTTATTCACCCTTTATTAAAAATGAACGTTTCAAACTTAGTGATGTGTTACAGTAAAACTTTACGTAATCGTAACATAAAAAATTTAATCTGCATGCCACGTCTCTTTTTGGCAGCCATATTAAATTTTGGTTTATTTACATACTCAAGTAACTTTTAGTTTTCCCGGTACAATACAACAAAATTTTCAACTGTGACTATGGCTTCAGAAAGTAGTATGACTAACCTATCAGTGCAATATACCAAACAGTTTAAAAGTTATGTCTTCACTGTATATTTTATTATTTATGATAAAACTTTGTGATGGTACTAATTTTAATGGACAATTACTATTCTGAGCAATCTGAAAAGCATCCAACGAAATACAATTAATAGAATAGCTAACGCAAGTTTATCTATTGTTATAGATACCCTTTTCGAATTAAATGACACAGAAAACGCCTTACGGGCAGTTAAACAAGCTTACGACTTAATGCCGACAGATGTCACAGTGGTCGTCAATGTCTCTCTGTTACTGGAAATAGTTGGACTTCATGACGAATCCGAAGATCTCCTAAAGAAATTTAAAGCCCTTGTCGAAGAAGGACAAAATATTTCCAATGAGGTAAGATAACCTATTTACTAATGTCTAATACACATACACAAACCTAACACACTATTCTTGATATTTATCAGTACCATATTAATCCTTTTTATTGAAATAATTTAAAAATTAGACTCTGTAGTTGAAAGCTAATTCTTGTCTTTTTTGATATATCTTAAAAATATTATTATATTTTTGTTTTTTTCGATGTTTTAGAACACGAAAAACATACTTTTAGATAAAAATTGTTGTGCGCACCGTCAGAGATTCCAAAACTTTTGGACCGACTTCTCGTTTATCTTGGCAATGTCGAAATATATTGAATTTGGAGCAACATGGCTTTATGCATGGAAGGTCAACTACCAAAAATCTAATGCTCTATGAGAACTTTATCTTGAGTCCGATGGAGAATGGGCTGCAGGTTGACTCTATCCACATAGACTTTCGATAAGGTCAACCACAACCTACTGCTATTAACTGCAAAGCTGGATGCAATTGGAATGGGAGAGTTTCTCTTGAGCCGGTTGGATAGCTTCCTGGTGGGTAGAACTATGGGGATATTGAGTCACAGGTGTTTGAGGTGTCATTGGGTGTCCTACAGGGATCCAATTGTGGATCTATTATTATTGATATCTTTATGAGTGGCAGCCAATTTTTGACATTTGCTGACGATGCCTTATTGATACACAAAGATATTGATACCTATTTTAATTGGTGTGATATTAATGGGATATGGTTGGATGAATATTGAAAAGTGTTTTAAAGTATCTTTCCCAATAAGACTTGTTTCTTCAACAGATTTTCCGTATGTGATGAAAAACTCGCGTTTAAGGGCAGTTTGACGCTAGAATGACCTTTGCCCCTCACATGGTCAATATAGTATACCGAGCACTAAAGATACTCGGCTTCGTTAAGAGGTTGTCGCGTGTTGTCTCAATATAAACATTAACAGCCAGTTGCACAAAATTTAATTGCTGTTTAGAATATTTAACCGAGCTTTCGGATTTGATAAACTGCTTATAGAAATTTAGGGACTCGCTGTCAAATTTGACACTCAAAAAAAATCAAATGAAAAGAAAGTTGATAATGGTTTGTCGAATCCGAAACGTTGGATTGGAAAATTAACCTTGCCCAGGGGAGAAAGTTTTGTACAAAGAAAAAGTGTCCTTAAAATAAAGGTTCAATAGCGGAAAAGAAATTTGTGTACGCAAATAAATTTTATGTTATTTTATTTGTCGTAATAGTTTGCCGCTTCACCTATAAAGTGCGCCAGCTAAGCGGTACGGAAAATAAAGGATTTCATAAAGTCTTCCACTTGTAATTGGGAAAAGTAAAGGTTCTAGCTATTTTGCCTATACATTTTGAGCATTTGTTTTCATTTTTACATAAATTTTATGAATTATTATTATTTTGAAGTCAAAAGAGGAAAAATAATTCAAATAGTGAAGTTATTGCAAGCGTTATAGAGGTCTTCACGAAGCTGAAAATAATAGTTGACTATTCCAATTCAAAATCGAACAGAACGCGCTGCATTTTACACTGGAAAATTAGTGTAAGAAAAATTCAAAGAGAACATAATGATCGCTCATGTTCTACTTCACCTTTAAAATCTCCTGTTAAAAAAAGACCCCGATTATCATACAAAGATAAAATTGACGATGGTGATTTTCAAGTAATTCGATGAACAGTAAAAGAACAAAATAGATTTTCCGTACGGGTATAAAACCTTAAATCGGCTTTTACGATCAAATGGTTTTGTTTGACGCAAGTGCGAAAATAAACGAAAATTGCTCATTGAGAGACCAAATATTTTTCACCGGCGAGTGAAATATCTATCAACTGTAAGGCAATATAGGCAAGAAGGACGCAATATTGTGTATCTAGACGAAACTTGGGTAGATAATGATATGACGGTGTACAAATGCTGGCAGTGATGAAAAATTCGCGTTTAAGGGCAGAATGACCTTTGCCTCTCACATTGTCAATATGGTATCCCGAGCACTGAAGATACTCGGCTTCGTTAAGAAGTTGTCGCGTGTTTCTTCAATACAAACATTAACAGCCGGTTGCACAAAACTTAAATGGTGTTTAGAATATTTAACTTAGCTTTTGGATTTGAAGAGCTGCTTATAGAAATCTAGGAACTCGCTGTCAAATTTGACACTCAACAAAAATGAAATGAAAAGAAAGTTGATAATGATTTATCGAATCCGAAACGTTGGATTGGAAAATTAACCTTGCCGTTTTGTACAGGGGAGAAAGTGACAATAGCAAAGTGGAAATTATTTCCATCTCTCATTTCAATTAATCCTATAATTTTAGGAAAACCAGAAAACTGGATAAAAAAACAAGACTCCAATAGAAACTCCAATAATCTTGCGTAACTGTAAACAATAAAACTTAACAAAGCCAAAAATACTAAAACTCACTCATATAAACATATAAGCATCGCAATAAAATAGCGAAAGCTAGAGCAAGGTAGGGCAGAACTCGTTTCGGTTTCGGCAAAAAGATTTAACGGAGCCCTACCTTACTTCAGTGGCGCTTCCAGAACTCTGGTCTGGGGAGGGTACTGGTTAGCGGAGGGGGAGGGGGGTGAACACTCGTTTAGGCACATTTGAAACAAAGGTTAGGAAATTGAAAATTATTATTTAGCTGTACCTAACCCTATTTTTAAAACTAAATTCCCATGTCCCATCCCGCGTCATGATTTTTCGTGTATAAATTCTGACAGTGGCGGGGGGGGGGGGGGTAAGATCGCCAAACGCCTTACGTGTGCGAGACGTTGTTGCCATCCCAGCTAGCACTAAAGTAGCTACAACTGTTTCCACTACTACTTTTTAAGAGTTTTCACGTATTTATTACTAATAATCCTACTATATATATCAACACTTTGGGTTATACGTTTTTAAGCATTAAATATGTATTTGCTACTGCGAATAATACTTTATAGTAATTTTCCATGTAAAGTAATTATATAATAACTACTGCCAAGCAACTTCTAAAGGAACTGACTCAAAGTTACTGTTTCTAATCTGTTTGCTAAATTACAACTTTTAAGTATCAGTACCTTCCTGTACCTTGCAGCGACTACTCCATTACGTCCAAATGTACTCCTCTAACGTATTATTATAAAGTAAAAGGAATCGTTGCAGAGTAGACAAAGTTATCGTCTACTGCTATTTTAAACTGGCTATTACCAGTCCTCATTCTTCTGTTGCAAGTTAGAAGTAAGAATTACAGTAATTATTTGCTACAAGTAAACTATTACCTCTTATACTTGACGTTCCGGAGATAGGTGGCGCTGGTACGAGATTAGGTCGGTGATTTTATAAGGATACTGGCAACAATAGATTAACCAATTTTTGGTTGTTCGGCCGTATTGCTGCTAAAATCGTTTTGTTTACTTTTCGCCATCGTGAGTTTCTTATCACGTTTGTTGTTTTAGTGTCTCATTTTATTAGTTTGTGGTTATTAAAATGAATATTGATTCAAACAAGAAGTTCTCAGCCATTGGCCATATGAAGAAATGTATTTAAGCCTGGTTCACTTGTTTTTTGCTTGTAATTATAAAGTGTTTGTGATGAATGCGTAAATGACTATGATCGTAAATGTCTTAAGTTTAAGTTTACTCCGAGAAAAGTTATTAAATACATTTTGGTTTTATTTTGCTGTAAAAGACAATATTGTTTCATGTCTTAGTGTATGGTTTACTTCATTCAGCACCTCAATTTGAGGTAGAAGCTCTCTAAGATTAGCATAAAAGAAACTTTATTTAGTGGGCCAAAGTATATATTACATTACCAAATTCACTTGGCAGACAACTCTCATTAATCGCTTGCACAAACATCGTTATTTGTTCTAAATCTAAATGAAAATGTAAGTTTGTACTAGATAGTTCAAATAGATTATTAAAGTAAAACATTAACATAACCCTACATTTACAACTGGCGCTGACAGAGGTTGTCAGTATAAAAGAAGATTAATTTAGTCATATTTTGCGAAAAACTAACGATAATATGGGTGACCCCATTTACACCTTTAGAAATTTTGCATCAATTTGGCGGGTTTTAAGATAATATAAATCTACACTAAGTGGTTGATTGAAAGAGAGGCAGTAAAGTTAGTGTGCAAATCACCGACTGCTCAGGGAGATTGATTCGATTTCTATTTATAAGGGCGCCAACAGTTCTATACCAGTTGACTGTTAACCGCTCTAGATGTTATGAGTACCACTCCTCAAGACCACTAAGATAAAATGAATTAAAGCTAATAGTAAAAAAAAACGAAGCATATTCAACAAATAACATTTATTAACAAGTTCAGTGCTCCCCAAAATATTTCCAGAAATATGTATCTCCTGTAGGTTATTTTATATAACATGTAAGAAACTGGCCTTAATTGAAGTTTTTAAAAAAATGACAATTGACTGTGTAATGATCCTATGTTAATCAGTTTTCATACCTCAAATGCTGAGAGAAAAATCTAAAGTATATTCAAATAAAGATCACTATCCAAATATTAGATCAACTGTGTAAAATGTTTTATAAAAATAGTTAAAGAATCACAAAACAACAAACTAAACGTTCAATAAAACCTGAAAACTAAGTAATATGGATGAGAAAAGAAATTTTCAATCAGCTAATGACAGGTAAAAGTAACAGACTCCAAAATCTATAAATGTTTATAAAGAAAATCTTTAAGTTGTTTTAATTTACCGAACAATTTGATCTAACAGTAAAAATTTATCAAAAGATGCAAAATAATCAAGCAATTAATTAACTTCATTAATTCAAATACAATTAACAATAATAGAATAAAAGAAAAGAGTATTATGTGAATCTAAGAGCAGGCAAATAACAAGAAAAATTTATATAACTAAGTTTCAAATCCAATAACCAATATTACCTAACAAATTGACACCATTGTTTTATATCAAAATACCTTTAAAAAGCAAGTAAATATAATAAATCATAAATATCATCACATATTCCAGTAGATAACACTTATTATATACCTTGTATAAACTAACTAGATCTTATAAGTTAAAATTTCAAGAATTCACTTTACAAGAACATCTTAAAGTATATTATACTATCGAATGTTGGCAGAAACCTTATAGACTATTGTGTCATAAACTTATACTGTGATCTGTATCTTAAAGCCTACTATACGGTCAAATGTTGACAAAAACCTATAGATTATTGCGTCCTAAACTTATAATGTGATATTTGAGTATCAGCATGAGCTATAAAGTAAAAATAATCTTATTGACAACACCAATAATCATGGTTTATGCACACCAGCAGTAGTCAGAACTTTATATCAAAAAGTATACTCTACGCTCAAAGGAAATAGAAAAAGTCATAAAGCAATAAACAATAAAGTCAATTCAGCACAAGGGATGTTAAAATTAACATACTTATCTAAGTGTCTATCAGCATCGGTGACTTAGATCAGCAGTCTATGATGAAAGTGTCATCGAAGATATTTCCAGCAGGAAAACTGGGTACGTACACACTTAAATACTAGGTAACAGACTTCTGCTCCACTTACACTGACACATCCAGGTTCAAACCCTGGTTAGGAGAACAGGAACAAGAAGTAGAAGAGGAGGGAGAAGAAGAGAAAAAACCCTTATTTGATGGTAAAGGGTTTCTTATTAGTCATTTCGTAAAGTTTGTTCCATCAAAAAAAATATGGTAGGTGGTCAAGTACAGTTAAATCCTCACAAGAGAGTAATAAAAGGTTCCTCAACCAAAATATTAAGGTACAACGTAATTAAATACACATAGAAGCCTGCATGCTGATGTAAATCCCAAAAGATGGCCTGGATTAAAACAGGATCAATTCGCCGACAAACTTTCACCCTTAACCTTCACCTTCCAGAGAGACAAGAAGCCTAACCTACCTCACCACCAAATCAAGGCAGCAGTAGGGGGATGACAATCCGTCAGTGGTGCCACTTTACTAAAATCAAACTGATCAAATCTGGACAATAGATCAGCCAATCCTTGAGCTGGATCACAGGAAAGAAAAATATTTAAAGGAGAAGAAAGTAAAATTACTATTTTATTGCCTCAATATGAAGCGGAAGATTTCGCTAAGCAGAGACCGCGAGCACCTTACTACATCGATAGGAGACTTACAGTACCGGATTTACGTATTTTTATGCATTCAAATGTAGTGACGAAATTAAAATGTTACATTCTTCTAAAGTTATTGTAATTCGATCTACAGCTGTTAATTAGTTGTGTATGTGTTGTGTTATCATCTATGAGTAACAAGTTAAAATAGTTCACAATGGCTTCACATACCATAAAAAAAAGGAGCTTTCGTCATTCAGCCACATTTCACGATTTAAAGCGGTATTTTAAGGAAACAAAAAATAAAAACGTAACGAAGGGTTATGGTTATGATAGATGGCCGAATTATAGTGGTGATTCAAGTACCGCAACTCTCCACATGTTATGACAAAACGCATTACATTTTAAAGAACCGGCGGAATGTTTATAGTATAGGTTTAATAAGAACTTTGTAGATAACTTTATTTGTACCACCTTAATGTTCAAGACTTCAGTGTAATTGGGTATAAGTAACAGTTGCGTATTTAAAGAATCCAAAACAATAAAAGCGTCTGGGAGCAGTCGTAGACACTTGATGTTAAGTAATTTTCTCAGTAAAGAAATGCAGCCAACCTAAAAGTAAAGGTCCTATAGAATGCCATTGTCTATTTTCATGTCCCTATAAATATGTAGCTATAATGTTTGTTTTTGTGAGTATAAAGACTAAAAATGCTTACAAATTGAACATTACGTTAAAAAAAAACAATCACTCTTTATAACAAGATATTTAATGATAAATACTATTTAAACCAAAGTTCAAAGTTACATTTTTGATATTTAAATTGGTCAATATATTTGACCAAAATGTATTGAAAATTAAGGGAGAACTGCACACAAAAAGTGAAAAACTAGCAATAAGGTCTAGTCAAGTTCAAAGTAAGATGAAAAGACATCTACGTATTAGAAAAAACTCCCTGCACGTCCGACCTCAAAAAAATTGGTTATGTATAGGCAATTTAAATTACATTTCGTTTAAAAATGGGTTGTTCAAAAGGGTTCACGCGCTGCAGGAATACAAAGACATGAGTACGATTTACCATTTCAAATTTTGCAGTTACGTAGACAAAGGATCAATGCAAGGCGGTAAGGAGCTATTTTATGGAAAAAAAATTATATGCGACGGCTTTGCGTCAAAAATGGTCGAAAATGGACAAATCTACTTATATTTTATTATTCAAGATTAGATTTTTTTCATAAAAAATCGCATTTAGCGCCCAATTTCCCTATTGAACTCACATTGAAGATAATACATATCTCTTATAGTTTTAACATAATATTGCAGCGGCGGAAGGCTTGCAAATGATCCATGATACTGCGTGCAGTTCCCCCTTAACGAATTTTAGAGGCGCGTAATTTGTTTACGACTATAATCAGCATATTCACCAGAAAAATTGCCTGCTTAATTTTAGGTCCTTAGCATAGCCAGAAATCTAATTGAAACGCATGTATCCTACCTCAAATACCAATAACGTATTCTATATGTTCTACACCAAGGGTGCTCAAACTTGAACTGCTGGCGATCTACCTGAATATTTTTAGACTACTTACGATCGACTCTGAGAGGCTGCAAGTATGTGTGATGCAGGGTTATCGTACATACACGATACATACACCCTACCTACCTACCTACCTACCCAGGTAGGGTGTACCGTAGCATATATAGATCTTAGCTTTCCGCACAATATACATTATTTTAGTCAAGGAGTGACTTTGGATGTTGAAGCGTGGCAGTGCATGTCCTCAGCATACTTTTCATAAGATAGTACATAAGCACTGAGTGGTAATCGCAAGCATGATGACATATAGTTAGTCGATTGCGATATTTTGACTTAATTATCTTCATTTCAGAAAATGCAGACTCGCACAAGCAAGTTGACCCAAACATTGCTGTCAGTTGAAGGGCGATTTGCCTTAGATTCGGATATTTATCTTCAGATATAAAACACCAGAAATTTGTATCAGATGCTGCAGCTTTGAGATGTATATTTGATATAATCTACACCAACTCATTTTCAACAGAACATGAGTTCATATTAAACTGACTTGCTATTTCAGTAGCTAATTCCTCAATGTTTTTACACGAAAAAGGATAACTCATAACCTCCTGAGATCCAGCGTCCATTTAAATGGACCATACATTTTTCGCCTATTATTAAGCTAATCGTTTATTGTATACTTTAGAATCCAATTGTTCATTCAAATGGACATATTAGTTCCGCCATCTATGCAACAGTTGTAGTAAAATACGTTACATTTCATACTCGGTGATCAACTGTGACTAAGTAAACATGAGTGCCTTTGGCAAACAAACGCTAGATAGTAAGTATTTATGATTTTACGTAAAAACAAATAAATAAAAACATAGGATTAGTAGTAGAGGGGGTTGATCTTGCTGTCTAAGTACTGTTTATTGTATTTAAAAACTGTTTGCATTCTCTACGTTAAAAAAAAACGTGTACATTTAAATGGACACCAAGTCTTCCTGCCTGCATTTTTTTTATAACCTTAAAATTTTTTTATTCTCATTTTTTTTTTAATTTTTAGCAATTTTCGGCTCTAAAAAGTATCTTCGTTTTGGAGAAGATGATGAAAAAATTTTGGCTTGTTTGGAAGAATCTGATATTGAAGGATTTGATGACGACTTGGATGATTCCGAATGTGAGGCCACTGAGAACTTTGACAGCGGTGCCGGCGGTGACAATGCACAGGAATTACCATTCGAAGAAAATAATGTTTTTGAAGACGATGTTGAAATGGAAGACGACGAAGAGCATCTTTCAGATAATTCATCTGAATCTGATGCAGAAATGAATGTGCCTCTCAGTGTTCTAAGACGTCGTTGGGGACGAACTTCATGGAAAAAAGTGGATAGATTTCAACCATTAAATATCGATACGCCTGAGATGAGGGATACCAGTTTTGAACGAAAGGACTGGAATGTTTTCGACTATTTTAAAATATATTTCGAAGATTCTGATGCAGAGGAAATTTGCGCTTGTACCAATCTCAAATATTTCGCCGAGCACAATCAACCTATGAATTTAACAGTTGAAGAAGTTAAAAAGTTTCTTGGAATTTCAGTTCTGATGTCATGCCTAAAGTTTCCGCAAATTAAAATGTACTGGGCTGCCCTCACCAGAGTAGAAAAAATAACTAAAAATATGACTAGGACAAGGTTTTTTAAGATCAGAAGTCATTTAAAAGTTGTCGTAGACAATGATGTTCCAGAAGAAAAGAAAAAAGAAGTTGTGGAAAGTAAGGCCACTAATAGATAAAATAAAAAAAACTTGTTTATCCTTGGAACGCCATCCCATAGTAGCTATAGATGAGCAAATGATTCCTTTCACCGGTGTATGTAAGATGAAGCAATTTGTCAGAGGCAAACCTAATCCTGAAGGCCTCAAACATTTTGTTTGTGCTACACCAGAAGGATTGGTGTTAGACTTTGAAATTTACCAGGGCAAAGGAACTTTACTTCAAGCTTGTGATGTTGACTTAGGAGTGGGACCTAGTGCTGTAATTCGTTTGACAAATTCTTTAAGGCCAGGTTCTCATGTGTTTATGGACCGCTATTTTACAACAATTCCTCTCTTAGAGTATCTTTTGACAGAAAAAAAGATTTTGTGCACGCGAACAATTATGAAATCAAGGATACCTGCTGCGGTGCATTTAACTGCGGAAAAAATTGTAAAAAAGTTTCCTAGGGGTTTCACTGAACAAACGGTTAGGAATGATGGCCAAATCAACGTCGTGCAATGGTTTGATCAAAAGCCAATTTTTATAAGTTCCACTAAACTAGGAGAGCAACCTGTAGATAACTGCAAAAGATGGTGTAAAAAAGAATCTAAATACATTCAAGTTCCGCGACCCCACATAATTAAATGTTACAATGATTCCATGGGGGGCATCGATCTTATAGACAGGATGATAAGCTACTACAGGATGTCCGCAAGAACTAAAAAATGGACTGTGAAAACCATCTTTCATCTTTTTGATTTAGCAATAGCTAACTCTTGGATTTTGTATCGTCAAGACCGACAAAAACTAGGTGACAGGCAAAAGGATATTTTAAAATTTCTTGAATTTAAACTTGAAGTTGCTGACTGCTTGTTAAAAGTTGACCCAAATGCCAATGCTGAAACTACCAGCTTCACAAGATTAAAAACAAGGAACAACCTAGCCGGTTATGATTCACCAAGATCCAGCCCGACCCAAAAAACTCAGAAAATGCATTTGCCTGAGTTGGTAAAAATTAAAAATTCTATGCGCTGTAAGCAGAAAAATATTTGATAATTCAGCCTTATACGTATCATAATTCAACTGAGGAATTCTTGCTTTCAAGACGGAAAATGTTTCAGATCCTTTCTTTTCAGGTGATCTATCATAAGTTGCAATTTACTTTTAAATGCGTTTACTGCGCTAATCATCTCAATAACAGTTTTTCCTTTACCTTGAAGCTCCAAGTTAATGGTGTTTAAGTGCATTGTGATGTCAGTCAAAAATGCTAAATCAGTTAGCCATTTTTCGTTTTTCAACATCTAAGTGTCATCACCTCTTTCGTCTAGAAAAACTGTTATCTCGGGCAATAATTCTTGAAACCTTTTTAGGAATTTTCCGCGGCTCAACCACCTAACGTCCGTTGCTGACTCCCTATCTTTCAACTGCAACTTACAGAGCCGCCGTTGCAAGCTACGTGCACGGATGGAACTCACAATTTTTGTTGCAATGCCCATAATTTCGTCCCTGTTTAAATCTTTTGAACACAAAACTTGATGTATAATGCAATGGATTGAAAAAAATGAGGGGAAATCTTCATTAGCTCGACTCAATGTCACAAAACCGTTTTTGTTTCCAGTCATTGCTGGTGCTCCATCTGTTGAAATGCACACTAACTTATATATTGGTAGCTTGTAGTTTTTTACAAAATTGAAGAAAACGTCATATATATCTTCGCCACGGGTCTTCAGAGGAATGATTGTCAAAAATTCTTTCTTAGCCAACATGTCATTCAATACCATCCGAATAAAAATACACAGCTGGGCAGTGTCTGACTTATCGGTGGATTCGTCGAACTGTAAAGAAAAGTATGTACATTCCATGATATCATTTTTTAGTTTATCTGCCATGCCCTGACTCATGACTTCAATACGCCTTGTGACAGTCGGACGAGATAACTAAAGTTCTCTAATGGATTCGCCGAACTGTAAAGAAAAGTATGTACATTCCATAATAGCAGACATGATTTCTGTTTTATTTTTAAAATCTCCAAATAAAGTCTCACCCGCTTCAATAAATGCTTCCTTCACAACCGATCCATCTTCGAATGGTTTCTTGTGTTTCGCCAATATATGAGATATTTCAAATGACGCGATCGTAGATGCTTTTGATTGTTTGGGTGGTCTTGTGCACATGGTTTGTTCTTTTTTTCAAACAAGATATCAAATCACGTACTTTTCGTTTTCTTAATTCACTCTTTGGCGGAAAATCCTTTTCATAGTTTTTATGAAGCGTTTTATGATGCCTCTCTAAGTTACCACGCTTAGGTATTGCAACTGACGCACGACAAATAAGACAAATGCACTTATCGTTCACCATACAAAACAAAAATTCTTCCTCCCAATCGTTATTAAAATGTTACGTTACGTTTTAGATTTCTTCGCTTCACTCATTTTGTACTATTTAATAGTAAACTTTGTATCTACATAGTATTGCCTTCAAGTTGCAATTCAGAATGACTCCAATTCCTGCAGGCTCAACATTTATATCGGCGTGAACGAAAGTCTCGAATGTTCCCGTCAAACGCGCCGCCCGAAATTTCTAGAAAAGCGCAAGAATAAAAAACGCGGCTTTTCTTTGACAAGTACCGAGCGTTACTTTGATAAAGATACTTTGAAAGATACTTAAAAAAAATCAGTTTCTAAGGACTCTAGGATCTCTCAAAAGCAGGTTTTATATTGTCAAGATTTTACTTTTTGCTTAGGTATGTAACCAGAGCTAACCAGGTAAGTGGAAACACCATGTTTCCGAGACGACGCGGTATTTCCGCTATAATTTTTCGAAAACACCACCAATCTTTTTTTTTTTTTTTTTTTTATTTTTTTTACGGGAAAATTTGTACATGCTAAACATTCTAAAGTACAAAATCGAGAGACCCAATAAAAACAGTAACTACATCAAACATTTAAAATAGAGAAAAAAAATTGAATTTTATAAAGCCCAGCAATCTAAAACCCTTGAGTACAATGCTGTCAATATGCTTCAGTGTAAGAAAACAGTGTTACAAATAGGAGGAGAGAAAAAAATGAAATGAACTAACAACGTTGCAATCTTTTCTTTGTCTACTATACTTTAAATGGCATTTCTACGATCCACCATATCCTTTCTTGTAGTAGGTCGAGTCGTATATATATTAAATCTTTTTCAGTAGTTTTCAGTAATTTTAAATATATTTGTTATTAGTTTATTGTTAGTTGTTAGTTCATTTCGTGTTTTTTTTATTGTTTCAGTGAAGCCAGTTAGAACTCGATTTATTAGTTTGGCCCAAACCGAGCCCTGCCCTGCCTCGCCCTAGCTTTATCTATTTTATTGCGAAGGTTATGTGGTTAGACTGAGTTTCAGTATTTTTGTTTTGCTCTTTTGTTAAGTTTCGTTCTTTACAGTTACGCAAGATTACTAAAGTATCTATTGGAGCTTTGCTTTTTTCCAGTTTTCTAGTTTTAGGAGTAACTGAAATGAGAGACAAAAATAATTTCCACTTCACCATTGCCACTTTTTGTCCTCTTCAAAACGGCAAGGTTATTTTTCCAATTCGACGGATTCGAGAGACCATCATCAACTTTCTCAATTTAAATGCAGAACTATATTTTTTATTTCGCTATTCAATGCTCTTCAGAACTATTAAATACATTGTGATATAGAAGTCATAGCGTAGCATTTGATTTTTTTGAGAAAATCATCATTATTTGGAGAATTCTGAAACAACGCCATCTAAAGACCAGTAACAACGTTATTACGGTATAGCTTATTTATGGATCCACGAGGAGAGCAAAAAAAGCACTTTTTTGGACACTAAGTCGAATAAAATACAATAAAATACAATACATTTGAATGTAAAAATGTGTGACCTTCCCCCTCCACTTTATTTTTGATAATAGCCAAAAATGGTCCGAAGCAAAAAAGTGAGTAATTGGTTGAACAATACAATGCTTATATTTTCCGCATATCTCAATCATGGAAATTCAAGAGAAAATTGGCATTTACACTTTTGTGTTGCTGTTACGCCCCCTAGCGGCCACCTTTCATACTTGAAAATAATTTGCAGCAATTTCTCTTGGCCGATTTATCTATAAATTTTTGTTCTGCCATTAATGGTTCCCGAGCTACAACCGACGCGACGGACTCTATTATTGGACCAGCCTGTACAGGGTATCCGAATTTCGATGGTTTTGCGGGGCATCTCCCTTGTTACTGAAGATAGAGAGATGCGGTTTTCGCAATACTGCTACTTTTTTGTGAAACCAAAGATGCCACAAACAAATTATTCCTAGCCCTTTTCGTTTTCGAGATACAGGGTGAAATTGAAAATTTTGCGTTTTCAGGTACCCCTCGTATCTCAATCGCCTGGCAACTTACCGAAAAGGTGAAAACTAACATTGATACAGTTTTTTGCGTAGAATCTAGTGGCGTAGTCAGTTTTTTGGTTAGCTATTGTCGTTTTCGAGGTATTTTTTTTTAAATGGGTTACCCTGTATATTTTATAATATTTGGTTTCTGCTTATTTTTAGCTTCTCAAAAATATAAACACTATATTTATTTCAATCCGGTACCGACAATAAAGTCAATTTAAAGAAATTTTAATCTGTTTTTCTAGTAGGCCATGAAAATTGTGTGTTAATTTTCTAAATCTGAATTATCTGTACCAAAGTTTGTTATAATACCATAATTAAACAATAAATCAATAAACAAAGATACATACCTACTATTTAGTATTTACTCTGGACAAGACAACTAACACAAATACGTAGGAAATCTAATAAAAAAATATATACCTATTATACACTAAAAATGTTTTATTTACAACAAATGACATTGTTTTTAATACTTTTCTAATATTGACAATTGTGTTGTTTGAAAAAAAATACAACTATTTATTTATGCCTTAGAAATACCCAAGATCTGTTTTAAATAATGGAGAACGAAAAACTTAAATCAGAAGTAAATTCCCTTTCCACTAAAATTAACGGTATGGAGCAGATGAGCAGGAGCAACAACATTGAAATAAGTGGAGTACCCGAACATAATAATGAAAATTTGGTCAAAGTTGTTCAAAATATTGGCTGTTTTATTGGGTACGCTGTGGAAGATAAAATGATCGACTTCGTACACAGGGTTCCCACACAAAATGCTGAGAACCAACCTAAGAACGTTATTGTTAGGCTTACTTGCAGACGCTTCAGAGAGGACATAATTGCAGCAGCCAAGGTAAAAGTTCGTGATAGTCCCAAAAAGCGACTCATTCTGGATAATACTTCTGCACCGATTTACCTAAATGAACATTTAACACAAACTAAATCTTGATTTTCCTTTGAACGTGTATTTTTAAAATTTTTTATTTAACTTTGTTATATATGTCAAATTCAAAAAATTCGGATGGGAGCTGGTCGAATCATATTTGAATTAAACGCTTTCTAATGCTTTAGGAGCAATTTTTGTATTACTTGATATTTATAGGTTAGTTTGTATTTAGAGTAATTAAACACTTATAATATTTTTGTTTACTGCAGAATATAAGCCATTTTTCCAAAATTACGTTAAAATAATTGAATATAGTGACCACAGAAAACGTTTTATGGCCCAGTTTTGATAGCCACTTTTTATAAATATTCTTCGTGCTTCCTTGGTATGTGAGTTTCATAGTGAGGCTGAAGATATTTGGCGGCGATTTAAAAAAAAAGTGAGTGATAATGAAAGTGTTTATTTGTGTATCTTGAAGAAGACCCATTCCAAGACTGTGGGTCACCTGCCTTCCAGTGATGACATAGCTATTTCAAAGCGTAATCTTTTAAAAAATGTAAAAAAATTGAGGACTTTTTGGATCACTGAAAGGGTGAGTAATAGTAAAATTATAATATTCGGAGATTTTACTGCCCTCAGGCAATATTGTGATATGTTGTTGATTTCAATCCTTTCAAAATTCCAGAGGAAGCTAATTGTACCTGCTGGCGAATCATCGAGAATAAAATCTAGATGTATCTCGTTGATATGCATTATTCATATATATCGCGCAGTGTCCAGTTCAAAAAGAAACAGATTCATATGAAATTATGATTGTTACTGGAAAAACTTATAATAAATTTAATCAACATTATTGTCAAAGTCGACAATAAAACAACAATACAATTACATCTATTTCTCAATGTAAAAAGTCCTGATGGTAAAACTTATTATGGAGGTTTCCTGCCTAAAATATACATCCAAGTAGAACTGAAAGTAAATTTCAGTCCATTGATGAGTTGATATAGGGTTCGTCTCTCAAGCAATATTTGCCATTAAAACCGATTGCACAAATATACCTAAAAATTATGTAAGTTTTTAATATATTTCATAAAGGTAATTATAATGAAAAAATTATAAATGAGAGAAAAGGAATACTATGAGTTTTTTACCCCATGGAATAATTTACTTAGTAGTAATAATTTAGAAACTAACATTTTAAAATTTTATAACAGAAAAATAAATAATATAATATCGGAATTTGTGGACACAACTGGTTACCGTAACAGTAAATATCCAGCATACTTTTCTAGTTCCACTATTAAGGTGATCGGAAATCATTGAAAAGAAAAAAATAAATTCCATAATAAATGGAAAGTTTATGGAAGTTTGAGTGACGTTCCTTAAATACATGGTCGATTTAGAACAATTAAAGCCGTTCTGATTTAAATACCTTTAGAACTCTTAGAAGCCGTTCAAAGACACTAATTAGAGAAGACTACCAAAATTATACCAATCATATTGAAGCGGAAATTCCCACAAATTGCAAAAAATTTTGGCATTTTGTATCTGCTAAACGCGGAAAAAATGATGTACCTTTGGAAGTGTATTTTGAAAACTGTACAGCTAGTAATAATAATGATGTTTGTAACCTTTTTGCAACTTTTTTTAAATCTGTATTTGAGCCAAAAACTAACAACCTAATAACGTCAGAGAGTTTTTCAGGAAATGCGACTTTCAGTCGACTTCAATTGTGTGAGTCGGAGGTTCTTTCTGTGCTTAGAGAACTGGATCCTAAAAAGGGAGCCGGTTCTGATGGCATTCCGGCTATATTTGTCAAGAAATGCGCCAATGGTTTATGCCAACCACTTCTAAAATTATTTAATCAATCGCTCAATGAGGGCCACTTTCCTACTGTATGGAAAAGGGCCATTGTTGTGCCCATCCATAAGTCTGGTGATAGGAGTAACATAAAAAATTATAGACCGATCTGCAAACTCTGAAAAGTTAGTCTATAAACATATTTTTTACCTAGTTAAAAACATAATCAATAGCCAGCAGCACGGATTTTTTGCAAATAGATCGATTGACTCTAACCTCATTAGTTACTCGCAATTCATCTTAAATAGTTTGGATAACCGTCTTCAGGTCGATTCAATCTACACGGACTTTAGCAAAGCATTCGATAAAATTAACCATGAAATTCTTATAAATACATTGTCCGATATCGGTGTAGACAGCATAATCCTCAAATGGTTCAGATCTTATTTAACCGATCGGGAGCACTCCGTTGCGGTTGCGGGATCCTCGTCTGATTCATTTATCTAGACATCTGGGGTACCCCAAGGGAGTCATCTGGGACCCTTACTCTTTATTATTTATATAAATGATATCAGTAAATGCTTTAAATTTTCGAATTATTTATTTTATGCGGATGACCTGAACATTTATAAAGTAATACAAGATAGCGTCGATTGTCAGCAATTGCAGTCAGATCTCGTTAGGATTGAACAATATTGTTCTACAAATAGTCTATATTTAAACACTGAAAAATGTTTTACAATTAGTTTTACCCGTAATCACCAAAAAGTGGTTTTCAATTATAGTTTGAATTCAAACCAGCTTCGTAGAGAGGTCCAAGCGAGAGACCTAGGCGTTATCTTCGATGATAAGATGCTTTTTGATAAACAAATTGACAATATTGTTAATAATGCGTTTAGAATGTTGGGATACATAAACAGGCAATCGAAAACGTTTCAAAATAATAGTACTTTACTGACCCTCTATCATGCTTATGTTTTTAGTCGACTGAATTTCGCATCCTCTGTTTGGAATTCCATGTATGATGTCTATATTCAAAGAATGGAGCGCGTACAGAACAAGTTTTTAAAATCTTTGGCATTTTGAAACAACATGGCCACAGATTACAATTATTTACGTAAAGAATTTAAAATCTTAAGCCTGGCAGATCGCAGGCTTATAAATGATATCGTTTTTCTGAAAAAAATTATTTGTTGCCAAGTCGATTCAACTGATCTTTTATCCCAAATTCAAATAGCAGTTCCTCAAAGAAATCTAAGAAACACTCGTTCGTTTGTACCTCCTATGGCTCACACTAATAACTGTGCAAACTCTCCTATATTTAGAATGTTAAACTCTGCAAATGTTCACTGCGATAACATTGATTTGTTCTGTATGTCCTCCAAAAATATTAAAAAAGCTTTAAAGGTCGATTTTCTAAATGGGTATTAAGACATAAGTTTTTTTTCCAGTATTGATTATATAGTACTATATGTTAAGTAATAGATTATATGTAGCTGTGTAGTTTTAAGTGTATGTTAGTGGGCTAGACCTGTACGTGTCCCAAAGAGAAATAAATAAATAAATAAATAAATAAAATAAGGCGGCCATGACTTGATTAAACAAAAGAATATATAGATTCTGTTGAGCTATTGTAGAAACTAATTGACTTTTGTTATTGTTAAATTATTTTAATCAAATATTGCCTTTGTCCATTTATCAAATATCAAATGGCTGCGAATTTCGAAAACTTGGAGAAATATGACATGCTTGTTTGTTTTATACAGTGCCAGAAAAATCCTGATGAAGCGTCAGAGATGTATCTAATCCGGTAAGTGACTAAATAAACAAAATAACTTTGCTTCTTAAACCAGGACTTTTAGGAACTAGTGATGGCCGATGTAGAAGGACTCCCAGTATATTTGAAAAACAAAAGTACAGATAATAATAAAACTTTAGTTTTGTGACTTTTTTTTTCAGAATAATAATAGTAAAATTTCAAATTAAGCCTATCGTTCCTAATAGGTTACAATTGTGTCCAAAATTTGCTTGTAATAAAAAAGCATATTATTGCAACAAGTCTGTGACATGAAAGATACGATGTCACTAACAAAATTAATTATAATTAAAATATTTGAAAAGTAGTATGTATAGTAAAATAATTCAATTTAATTTATTTTGAATATGTCGTTCTATACTCTATATATCTGTAAATAAGCATTTATTTCTTATAGATATCCAGAACGAAGACAGCCCGATTAGAGAACATTTTCAAGAATAAAAATAAATCTGATCAATCACGGATCATTCAAAGTACCGCGACCGAAATCATATTACAAAGAAAATCGGGAAACTGAAGAGATTAATGTTTTAGCTGCCGTTGCAATTAATCCGTCAACTTCCTGTCAAAAAGTCGAGGATTAAATGAGAGTACCTAAGTCAACAGTGCAGTCTATTCTAAAAAAATACCATTTGCACCCGGGAGGTGCACAGCGTCGCATAGATTTCTGAAATTGGTACATTCATATGACTAATACCGAAATAAATTTCGAAAGAAGAGTTATATGGTCTAACGAGGCATATATCTCAAGTGCATGTATTCTAAATCGACTCAATAATAGATACTGGCCCAAAGAAAATGAACACGTTATATTTCCACGCGAACAACAAGGCCGGTTTGGATTTAGCGTGTCCTGCTTTATCCTTGGCATAAAAATATATCATTTATAACGGTAGTCTTACTAGAAACCGGTACCTAGAGATACTGGAAAAAACGCTTCCTGATTTATTAGATAATATTCCTTTGGCACAATTAGAAAATATTTTTCTTCAGCAAGATGGTGCCCCGGCTCATAATGCACGGACTGTTAGTACCTTTTTAGAAAATGAATTTCCAGGTCGCTGGATTGGTACAAATGGGGCTGTAAGATGGCCGCCTAGGTAGCCAGATTTGTCGGTCCTAGACTTTTTTCTATAGGGATATCTTGAAGGCATCATTTACCAAAGACAACATCACACGATCGAAGATCTACAAAACGACACAAGAAGAACCTTTAGATATTTACAAGCTCGCCAAATGATTATGCTTAACGCGCTAAGTAGAATAAGAAAGATGTGTGATATGTATATAAGGTATAATGGAGAGCAGTTCGAACAGTATCTGTAATTTCTACACCCTGCATAGCCTTTTTTTTCTAATTTAGTCAATAGTAAGTATTGGACAGAATACAATTTTATTGTCAACATTAAAAAAATAATTGAATTATCGTCATATGTATATATTTTTAGTTTATAATATGTGTTTTTAGTAGATTTCTTAGATGTTTGTGTGTTTCGCTAGCGTAAAAATTAAATAGTATGAATCTTTGTTAGCTGATTTATTGTTTAATAATGATATTATAACAAACTTTGGTACAGATAATTCAGATTTAGAAAATTAACACACAATTTTTATGGCCTACTAGAAAAACAGATTGAAATTTCTTTAAATTGACTTAATTGTCGATACCGGATTGAAATAAATATAAGAAATATACAGGGTATTCCATTTAAATAAACCCAACTATACCTCGAAAACGATAGTAGCTAACCAAAAACTGACTACGCCAATCGATTTTACGCAAAAAACTCTCTCTAAATTAGTTTTCACCTTTTCAGAAAGTTGGCAGGGCATCGAGATACGAGGGGTACCTAAAAACGCAAAATTTTTAATTTCACCTTATATCTCAAAAACGAAGTGGGCTAGGAAAAATTTGTTTGTAGCTTCTTTGGTTTCACAAAAAAGTACCACAGTGTTGCGAAAACCGCATCTCTCTATCTTCAGTAATAATGGAGATACCCCGCAAAACCATCGAAATTCGGATACCCTGTACAGGGTGTCCGGATTTGGTTGCAAAAGCAGGGTATCTCGCTTATTTTTAAAGATAGAACCTTGCGGTTTTCACGAACCTAAGCTAATTTTTTGTGAAACTCATGAAGCCGTAATCAAAATTTTCATAGCCTTCTTCGTTTATGAGATACAGGGCGAAATAGAAAATTTTGCATTTTGGGACCCCCCTCGTATCTCGGTTATCCTTTAACTTAACGCAAAGGGAAAAATTGCTGCTTATGCAGTTTTTTACGCTGGATCCAGTGGCGTAGTCATATTTTTCATTTGAGTTGTTATTTTTTAGATATCACCTAAAGTTGTGTTTTTTTAAATGGGACACCCTGTATATTTGTTCAGAAATTGATTTGTCATTTTAAAAGCTTCTCAAAAATATATAATAGTATGGGTCTATTTTAATAAACAACAACAAAAATCCTAATTTTTATAATTATCATCCCAAATTTTGCAGTAGGCCATGCAAAACAATGCTGCGTTTTATTTAAAGTCGTTAACAATATCTACATCCTAACAATAAATCAAAATAAATATGTAATTTAATCTATTATTAAAAAGTAGCACCTACCTAGATTTATGTAACACAAGAACAAAACAGTAATAAATTATTATGTAACAAGCCTTTCAGCAAAAATCAACTGTCGTATAAGAACTACAGTAACCAAGGAAATCAAAAGAACTGTTCAAACTGATTTCCATTTTGTTCTATGCATGCTTCGCACAATTTTCGTATTCGTTTTAGGGAATTAAGCAAAATAACGAGATGATTTTGTAAATAGCGATCCATTGATTGCTAAACTTATTGTCCGATCCATTGATTGGTAAAATTATTGTCCAGAAATAATCTCGTCATTCCAGAATTGTGTGGAGGAGCACCGTCCTGTTGATAATAAATTTCGTTAATTTGCGCTAGAGGAACATAGTCAAATAATTCAGGTATAGCTGCCTCTAAAATTTCTATATAGCGATTGGCTGTTAGATTTCCTTTAAATATATAAAATTTTATATGTGTTCCTAATATGAAGCAGGACACATTTAGACCAAACCTGCCCTGCTGTCTTCTGGGAAATATTTGGTGTTGATTTTCCTGGGACCAGAATCTACTATTGTGCCTATTGAGTATACCAGAATTACTGAAATGTGCTTCGTCTGACCATATAATCTTCCTTTCAAAATCTCTAACCATATCGCATCTTTCTCGAAACCAATTGCAGAAGATTACCCGACGCTCTGCATCTCCTGGCTGTAAGTGCTGCACGAGCCTAAATTTGTATGGGTGGTATTTGTGCTTTTTAGAATTTCTCGAATTCTAGTTTTTGAAATCCCTATGCTCTTTTCACTGGCCCTACAAGAGTTTGTAGGGTAAGCTTCTGCATTAGCCAAAACTGTAATTTCCTCAGCCTCCCGATTTTCTTTACTATATGTTTTCGTACGAGGTTTGATAAATGATCCGTGATTAAGTAAATTCTTTTTTATCCGATAAAAAGTGGATATATTAGGTTGCCTCCTTTCTGGATATCTAAATAAAAATTAAGCAATAGTATTTCAACATACCTAAAAATTAACTATTTAACTGTTAAAATACATCTCAGAAGCCGGTTCAACATTTTCATTACTTAATTTAGCTAACATATCGTACTTTTCATAATGTTCGAAAGTTTGGTTTTCTTCCATAATAATACAAATATATTTTTACACAATAAATAAATACAAAAAACTAGCGCTATATTTTATATACGCGTACAAAATTGGGAAATGTCATTTGCTTCCAAGAAAACAAAAGAAAACGGCATCGTTTTGCATGGCCTACTGCAAAATTTGGGATGATAATTATAAAAATTAGGATTTTTGTTGTTGTTTATTAAAATAGACCCATACTATTATATATTTTTGAGAAGCTTTTAAAAGGACAAATCAATATCTGGACAAATATACAGGGTGTCCCATTTAAAAAAAACACAACTTTGGGTCGTATCTAAAAAATAACAACTCAAATGAAAAACATGACTACGCCACTGGATCCAGCGTAAAAAACTACATAAGCAGCAATTTTTTCCTTTGCGTTAAGTTAAAGGATAACCGAGATACGAGGGGGGTCCCAAAATGCAAAATTTTCTATTTCGCTCTGTATCTCACAAACGAAGAAGGCTATGAAAATTTTGATTACGCCTTCATGAGTTTCTGTCTTTAAAAATAAGCGAGATACCCCGCTTTTGCAACTAAATCCGGACACCCTGTACATATCAATAACTATAATAATGATAATTTTTGAAAAAAGCTTAATTTTGATCTGATCAAGTCGTGTAACGATATCATATTGTTTGTAATTTTATTCTCTACAATTCATTTCTTTACAGTATCTAGATTGCTTTATTAGTTTTGAATTTAAAAGTCAAAAAAGAAAGAAAAAAGCAAATTTTTGCATTAAATTGTTAAATAAATGATAGTTGCGAGAGTAGACATAATAGCATGTTATTATGGACTTACTTAATTGTGATAGCGCACTCGGTTTCTAGTTACTACTTATATGTGTCAAAAATCTTTATTTATTGGCCTTTATGAGTGTGTATATTAGCACCCCCTAGCCTCCACAATATCATATTGTGTTCTATTGATAGTTAGACCCTGATGTAATAATAAAAAAAGTGATGACAACGGATTTTTATATAAAACTCCTAAAATAAAGCATCCCTGGGTTGTTCCGAATATAAAAATACTCCATTTACTTATTAGATTCTATTTTCAAAGCTTCATTCTGAAAAGGACAAAAGGGACATTTTTAAGGATTACTTAGTTTCCTGCGTATTCCTTTGTTATTTTCTGGAGACTATAAAGCCATATAAAAAACTTGAAAATTGGTTATATGATATTGACCCTTGTTTTAGTCCATAGCATAATAAAAATTGGTAAAGGCTGCTGTTTTATTAAATTAGTTATGTCATAATAAATATGCGTACTATATCATGAACCTTCCGCAAGTTTATTGAAAGCGACAAAACAAAATTGAAAACTAGGTTTTGTTGCATTATGTTCCTATTCGTTAGCAGTGAGGTAAGTTCGATATACAGGATTACCGGAAAATACGTTTAATGACAGATTACCTATATACAAAATTGCTTCGTTTGGCCTGCAGAGGGCGTCAATGATTTTGAAAAAAATTGGTTTTCTTGGAAACGTGTTAATTGATTTTAACTATTTTTGGTGTATGGTCTAATATTATATAATGTCGTTTTTTAGTGGTATAGTGGCCAGTTATAATAAAGTGGAAGTTAAAGCTGATAGTATCTAATACCTAAGTTATATTAATACATACCTTTCGAGTTATGAAAAAAGTATCTTGTAACCAGGGGCGTGCGGTGAAATTTTAAGAAAGGGAAGCAATTTTTAGAAACTTACCTATTTTGTAATGTAATTCGATTCTTCGATCATTTTTTGCAAATTCGTCAATGACGTCATCATACAAACATTGATGCTCCGACATATTTTGGAGAAGTTTATTTTCAATGGACAACAGCGATGTATACGAAAGTCTCTCCTGCCCCGTTGAAATTCTCACAAAATTTTTTATACGTTCAAGTGTTGAAAAATTGCGTTCTACTGATGAACTTGTGGCAGCTATTGTCAATACTAATTCACACAATTTCGACACTTCGGTGTAGGCATCTTCCAGCTCCTTGTGTTTTAAAAATTGCATTAGTTCCTTAGCGTTATTTTTGCGCTAATGTCATCCGTTTCGTAAATCACTTTTAGTTCAGATCGCAGTAACTCTCGGTCAAAGAACTAGCCATAATGAAGAAGAAGAGATGTAAACGCATCTTCTGGAAAAGTTTTTCCTTTAAATGCATCAAAATTGTAGAGCTCGAGGAATTTAGAATCATTTAAACCGTTAAGTCTATAGTTTATTTGTTGCTGAATTTGATCGATTATTTCATAAAAGGGGCGTCTGTATGATGTTTGAACATCTTCCACCCTGTCTGTTCGAAGACGTTTGGCTTGTGGCTCTACATTTAACGTCATCGTTTTCTCCCAAAATAGGTCAAAGTCATCTCTTTTTTGGCTTAACATGGACTTAAAATCATCCACTTTTTTTTAGGTAAAAAGCAATATCATTTATTTTAGTTTGTAATATATTAAAAACGTTGTCCGAGAATGGAAATATTTCTGAAAATATGTTCAACAAATAATTAAAATTAAAATCTCGTTTCAAACAGTCTAAAAACCTCCTCCAACTATTTATTGCTTCTGACTCCCACGTTTCATTATTTTCTATTATATTCTCAAATAGTTCAATCAGTGATTCACGATTTTCAGATACTGTTAACACAAGTCTTCCATTATAGTTCCACCTAGTAAGAGCTATTTTGGTTTGTGGACAGTGGAGTCCAAAGCTTGTGTACGTTTTGTTGACTTGGAAAAAAAAGCAGCCATGCCACTTAAAGTAACGAAAAATACTTTACACTCTTTAATGTGATTGATGGACTGAGATAAAACTAAATTTAATTTATGAGCAAAACAATGGACAAACACAGCACTTGAGAAATTCTTTCGAACTTTAGCTTGCAGACCTCCTAATTGTCCTGCCATCACTGCAGCTTCATCATAGCCTTGAGCAACTAATTTTTTCTCTCCATTAATTTCTTTAGTAACTTTATAAACTACGGTATATAATGCATCTGCTGTGTGATTTTCAAACACATTCTTAAAACCTAAAAATCGCTCTTGAATATTTCCGTCTGTTAATTGGCTAAAATTAGTGATATCAGTTGTTTCGTTCAGAACAATAGCAATGAACCGCGCCTCGCCAATCTCCTGCTTAATTCTTTATAGAATAATGGTTCCAATAGCGGAAATTAAATCATTCTGGATTCGATTAGACGTTCCGCCAAAAACGCTAGACTGCTTTGAATGATTTTACTAGCAATCGTCATGTTAGCCATTAAACTAAGTAAATCTTGAAAATTTCCTCTTTTTGAAGAAACCCTTGTTTCGTCATGACCTCTAAATCCCAATTCGTGCTGTCCGAGAAAACAAACAACATCGATAAGTCTTCTTAATATTTGCCTATTTTTATCGATTAGTTCATTGTGTTGGCGGTGAGTAATTTCCAACTGTTTATTAAGGGCGTGTTCATTCTGGTTTTGCAGAAGACTTTTTCTTTTATGACGGCCTGCAAATGCGCTTTGGACATAATGTTTCTTTTTACAGCTTTATGGAAATTGTTTAAATCGGAAAAACCAGTTTTATTCCTTTTTTTTAGACCTTTTTCATTTTCAAAAAGTTAACATGGCCAACAAAATAATTTACTTATATTTTCACACCTTGTTAGCCATATAAATTGTTCGTATTGTTTTTCCGGATAAAAATGTCATTTTTTGTCAGTTTTTCATTTTTGTGGTTAAATTTTTCATAGGCGGTTTTGCCCTTCCTTTGGAAATTATTTGAAGCTTATCAGCGAAGTTTAATATTCATACACACTCTTCTTACCTTACTAAATTCTTCAACATTTTCAACGTTATTACCGACCGCCGAAGTTGAAGGTATTTGCATATCCACGTCCGTATTATTGTCTTCCATATCGCACCATGCACGACGCGACGTACGTATCACACAACACACGGATGGCCGTTCAAACAAAGAACCTACTCCAACGATAGCTTCCGCCCCCACTTAAAGCACGCTACTGAAATGCAAAAATTGCAAACAGCCGGTGGAAAGTTCGATAACCTCTGGCTCGATTCACAGGAAATCAAGCATACAGGACTTGGCTGCAGAGAAGCTAGCGGCCCGCATAGGTTCTATTCGATTTCTATTGTGGCTCGGTCGGAGTCAAGGCCGCATTTATTATGGGCTTGATAATTAAGATAATATTTTAGCATTTTTAATATAAACTAAATTAATGGTTTCCTATTTCAAAAATTACATTTTAGAAGATGTTTTGTAATTTTTTTTTGGGGAAGCACTGCTTCCCTTGCTTCCATGGACTGCACGTCTCTGGTGAATAATATCTTGTACTACGTTATTTTAACAAAAAAAAAAATAGATAGAAAATAAAATTAAACTAGGCTAGATGGAAAACTTCTTTGTCCTGAATTAATTTCCAACAAAATGTATTGTTTCATTTGTGTCTGGAAATAGAAACAATGGCTTGTCATTACCAGCGGAGTGAACCAGCAAAGTTTTAGACACACAACACTAATTAGGCAGGCTTATTCTTTTCAATGAAAAAGCATTTTTCCATCGTAGCGTGAAAAGGGGCTTATTTTATTTATGTATCACAATACATATATGGAAGTCTGGGTGTATTAATTACTATAGACAAGTCTATAACTTTTTGTTTGAAAATACGCCGAAACTTTCTGTTCGGAATAATGACGGTAATGCTTTTAACTCTATAATGCGAGAAAGACGAGTTTGAGTGCCTGAATTGCCTGGACTGAAAAGAACTAATAGGATATTAAATACCGAATAGGGAAGTGTTTCATTATTGCCGAGAGATCTGTATCGTTAGGTCAATATCACTAGTACATAGCACAAAGTGTTTCCTAAATTAACGTCTGTAAGCCGAGTACAATGCTTATTTTTATTAATTTTCATGATTGAAAAGAGCTGCTCACATTTATACGTGCCACCGAATGTACAAACTATTTTTCGTTCGAAAACTCTCAGCTGTGGACACTTTTCATCGGAAAAGTTAAAAAATGAAAACAGTTTTTACTTCTTATTTGTGTTTCCTACAAGCGAATTTTTGCCTTGCTTTTGAAGCTTCAAATTCAGTTCGTTTAAGTGTCCTGTGATGTCTACCAGGAATGTCATGTTGGATCACAAATTTGCGGCAATGTATTCTCTTTCATTTCCATAAAATCAGCTATTTCTTTTCTAAGGTCATAAAATCTTTTTAGCATTTTACCTTTGTATGTCACATCCTGGTGTTCTGAAGAGAGTTCATCCAAAAATGCTTTAAACTGGCAATGTTTAAGACCGCGGAATGTATTGAAATTGATGGTACTTAGTACTACATACACAACGTTCTTCAGTCGAATGTACTTAGAGCACAAGTTTTGTTGGTGAATAATGCAATGGAGAATTATTAAATTACATTCTTGCACATTCATAGCGGTTGCTCTGCCTCAGTTTTTTCTAACTATGCGAAAGCCTTTGATTGTGTTAGTCATGAAATTCTGATAAACAAACTGAATTTTTATGGAATTCGTGGTATTTCTTTAAATTGGTTCAAATCTTATCTTGGGAAAAGGCAACAACTTGTAAGGGCTAATGGTTCCGATTCTGATTGTAAGTTGATTACAAGTGGAGTCCCTCAAGGTTCAGTCTTGGGACCTATTCTTTTTTTGTTATACATTAATGATATCACGAACCTTAAAATTAATGGAAGAATTTCCCTTTTTGCTGACGACACAAGCATAACTTGGAGTGAATTTGATACAATCTCTTTACACTCTAGTATCTCCAAAGACTTGGTTATAATTAAGGCTTGGTCCGATTCCAATATGCTTTGTTTTAATGTCGATAAAACGGTGGTTATCTTATAAGGGAACTTTACAACCACTTCAGGTACTTAACAGCAATATTGAATACGTAGAGTCGGTTAAATTCCTGGGTTTAAATATAAATAATAACCTAAAATGGTCTAATCATATTGACACTTTAACTAAATAACTTTCTACCGCCTGCTTCGCCATTCGATCAGTTTCAAAAGAACTAGACGTTCCTTCTGCCAGACTTACTTATTTCTCTTTATTTGAATCCTACCTCCGCTATGGCCTTCCCTTTTGGGGCTGCTGTACCACCGAGCAATTTCGTAGTATTTTTATGCTTCAAAAGAGAGCCATTCGTTATTTGTTTGGTCTAAATAATAGAGCTCACTGCCAATACTATTTCAAAAAACATGAAATATTAACACTTCCTGCATTATTTATTTTGGAAACGGTATGTTTGCTGAGAAAACATATAAATACCCTCCCAGAAAGGCCACAACATGTATACCCTACCAGAAACTCTAGGCATGATATATATCTTCCCATTCCTTCCTCAGAATTAATAAAAAAATCAATTATTTACGCCATAAAACTTTACAACAATCTGCCAGTATATTTAAAAATCTATCCCTATGCTTGCACAATTTCGAAAAAAAAACCAAAGCATACCTCATTGAGAGACCATTTTACAGCGTTAATGATTTTTTCAGTGAGTAAGTCTTTTTAAATTGTCACTAAACTCGCTTGTTTACTTAAATCTTTTGTGAGTCATGTCCTAAATCGTAGCATAGCATTTTGAAAATCATCATATAGAGAAAAGAACTGTCGAACATTCACTTAAAACTTAATTATTTTTGTTAGGTATTGGATTAAAAACAAAATTTAATTCTTTTTTGTATACTACATTCTACACTAGTTCAATATACCTTCTGTTTAACATCACAATTATTTGTATAACTATAATAACATAGAGTTTAAGGTCGAATAGTTGCAATTTTGATTTCAATGTCATCGAAATTATTCACCTCGTACATGTGTGTTTGTTTACTTTTATAAGGTTATTAGGATTCATTAACTGTTTTGCGGCAATGTTATGTTATATTCTAACGTGTGTTTTACGATTTGGTAAATTGATAATTTACATTTTTAAAAAGCATTGACCTATCGAAATTCTTTTCGATTAATGTTTTGATATGTCTTATTTTAGGTATATTTTGCTTTGTCCATAAAATTGTAAAATTTTTCTGCGGCAATAAAGCATACTTTTGTTTGTTTGTTTGTCTTTCCTTAAGAATTCCGACAAAACCTTCTCGTGAACCGACTATTGAAGGCCCACCATCTATACACACTCCAACTAATTTACACCACTGCAAACCATATTGCTCAAAAGTACTTTGCACATCGGCAAAAATATCTTTTCCAGTGTCCCCCTACAAATTATTCATCAACATCTCGTAAATATAAAAATAGCTACCTGGGCTGTGTCAGATAAATCGGTGCTCCCATCCAAAGCAATCGAAAATATTTGAAAACCAGCCAATCTGTCAGTCGATGTTTTTTTGATATCACTAGCCATCGTATATATATGTCGAACAACAGTACGTCGTGGTAAGCTCACTTTCTCAAACTCTAACTCCATTTCTGAGCACAAAAGTTCTGCAACTCTTTAACACACTCCTCCTTTGGAACTAACTATAGAACTAGCTTTAACAACGCTGTCTAGATTTAATATTTGTGAATGGAAGATTTGTTGCTGTTTCCCTAAATTGGGAATGAGTTTTCAAATTTTATCCTTTCTTAACTGGCTTGCTGGAGTAATGCCGCTTTATATTGTATTCTTTTAAAACAGAAAATATTTAGTTGCACAACAAGCATATAGGTTATATACATCAGTCTATTTGTTTTGGAAAATGACGACATCCTGTGTCCACTTTCTGCTTTTTTAAACCAGACATTTTGATACAGTTTTTTTTCTTCTGAGCTGAATTTGCTTCAACATTTCCCGCGTCTTTTCTCATGAGTTGTTAAGAAGTAATGAGTTGACAAGAGCGTTTATATATAACCTGCTATAAACAACTAGAATACTCTCGGATCGAGAGTGTCGATCGTACAAGAATATGCGATGTGAGCGCTCAGTACCGAGTGTTATTCATAACGCATCGGTCGGAGCGCTTCAAGATCATCTGGCGGCTTCTCGAACGTTTATCTATTTGTCTCTTTCTAACAACTATTTCTGACTCGATCTGTGGCGTTCTACTGCGTACACTTAATAGAATTATTTACCGATTTTAGTCTTTATGATTTTAAGAATACAGTTTTAGGTTGGTTAAGAGCAATTACAAATAAACAATGTGTGCTAAATCTTTATTTTTTTGCGCGTTATTTGAAATTTCTGGGCCAGATTGGAGCTGGTGGAGGGCCGGATCCGGTTCGAGTGCCGGGAGTTGCCCACATATGGCCTAAACTTTCAAAACCAGCAAAACATAAAGAACCTTCGGCAATTTTGAATTTCTGGTTCGTTCTTTCGAATTTATCTAACAACCTAACCTAACCTAACCTTTTTTTTTTGATGGGTTGGAGAAGCGGTTTATCGCCTTGTATTTGGGCTTCTCGTACCGATCTTATGCTGCCCAAAGTGTGCAGGACTCCTGCCTTTTTTCCGATAGGTTAGACAAACTTCCTTCCCCTGTTCTTGCAGCTCCCAGATGGAAAATCCTGGCGGACATACGTCATCAGGAGAGCCTGTGTCTTTTGGCTATGTGCTTTTCAGATCTGTGCCCTTTCATCAGTTTCTTTTCTTTTCATAATATCTACTATCATTTTCTAGCCTACGTTCCACTTTCTAGGTGAAGACAGCATTTCCTCAAACAGATTTATTACGGTGTGTTCGACGCTGTCCAATTCACCGCAATATATGCAGTGTTCGTCCGTTTTCCCAGTTCTTTTCGTGTATTCTCAGAAGCATTCGTATCCTGACAGTACTTGTGTCATATGGAAGTCTATGTATCTGTGTTTACACGCTATCCACCCTTGTATATTTGGGATCAGTCGTTTTGTCCATTGGCCCTTTGTAACGTCTCGGCCCTTGCCCTTTTCCTTGCTTGTTTTGTGGGTGGTTGTTGTTCTTCTTTGTCTAAGATCCATATTTCCCTTGCTGTTAAGTCAATGGGCGGTATCGCCGTAATGACTTGCAAAGCTATGGTAGATACCGTATGGTATCCGCGCGCAACCTTCAGAAGTGCTTTTCTTTGTACGTTTTGCAACCGGTTTCTGTTTCTAGCTATCCCTAGTTGTTCTCCATGCCATATAGGTGCTCCATAGAGGACTGTTGATTGCATGACCTCGTATAGCAACTTTCGTTTTTGAAAGCTCCAAAAATTCCAGAAACAATACATCTATTATCTAGTTTTAGCCTCCGTGAGGGTAAAGGGTGGACCCGCATCTTTGAAAGATCGCCTTACTATCTGGTACCCCTCTCCCCCAATGTCTTCATTTAGCCTATTGCAGAGATTGTTCCAGTGCTTTTTCTTTTCACTTTTGATTGCTTTTTTTAGCTCTTTTTGGGCACTTTTGTAATCTTGCCAAGTTCTGTCAGTCCTGTTCTGGTCATTTCCTGCTCTAGCGCCTCTAGTATGTATTCGCCTTAATCTGATGCATGTTGCGCGATGTTCAGCAATTTCATCATTCCACCAGTATGGCATAGTCTTTCTGGATGAGGTTCTGACTTTTTCCGATTGCTTCACCGTCTTTTTTAATATTGCTATGAGATTTTCTGGGTTCAATGAGTTCCTTGCGATCTCCAGTTCCGTTCGTAGTATTGTCGAAAATTTGGTTTTGTCTATTTCGAGTTTGTCTTTCATTTCTGTTCGCTTTTTTGAAGAGTGGTTTATTGTGTTCTCGATTTTTCTGGCAAGGCCCTGAGTGGAAAATGTGACGTCTGTGTATGACTCACTTCTTCCTCTGATGAAGGTTGGCTTATCTCCTCTGTTATGGACCACGAGCTGCAACCTCGCCCCAGCTTCTGACAGAATTCTCTCTCTTGGATCTTCGTTAGGGGATCCCCATTCTTGTGACTTTGCGTTGAAGTCACCGAGAATTAGTGATTCCCTGCCGCCTCTCTGAATAGCTTCTGCTAATACATCTACATAGGCTTCATAGTCCCCCAAAGGTATGTTTGGGGAGACATAGCATCCAAAAATATCGAAGTCTTGCGTTTTTCTTTCTAATAACCCCATCCATTTTTATTACTTTCTCTACCTTTATGTTGCGATTTGAGAAGTAGATTGCTACGTCCTCCTTACTGTCGCTAATCCACCCCTTGCTGCGTGCTATCTTCTTGTTTGGCTCGCTGGCAACAATAACATCTGCATTGATTTCCTCAGATGTGGCAAAAGCCATGTCGTGTGCTCGTGGCGACCGGTCGGCATTAATTTGAAGTATTCTAGAAGAACCTGACCTAACCTAACCTAATAAAGCCAAAATATTGTCAGAAAGGGATAATAATGAAGACTATTTCAACAGTAATACTCCACCAGTACTTAAAGAAGCTGCAGAAAGAGCGGAAGCAAGTTTACTTCCAGAGAAAAGTAGGAGATAATATGAAAAGGTTGAAGGTATATGAAAATTGGTGTGCCGAAAAAAATGCTAAGAATATCGTGTCAGAGACAATCTTGATGGTATGTTTCAGCGACAAGGCAAGGCAGGTATCTACCGAATGATACGGACATTGCTGGAATTAAGGGAAAAGATTGACATATCAAAATATAACAAACTTGAAAATGGAGAATAAAAGTTATTCAGATGCCGATATTTTAAATTTGTTTTACATTCACGGCGAGTGTTAAAGGAAAAAGATTTAACACTCTTTTTCCGAATTTGCTACCAATGAACCCAAGAATTAAATAAATAAATAAATAATCGCCTTTATATTACAGAAATACATATTTACATAGACAGTGTAATAATATTCAAAAAAAAACGGCACCACAATGAGGCGAAGTCCAGCACAAGTCGGCTACTCTACTTAACCTCAAAAGTAATGCAGAAAATGTATAAGTATATAAATAAAAGAAAATCAAATATATAACAAATATAGATACAACCAATATATCCAAAATAATTCATAAGTAATTGTATAGTTATAATTTAAAATATAAGAAAATTATGGAGAAATTTGAAGTTGTGACACTAAAGACACTAAAGTGTCAATAAAAAATTTTTAAATTGTTTTTTGAACTGACCTCTGAAACATGGCTGAACGATGGTGAGGCATAGTTAAATGATTGGTAAAACGAGTCCTGTCATGAATATTATTACGAGGTACCAATTTATTTTTTAGTTGAATAGATGCATCAGGGTTATTTAAAATATTTAATACCAAAGTAGCCATATGATGAAGTCTGCGATTGTCCATTTTTAACCATTTAAGTTGTTCAAATGTATGCGATATATGGTCAAACTTTCTGAGTCAAAAAATGAACCTGCAACAGGAATTTTGAACCTACTAGATCTTATTTTTATCCAAAATATCAATACAGTTACCATAAATAAAATCACAGTAATTAAAGTTGGATAAAACTAAGGATTCGCACAGATTTTTGCGTAAGCGCAAATTTAGGATGTGTCTGTTACTGTACAAAAGTTTTAAAGCTAAAAATGATTTTTGCATGAGTTTTTTAACATGTTCTTTAAATCTTAAATTTGAGTCTATGATAATTTCAAGATTCTTTGCTGACTCAACTATAGGTAGTATTGGACCATCCAGAGCAACATTAAACCCTTCTTTTAAGGTATTTACCTGATTTTTATTTCCGAAAAACATAACTAAATATTTTGTGGGATTTAATTGTAAGCTTTGCTCGGACGACATTATTTTTAAATTGTTTAAATCATAATCAATTAAATCTGATGCTTGTAGCGAATCCTGAATACTAAAAGAATAGTAAAGCAGCATACGCTTGTATTTGGCAATATTTTGTAGATTTCAGAATGTCACCTGTATAAATAAGAAATAGTACAGGGCCCAATATTGATCCTTGAGGCACTCCAGAGAGAATCGAAATTTGTTTTGAGAGTTTGTTTGCACAATATATCTTTTGAAACCTGTTTTCAAAATAAGAATTAACAAGATTAAGGGATGCCTCATCAAAGCCATAGTATTTTAATTTGGAACAAAGAAGTTTTTGGTTGATGGTATCAAAAGCTTTAGAAAAATCGAGAAGTACTAGCACGGTACATTTCTGCTGATCCCAAGCTCTTAAAACGTCATCTATTACCATAGATAAAGCCACCGAAGTACTAAAACTGTTTCTAAAACTACATTGAAAACTGGTAAAATTTTATTAAATAAGACAAAAATATACAGTTGGTTGTATAACATTTTTTCAAAAATTTTAGAGAGGGTTGGTAAAATGCTAATAATCCTTAAATCACTGACTTCGGATGGACATGATGTTTTCGGGATTGGTTTACCAATTGCGACCTTCCATTGGTCAGGAAAGTAGCCATTTTCTATGCAGAGATTAATAATATGAACAAGATATATATCAATAAAAGGGCTGCAATACTGCAGCATAGATGCCCTTATGCTATCTACATCCGCAGTATCATTTTTAATATTTTTTAACCCTAAATGTACCTCTTCAACTGTGTCAACTTAAAAGAAAAACTAATATTATTTTTAAAAAGATTATTACTAGAGAACTCAATTTTATTATCACAATTTAATACATTCTGCAAAAAAGGTCCAAAATAATCACTAATTAAATTGGGATTCTGCAAATTTTCGGGGATGGTTTTATTGTTTTTATTGCAGACATTTAAATCGTTTAATGCCCTTCAAATTTTACAGTGGTTTTGATCAGCAGACAGTGAATCAATATACCTTTTTTTTTTCACGTCTCACTACCGATAGTGCGAAATTTCTTAACCTTTTATAAGCTATCCAATCATCTAGATCACTCGTTCTTTTAAAAGTCTGTAAAGCCCGATCCCTCTGTTTCATGTATAATTTAAGGTTTTCAGTAAGCCACGGTGCTTTAGGCTTTGTTATTCGAACTTCTTCAATTGGGGCATGATGGTTAAACAAATCTAAAATAAGGTTATTAAACAAATTAATTTTGTCATCTATGCTATTTACATAAAAAATATTATTCCATTCCAAATGGTTCAACTCTTGACAAAAATTGTGATAGTTAAAAGATTTATAAGACTGAAACTTAATAATTTTAGGTACAACACGGACTTTATTTATAGTTAAACTGCAATAAACCATTCTGTGGTCGGATATATTATCCGCAGAGATCGTACCATGGCTTGAAACAAGTTCTTTATCTGAAACAAAAATTGGGTCAAGTAGCGTAGCCACATTTCCGGATATTCTATTAGGCTCATTAATAATTTGCGATAGGTTATAATTTTCAAAACAAGACAGCAATGGATTATTTAAATTAAAAAGGTCAATATTAAAATCCCCCATTATAATGACCTCATAAAGAGAAGTGGCAACACTGGACAAAATATTATCAAAATCTTCAATACAATTATTAATGTTTGTTTTAGGTGCACTGTATATTTATTTTTAACTTTAATTTAAAAAATCAAGTACTCAAGTGATTCATTAACTGGAAAATCAAACTGAAAAAACTCAGGGGTATGTGTTCCCTTGAGGTAGGCCGCCACACGTCCTCCTCGGTTTTGTCGATCCGCCTATAAAACCGATAACCTGGTACTGAAAATGCATCGGAATCAACACCATTATGCAGCCATGTGTCAGAAAGTAGCATTATATCAAAATTTTTACTCCAAAATGTATTAAAAATCATTGAAATTAGTAAACATTGATCGTATATTCAGATGACCCAACTTCATTATTTAAAATTATTCAAACCAAAAAATATATATTTATATATATGTGTGTGTATCAAGGAAGAAAAAAAAAGGTGTACGCAATCACTCAATATCAAAACACTAATTAACTACGTAGAAATACAACAAAAAAAATTGACTAACGGACGCATTTTCTGCCTCACTCCCATAAATGTTGAAAACCTTTTATTTACAAAATCGTAAAAGAAAGAAAAAACGAATTGAAGGTAACTTTTTAAATTTTGGAACTGGGTAGGCTCCAAGAATAACAGCATATCTTGCCTCAGTTTGGTCAGCATATCTTCACAGAAGTGGAGGCGTAGAACCTCTATTTTCCGGTTATCCAAGAGACGTACGGAATCGATCTGCTTGGATTTTCTAAAAATTAGTTTTAATTTAACTTTTAGACTGCCTAAAGAAAGAATTTTGTACCTTCAAAATATAATAATATGGATAATTCCTCGTCCAAGTCAAAATTTACTCGTCTTCTTTGCATCTGCAAGGACTTTTTTTGTGCCTGGCTTTTTACTATATATGCAACAGTTTTTCTTGAGGGAACTCTTGCGCCAGGATGCAGCAGCCTGTATTGTCGAACTGCAATTGACGCATTATTAGCATTTGCGAAATAAATTTGAATTTTTATTTTTTCTTCTTCGGTAAATTGCATTTTAGATTTTATTAATTTTGTTTTCGGTAAAATCAATAAAATATTTTACTTACGAATAAAAGTAAGTGTTTTGTTTTTGTTGGTGACATTCCATGGGTAAAGCGATTTCATTATTTCATGGGTAGGGGAGACCGGGGCAGGTTGCATCAAAAAATGGATAGTATTTTTTTCTTAGGTTATCAGGTAAATAACATTCAGAGTCAGGTGAAAAAAATATCTATCTGTATTTCGCTAATACATCAAAATATAATGAGAGGCTTAAAAAAATTAATTAACGCTTATACGCATATATTTCTTGACCAAGTCATGTGTTGCAACTTACCTCATTTGTGGGGCAACTTGCAACAATAAGATGGGTAAGTTGCAACATACCACTCTGGTTCATCTGAGTATTCAGAAAAGCAATTTATACATATATAAAATGGATCAGATTTTGCGCAGTGGTCGTGGGCCCACATTTTACATTTTGTGCACTGTAACCAGTCTTCCTTCTCTTTTTCGCCCTGGTAAATTTCGTTACAAACTAGACACAACGTGTCGTCATCCTCAGAAGAAATTTCCCAGTCATCATCTTTCTTAGGATGCTTTCTCGCTATGGTTTTTTCTTAACTATATGAATGAGTGGTTCATCATCTGAAGAGTCATTGGGGCATATTTGTCAAACTTCTGGCCCTTTCTTACATGATGTTATTTTTTTCATTTGTCTTGGTTTGTCAATATTTGTGGACGTTTTTTTCTTTCTTTCATTTCTCAGTTTTTCCTCATTTTCCAAAGCCTCTTTTTCAGGTGTGTCGGTTAATATGGCAGTTTTTCTTCTTTTCTTACCTCTTTTAGACTGAACCACGCGTGGGGGGGCTTTAGGAAAGGGTCTGACCAACTCCGGGCTAAATTTTGAGGTGATTGGTTGCTGCTCATCAGGAAAATCTTTAGAAAAGGGTCTAACACACTCCGGGCTAAATTTTGAGGTGCTTGGTTGCTGCTCATCAGGAAAATCTTTAGGAAAGGGTCTAACA
Organism: Kuschelorhynchus macadamiae; assembly: GCA_030620095.1. Taxonomy (NCBI): domain Eukaryota; kingdom Metazoa; phylum Arthropoda; class Insecta; order Coleoptera; family Curculionidae; genus Kuschelorhynchus; species Kuschelorhynchus macadamiae. Next base: position 1,431,454 of record JAUTXW010000107.1, read on the forward strand.
CACTCCGGGTTAAATTTTGAAGTGCTTGGTTGCTGCTTATCTGGGATGCCAGGAAAATCCAAAGTATGTGTACTAACTGCTTCTGTGTCTGGATTCGGTGTACCGGCCACTTTCGACGTTTGATCCATTTTATCAATGCTGCTTAGCGATTCCGGTTGTGGCCGATCCGTTGTAAAAGCTGGTGCAAAATCAGATTCAGTGAATATATTAGGATTCACAGGATAAACTCCAGAAGCTGAAAAACCTGAAGTGATATTTTTAGGAGTTACCGCATTTAAAAATGCAAGCTTTATGATCTGTGGCAAATCAAAAATAGTAAGAGTTTTTCCTGGGTTGTTTACCAACCAAGCACTAATACCTGAGCTGCAGCATTTTTTAAAGGGTCCAAACACTGCTACATCTAACGGTTGCAACCGATGTGAGCAGTGTGGTGGAAAAGAGACCATAATGACACCGTTTTCTTTGCATAGATTGAGAACTTTACAACTTAAGTGGGATGAATGATTGTCTAATAATAAAATCACTGGAGTTTCCTTCGATGGTTTGACATGTGAGATGAAATGCTGCATAAAAATATAAAACGTATTTTCTTGCATCCAGCCGGATCCATTTGCCTCGCCTATGCAACCGGAAGGACCATCGCGGATAAAATATTCTCTGAAACGTTTCCTTGGGAATATGAACATAGGTGGTATGAAATTTCCTTGGGCATTTACGGCAACCGCAAGTGTGATCATTTCTCCTCGCTCAGCCGAAGTAATGGATCCTACCTGCTTAGCACCTGTAAAGAAACAACATAGTGCATTAAACAGAAATCAGTATAGGATATTAAATGTGTATTTACCTTTTTGTGCTAATACATTTCTTGGGCGAAGAACGGTTGACACCCCCGTCTCGTCCATATTCCATATTCTAGAAGCTTGAAATTGGCTACGCGATAGAACATCCATGAACATGTCTACGTTTGTGCGATTAAAACTGGAAGCTCTGGCAAGGCTTGTGGCTTCGGGCTGGCGGATAGAAATGTCGGTGTTTCTCTTAATAAACAGATTTAGCCACTCCACTCCAGCTTTTTCGTGGTCATCCCAAGAAGAAGGAACTTGAATATTATGTAACTTTGCACATTGATATGCTAACTTGCGGACCCCAATCGGATCAAGTCTAAACATAATATCACTGCATTTTTTGATATACTTCACAAAAATTTGTTCTTGTTCTCTATTAAATATTAGTCGTGGCTTGGCATAACCGCTATCTGGCATTTCTATTGTATGCTTCGTTTCGCGAAATTTTTTTGTTTTCGCTACATATCGTGAAAGCGTTGAATAATGAATATTAAAATCTTTAGCGATTTTTCTAATAGAAAACTCTTTATTCCCAATATTTTCTAATACTAATTGGGCAGCGCGTTTAATAACATTATCCGGAGTCGTACCCCTCTCGGTTTTTTTCTTATAATTTCTCATGATCCCTTGAAAAAGAATATTTATATGAAGCAATAAACTAGAATGATGGAATAAAATGAAAACGGGGCACGTTGCAGCACCGGGGTAAGTTACAACACCGTTGCAAAGTGCCCCGAGCAGAGTGTTGCAATTTGCCTCAATTTGACCTTCCTAATCTAACCTCTAAATTTTTTTGTTGTTTTGTAGACATCCCAATTATTATCTAGGCAATAAACATGTAATATATGTGCTATAACTTACCACTAATGACACGTGTGAAAAACAAAGCAGAGAGGTTTAATTTATTAAAAAACTGTTCAAAAATATTACACTCAACAATCACAAATCAAGTAACATGCGAAAAAACCGTCTGTCATTCGACAAGAATAAAGTGCGTTCGCCAACACGTTTGCCAGTCGATATTGAATGGAAGAGTGCGTTCAAGAGATTTTAAATATAATTGTGCCTTAGATATCAAGTGTGTTGCAACTTATCCGTGTTGCAACCTGCCCCGGTCTCCCCTACCGCGATTTAAGTATGGCTGCATATCCGTGAAATTGTCATATATGGTAACTTTAAAGTGGAATAAGTCAAAAACTACTGTCCCGAACATAGACAAATCATATATTTTGAAAAAGGAAAATGAGGAGAATATACAGGGCGTCCCATTTAAAATAACAAAGTTGATGGCGATTTAATGATTTTCTGATTGTCGCCATATAAATCTTTGGGAAATTCCCTATAACTTTCGTAGGAACTTTCTTTGTATCTTGAAAAAATGCGCCTCTCAGGGGGTAGTAAATTATAAAAAATAACCCTGTACCTCATGTTGACTAAATAATGTTAAAATTTTACATTGATTTGACGTCTGGAGACGAAAATATTGAAGCTTTAATTCACATAGTTTTGGTAAAAAAAAAGAAAATAATTAATATCTAAGAAACGGCAAGAGAAATGAAAACATATCCTATCCAAAAAAACTTAGATTGTTTCGTAGAATCTAAAAATAAAATAAACTATAGGGCGACCCATTTAAAATTCCAAAATTGTTGTGCCAGTTACCAGGAGATTTGGCAACACTGCAAACGCGAAATTATTTTTAAAAGCTAGAGCACAACTTCCTATGGCAGCAGACAAAATTTCAAATTAATTTTTCTTTTCGTTCTCCACATACTTCTAATGTACCATCGAGTATGGGATGCCCTTTATTTAATTAAATTAAATTAGATGAAAGAATAGTTCAATCTAAATTAACCCTGTCACGAAATTTATAGCTCCTAGAAATAAAGAAAATAACCTTTTATAAACACCGAAGCTAACCAGCAGACTTTTATAGGCATAAAACACCAATTACTCGGTCGTATAACTTTTCCTTTTGAATGAAAAAGCTTTTCTTCGACGTCAGAAACCTCAAATATATCTCTCTTTACTAATTGTTATAGACGAGTGTGTAACTTTTTGTTTGAAGAGACATAATTTGTCCCTTTTTGTTCAGCATAATAGGGGGAATGTTCTCAACCCTGCAATTCAAAGCAACAAAGTGCGGGGATCGGCTGGAAAAGCTGAAAGAAGCTGGATTAGTTTTCGCTGTTGGTAAATAAATCACTTCACCTAGTTAATTAATTGGTTTATTTGCTTCTTTAATTCGTCGAAAAGCGTTTTCAGTTTGTAGTTTTATAGTGTTTGTAAAGAGGTTGATTGGATAGGATTTGTATTAACAACACCGCCGATAGATAAAAACTTAGGTTAAGAAATCATTGTTGGGGTTAGACCGTGTCTCACTTTCCGATGTTTCACCTTCGATTGCACAAGGCATCTTCAGGGATGTTTACTTTACGAGATCGGAACACTGAATTCAGTCGGAGTTATTAGGAAACAAAAAACGTATAGAAAAACTTGTAGAAGAGCTACTTGAAAATTAAATAATACTTAAAATACACTTCTTGCACTCCCATTTAATTTTTTTTTTCTTGAATATTTAGTTGAGGTTAGTGACGAGCAAGGAGAAAATTTCCTCCAAGATATATTAACAATGCTCCCAAGGCAGATGGGATCCAGCAATGTTGGCGGATTATTGTTGGTTTCTTATGAGAGAAAGCGATTAGGAATATAAACGAAAGGCGCCATTTGCAAAGACTTACTATAAATAAGGGAAATAAGATGAGTTAAACTTTACACCTATATATTTATTTAAAAATTGCGGCCTACGCGTTTCGATGCTTATGCCATCTTCGGGGCTAGACCTGTCAGCAAGGGATGTTATTTATTTAATATTAAAATGACATTGGGGTTGTTCTGCATGCTTATGTATTGTCTCAAAGCCGCCTTAGATCAGAAAATTAATATTTGTCATTTATCAGACTAAGCGTTAAAAAGGTAATTGCACAATGCAATCGGAAATATCTCGAAAAGTACTTGATATAGGTATAGGGTATGATACACAAATATACTTAAAATTTTTTGAAGATTTAGATGGTGAGTAAGTTTATAGGTCGTCCCATTAAAATAAAACGAGAACACATCGTTTGAAAGTGATTTTTCACTACGTTTCCGGGTAAACAGGAAGTATCCTAATTGTCACATTAGATGCAATGAGTTGCATAACAAACACTATTTACAGTGTTAAATTGGAACTATCTTCATTTGTGTTTCCAAAAAATGGAATTATTCATTGAAATTTTTAAAGTTTTATTCGTCATATTCTAGAAAACTATCAGGAATTAACATAGGGTATGAAACATGTCTTATGTTTAGAATTTAGTGTAGAATTCAAAAATAAATCAATATACAGGGTATTCCATTGAAAATATTAAAGTTGATAGAATTTCCGGTTAAACCGGAAACGACAGTCGATTGTTTATGCAGCAAAAATCTTACTCATAAGTAACCATACATCACTGTAAAATTTCATGTTAATAGTACTTATCTTAAAAAAGTTACAGCCTTGTAACTTTTTTATGATATGGAAATAAAAAACACCAAACTACTTTCGTTCTTGTAAAGGACCGTTGGACCAACAGAAGAATGTATCGAAAAACTCCACGTTTTTCTAAAAAAAATGATATTCCTCGAAATAGGACCGATATCAAAATTTTGACTTGTCACATATTTTCATATTAAAGATCATCTAATCAAAGTAAAATTTCTACCACCCGATTCTAAAGTATCTAAAACTACATTGATTTTAAGCATGCAAAATCTAAAATGTTTGATTTTGGAATAGTGTAGTAAAGTGAAAATTTTCGCGACAAAGTGGTGTGTGAAAATTGAAAATGTGTACCTTTTCTGAATCTTGAGTCTTGGTGTGTAGCAGCCAGAGAATTCAGGTCTGCAACAAAAAACCATTTGACAAAGTAGAATGGAGGTAGTGAATGAGTAAAATAAATAAAATAAAACAACAAGGAAGTCAGAGGTCTAAAGAACTACTTTTAAGGTAAAAAAAATGTGGATATAATCAGGTTTTTTTGTGAATTTTATTCATATGCTGTCTACCTCGCCAATTTTCAATGCTCACATCTTTAATATGTTTACAATTGTTTGTTTATTATGAATTTCCTACAAGAATGGTTTAATAAAAAAAGTTTCAGGCTAGGACTTTTTTGATAAAAAATGTAAAAATTATTTTTTTACCGAACATAATTTATTTCTAATATGAGGAAAGTATAAAGATTTTTTAAAATCGTAATGACTATTCTTAACCATACTCTTGTGAGTCCCATCCTCATCACAAAATAAATAATACACAGGTTGCACCTTTAAAAGTAGTAGAGAATGCCCTAACATCTATGATGAAATCTGGAAAAGCCAAAGAAAAACCTTTGAATTAATGCATTTTCACTCGGTATACATTCCCAAATAGTTTTTGCGGTTCTTATTGGAGCAATTTTTTCTAACGATGTCCGTTTGTCAGAGCAATCACCAATACCAAAACCAGGCGCTGTGTAATTATTAGTTTCCGCACAATTGAATTTTTTATTGCACTATTCTTCAACGTGCCTGGATACGTCGTGGTTGATCCATTTAAATTCTGCAAAATCATATTTAAAGTAGAAGTATCATACTACAAAACGTATATTCTCATTTCGCTCTAAAATTCTGTTAAATATCCCAAAAATGCGTCATATAACCAGCTGATATTGAGAGTCCTGTTTGTTCCTGCATACACTTCTTCACAGGAGCAAGGAATTTTATATACTCCTTTTGTTTTTTATTACGTGTATTGAAGATTGTACGTATGTTTGACCGCCGAAGTAATTTATTTTGTCTGTAGTGCCATGTATGTAGGGAAGAACAACACTACCTCTCCTTTCGTGAACGCGTAATATCTTCAGTGCAAGAACCATTCCCTTTCAGTGCTGTGGTCAGTTTCAATGTTAGAAAATGTTCTTTTGTGCTGGATGGTGGAGGGAAAAATCCCTGCGTTTAAATATCTATTTGTATGTCGGTTGTCTATACACAGAATGCCCTAATGTACCATTTTCCTTCCTTTGAAAAACTTCATCTAGGAATACATAAGAATGTACAGGGTGGTCGAAATTGGTCTGTTTTAACAGAGAAAACCTATTTCCTGACTAGATAGAGCAAAACTGACTTAGGTGTCATGGGCTCGATTTCTGAGAAATGTTTAATGGCAAAAACCACCTGCCGATATTTTCACTGCCAACTGAGATATAGGGCGTTTTTCAATTTTCGGCCATTTTGAAAATTGTCCATAACTTTTTTATTTTGCGGAATATTAACATTCTGCAAAGACATTCTAAAGGCACTTTTTTATGTGCAATCCAGTGGCATACTCAGATTTTTTCTGTAGTTGTCCGTTTTATCATAAATAGGCAAAACTTTTTTTTTTCAAATGGAAATCATAGTTGGCTATAAATTATAAAAAATGCTCGCGTTTAGCCCTTTTCAGTGATATAAAGTTGTAGGTACTTATTTTCAAAAATAACGAAAATATTAGGTGTTTTTGGTTTACATCGAAGTAGGCTTTGATTTGTGATGACAATATCTCAATTATGTATTGTTAAGATTTATAGTTTGTTAGCAACTTAAACACAACTTTAAATAACACTAGCTAACGTTATTTTAATTATTTATTATTAATTTTTTTTATTTTTTTTTGTTTACATAGCAAAGTTGAACAAAATTAACAAACTAAACTACTATTTACAGCTACAAATGAAAATAAAAAATAATTATGAAAATCTAGGTATTTAGTTAGATAGGTTTCTGATAAATATATTTAGAGAAGTTGTTCAAATTGAGCCCCTCCCTGTTGAATACAAACTAAGCATCTTTTGCGTACCGAGTTGCAACTATTTATTAGTTCAACTGGGCTAATAGATGCAAAAGCTTGCCTAGTGGCCTCTTGCAATTCTTCTTTTGTGTGAAAGGTTCTTCCTTTAAATATCAAGTCCTTCAATCTTCCCCACAAAAAAAAATCTAAGGGAGTTAAGTCACAGGACCTAGCAGGCCAAGGTATGGGGCCCCACGTACCAATCCAATTTTCTCGAAATTCGAAGTTTAAAAGATCAGTTGTGATCCTTGCATTGTGCGGGGGACAACCATCTTGTTGATAGTAGATATTTCTGGCATCAGCTAAAGGTATGTCTTCCAACAAAGGGACAATATATGTGCGCAAAATATTTACATAATCATCTGCAGTTAAATTTCCATCGTAAAAATAAGGTCCCACAAATCTTCCTCGGAATATCCCCACCCATATATTGAATCCACACCGACCTTGCCGGTCTTGTTGCACAACTACGTGTGGATTTTCAGTGGACCAGTGATATGAATTATATCTATTAAATATACTAGAAGTATCTACTCTGGATTCATCACTCCAAATAATATTTAATGGAAAATTCTCATTCTCCATGAATTTTTGCTCATACCACTGACAAAATCTCAATCTTCTAGCGGCGTCCCCTTCACGGAGTTGATGAACTCTTCTCGTTCTGTACGGTTTGAATTTATGTTTTTTGAGTATTTTTAAAACGGTGGTCTTTGGAACATTCGTTATATTAGCCAATGTTCGAGAGGAGGTGCCAGGATGATCTAATACCTCACCAATTATATTTAGCTGCTGGATTTCCTTTTCTTCCTTTAGTTCATAATGTCTTGTTCTTAACTTTTTAAAACTTCCGTAATTTACTAAATTACTTTTTAATGTTTGATAAATTCGGTTATCCGGTTGACGTCGCTCGGGAAATGTATTAAAATATAATTCACTAGCTGCTTCAGGAACTTCGTTAGATAATATGTAACATTTTAACATATCATACTTTTCATAATTCTCAAACATATTTTGTCAGCAACTTAACACAACTTTATAAAGATAACACCAAAACGCAATAATTACACCAGACTACAGTAATCTGACAGCAATATATTCAAAATATTGAACGCGCCAATTCCGCAATTCCAAGGCCTACTTCGATGTAAACCAAAAACACCTAATATTTTCGTTATTTCTGAAAATAAGTACCTACAACTTTATATCACTGAAAAGGGCTAAACGCGAGCATTTTTTATAATTTATAGCCAACTATGATTTCCATTTGAAAAAAAAAAGTTTTGCCTATTTATGATAAAACGGACAACTATAGAAAAAATCTGAGTACGCCACTGGATTGCACATAAAAAAGTGCCTTTAGAATGTCTTTGCAGAATGTTAATATTCCGCAAAATAAAAAAGTTATGGACAATTTTCAAAATGGCCGAAAATTGAAAAACGCCCTATATCTCAGTTGGCAGTGAAAATATCGGCAGGCGGTTTTTGCCATTAAACATTTCTCAGAAATCGAGCCCATGACACCTAAGTCAGTTTTGCTCTATCTAGTCAGGAAATAGGTTTTCTCTGTTAAAACAGACCAATTTCGACCACCCGGTACATATATACAGGTGATAGAAAAGATCCGATAACTGTCCCTGAAGTTTGTTCATTAAAAATTCCTTGAAAAATAAAACAAGTACGTGTTAGACAAGCTTCCACTATATCTGGTAAGGTATTATCAAAATTAATATGAGTTTATTGATATATAGTAGGATTATTAGTAATAAATACGTAAAAACCGTTAAAAAGTAGTAGTGGAAACAGTTATAGCTACTTTAGTGCCAGCTGGGGGAGTATACAGTGTGTCCCAGATTCGCTTCTTTATATAGGGATCTCGGCTCCTATTATACCTACGGCAAAGGTTAAATGGGGAAAGTTTTAGAGGAAACTTATTGCATTCGATATCTGGCTTCAGATTTACGATCGATCAATAAGTTTGGGAAATATCGGCGAAAAACCGAAAATGGCGGATTTCGTTTTTCGCCAGTATATCTAGAACAGTAAATTTGACAGCTGTCAAAATGTGACATTATTCACTTTGAATGGTATTGTGAGCCGGACATCCGTCTTGTTGAAACCAAGTTCTTCTTAATTCATCTTCCGTTAGAATAGCTCGTAAGGTTGGTACAACCTGGTTTCGCAAAAGCTCTAGGTACCTCTGCCCGTTTAGGTTGTAGTCAAACAAAAATGGTCCAATAAGTCGATTTCCTAAAATGATTAACAATTTATAAATAGGTGCCCAACAGTTAAGGGCGGCAGTGTCGGCCGGGTGGTACTAGAAACTATAAATTATAAAGGGAAAATTATCTTTATTAAAAAGTAGATATTTTCTTTCCAACAATAATTATCGAAACATCCCGTAATGAATGAGCTTGTATACAGTTGAAACCTATTCAGCTTTATTATGAAAAAGAAAAACATATTTGGTTAGCGGGAAGTAATAGCCGTAATAAATTAATTTGTTGGTATTGCATATTAATTTCGGAAATACTAAATCAATTTATTTCAATGATATAATAATCTTAAAGAAGTACACCTTGCCTTAATAAAACATAAAATATCAAAAGAACAAACCCCTTGCGAATTAAAATTTAAATTATTCGGAAATACAGCTGAACGCCTTTTTATAAATCATAATGAAAATCGAAAGATAATTCGAAATTTGATTAATATGGTTTTTTTTTTATAACGCAAGAACTAGGCTTCCCGGGTAATAATAAATCATTAAATTCAGACAATCAAAATAATTTTAGAGAATTAGCTAAATCTGCTGAAAATTTAGATAAAGTGTTAATAAATTTGTAGAACCCAATTCTATTTTTATAGGTTTTTTCGAAACTACAATACAAAATGATTGAATAAAAATGTAATAAAATATCAAAAAAGTAAGTTGACTGACTAGAGTAGAGAGTTTCACATTATCATTAAAGAACTAAACGAAAAAAAAAAGATTATTTTTTGATCATCATTTGGTGCCTATTTAAAAAAGATTGGTTAGATTAACTTACCAATGATCCCACACCAAACGTTACTTCCAATTCTGATCTGTAGATGTCTCTCTGCCACTTCGTGAGTATTTTGCACAGCCCAATGATGACGGTTGTGCGTATTAAAGACTGCACAATTCGTGAACCTGCTCTCATCGGACCACAAGACATGCTTTACAAAATCAGGATTTTCATTACATCTCCTGGTATACCACTCACAGAACTGTAGTCGTCTTGGAAAATCAGTTTCCTTAAGTCCTTGTACTATTATGGGTTTGTATGGATGGTACTTATTCGTTTTTAAAACTCTCTGTACTGTTGAGTTTGGCACATTAGTTTACTGTTCTACAGTTCTTTCCAATGCACTAGGGTTTTCGTTGATAGCTTGTAAATGTTTCTGTCTCGATTTTCATTGTTATTATTGTATCCGCTTCTAGGTTGTTCGAAGGCACCATGGTTAATTAAATTAACTACGATTTTCCTCAATTGGGTTTTATGAGGCTGCCGTCGTTTGGGATACATCTCTAAATACCTTGCTGAGGTAACGTCGGCGTTTCTGCATGATTGAAAGTACAGGGCTAACATGTCAACCTTTTCTTCATTTGAATACGGAATGCCGGCCATTTTCCATAGGTTTTGGCAATTTATGTGTCAGATTTATGAATTTATTGGGATAAAAGCGTACCTACTACTTATTAAAATACAGCTTTGATACTTTCAACTATTTAACTTAACGTCAACGTCAAAATTCAATTTTGTTACAGATAAATCATGGCCTCCTTAGAAAAGCATTGAGAGCCAACATTGCTTTAAATCATGGCCTCCTTAGAAAAAACTGAAACCTAACTTTACGAAGTGTAATATTTCGATGATACTAAAATCTTTAATGCACTTGTGAGACGTCACTAGACTGGAAATTTTAGGCTCTTTCCAAAAATCGAAAAAGCCAAATGGCGGCCATAAGAAAAATGAAAGTTGAGTCGGGTTGCGGGTTAACAAAAAACAATGAAGACGTGTCGTATACGCCATCTTATTTTGTGTCCGAATAATGTCACATCTTGGTAGCTGTCAAATTTACCGTTCTGGATATACTGGCCAAAAACGAAATCCGCCATTTTCGGTTTTTCCCGATATTTCCAAAAACAATTGATCGATCGTAAATCTGAAGCCGGATATCGAATGCAATAAGTTTCCTCTAAAACCTTGCTCATTTAACCTTTGCTGTAGGTATAATAGGAGCCGAGATCCCTGTATAGAGAAGCGAATCTGGGACACACTGTATAAAATTCCTTGCTCCTGTAGAGAAGTGTATATATGAGAAGCAGGACGCTCAAATCCATTAGAACTTGAACGATGTATTAAAAAGAAACAAATTGTTCAATCTGTTGTAGCTGAACACTAGCATACTACTGGCTATATTATAAATGTAGAGGAAACCAAACTTCTAGTTGCAGGATTTTATAAACGAAAAATTAGAGAATCTATTTACATTTGTAAACATATAAAAAACTTACGATACGATCTACATCACACTTGTAAATCGATCGTAACACAGGGTCACAGTTCGGCGAGCACAAGTCGGGTATAAAAGCCCGCCTGAATCTCTCCAAGCTCATTCAGTGTTCAGATCTCGTGGAGTAAAAATCCCTCCTACAGTCGAAGGCGAAACGTCGGATAGCAAGGGTAATTTGTCACGGTCTAACCCCAAGAACCGTGATTTCTTATTTGACCAAAGCCGTGAAAGGTTCCATTCTAGTTATTGCAAATATTATAATCTTTAATTTAATTGTCAGTTTTGCTTCTAGGTGTCAAAGCTAGCGGACAATTTAATGTCGATTCATTCTGCAAGACGGTCTGATAAGTTGTTGGAAAATCAGACTTTTACAGAGGAACGTGATGCATCAGAACCAAAAGAGCAAATTCAAACCAAGGATAGTAAGGCGGATGACGAAGTATAAGATGACGTATTTTTTAAATATTGTGTTAACTCTTAAAGCAAAAACTATATACATATTGAATTAATTTTGTTCAACATGAAAAAACAACATCTTTGTAAGTTCTCAATATTTTCTTAAGAGTAACCGATTAACCAAAAGCATGCTACCACGGTATAGTCTAAGTTATTTATGTGATCGTTTAGATTTACGTGAGAAACTTGTAGATGTAGATAGAGCACTGCGTGAGCATTTTTAAGATACAATTTGTTATTAATTTAAATAAAGTATGTATTCAAACATACCCAGGTAACAAGAAGCAAATAAAATAAATGATGGCTACGAATCGCGTTTACTGAAATTGAACTTTCCTACTTTAAAAACTAGGAGCTTGAGAGGAGACGTATAAAACTTTACAAAACTACTATTCCGTTCCAACAGAGTCGTTTGAACTTAGTGAAAATGTTCGTTCACGTGGACATACTTTCAAGTTAGGGACAGAAAGAACCAGTAAAAACCCTAGAAAATACTTTCTTGTTAATCGTGTTGTTTGCCACCGGAATGCACTTAGTGAAGAAGCTGTTACGGCTCAAACAGAGAACGTATTGAGAAACTATACTGATCGCGAGTTGCCTGAAATTCTAACTAAAACTGTATACCTAAAAAATACGTTTTGACTAATTTGAATAGTTTCATCGGTGTAAACCGCTTACTATTGCTTGCTTAAACTAAAATAATAATAATTATTATTATTTTATCCAAATTGTAATTTTAAACTCTGTGTTTTACAATAATCTTAATCGCATATCCAATTTTCCTAAAACCCTTGCAGGATACATACATTATTTCACTAATGAATTTATTTTTTCATTTAACACTAGTGCATTCAAAAACTCAATACAGTACAATAGTTTGTTTTGTCAAAAATAAAAGAATTACAATTAATAAAACAGCAAGGCAAAACAAAACAAAATTAAAAGGTTGTTTAATGTCGCAAATTCTGAAAATGTCCTCCATTCGCTACTTGGCATGCTTCCAGGCGGTGGTAAAATCCGTGCACGGAATTCCGGAATGTTATTTGACTCCACTTGAATTCTGGTTTTCAAATCTTCAATATTATTTGGCCTGTTTTGTTAAACCTTCATTTTTAGATGTCCCCAAAAAAAGTAGTCTAAAGGCGTTAAATCTGGGGACCTCGGTGGCCATTTAATTGTACCACGTCGTCCGATCCAGCGACCTATTATATTGACACTGAAATGTGGTGTTTGTCTTGTTGAAACCAAATTGTTTCATTAGGTATATCTGGATCTACTTCATTAAGAAAAATAGCAGCTAGAGCAGGCATCAACTCAAAGGTTAAGAAGTCCAGGTATCGTTTAGCTGTAACGTTTTCTTCAAAAAAGAATGGCTCTATTAAACTGTAAGAAAGCGTCTATATTCTCTAAGAGACCAAGTTTCAAATGACTAAACTAGAAATAAGACACAAAGTCTCGGTCTCAGTCAAAAAGAGTATAATGCGTTTACACGTGTTTCGCCTTTTCAGGCATCATCAGACCTTCGACATTAGCTAAAATCACAAGAACAAATCAAACAACTATAACGTCACATGTTAAAATACACACAGAGTGTTTTTTCTAAAGTATAAACTTTATGAGATAATTAATAAAACAATTTTGGGCAATTTTTGCAAAATCCCCGGTATTTCTGGAACAAAGAAATCTGTAAACGAATTATTAATGTCCTCCATAAACGACACTTTTTTTTTATTAATTTAACCAACATCGTATCTCTTGTCGTTTATGAGATAGCAATAGTGGTATACCCTAAAATGGACTGGAGATATACAGTTTTTGAAGGAAGATTTTATAACACTATTATACGAAATCCCTATTAGCGTCCGTGGCTTATCCATGGCGGTGCCTCAGTTCAATATACAGCTGATATTCATGCATGTCTTAATGAACAGTTTCAAGATCGCTGAATAAGAAGAGGAGGACCGATTGCGTGGCCGCCTAGATTTCCTGACTCGACAAACATGGACTTTTTTCTTTAGACTATAAAACAACTCTACGACTGCAAAAAAAAATATACACAAAACTTATAGGCGGTTTAGAATATTCAACCGAACTTTCAGATTTGACAAGCTGTTTATAGAAATCTAGGAACTCGCTGTCAAATTTGACATCCCTTTAAACATGCTAAACTTTAATTGAGCTTTCTGCAACCGACCGTAAGAGATGTTAGCGTTTAAGTATTTGTTTTATACGATTTGTTACTTAGTATTGTTTTTCGCCCGTTATTTTTTTATTTTTACATTCTCTAGGGTAGACAACTTAACGACTAGTTTAAACTAGTTGTTTAGTTGGCCTAGCTGTCCTAACTAGTTTAAAATAGGTTTGGCTCGATCGATTTCGTGTATTCTACATTTTCGGTTTCATAAAAAGCGTTGCGTAATCTTTCAAAAGCGCTTCTCGTGTTTGCGTGTTTCTATCAGTATACTTTTCGTGATATATTCTTATAGCTAACAAACAATCCCTTTCACTTGCCCCTTACACATAAATCATATCGAACATTTCGTAATAACCACCAGTGCTTATTTCTAAATCATTGTAATGCTATCATTTGTATTTGTGACATTTTTGGATTAAATGTTTTTTTACTAGTGATAATTTCTATTTTTTGAAGTTTCGAACTTTTTCGACCCATCCAAGCTGGTAGGAATAAATAAAAGAAATATATGTTGAAAGAAGAACAGTTTGCAATATTTTGCCGTAATAAATTGAGATGTATATGTATATGTCCACCTCTAATATTTTCGAAAAGTGGCCACACATTTTGAACGCCTCTGTATAGACCCCACAAGCCCTATATTGAGTGAATAAGCAAAAAGAGAGGAATCTGAAAATATGATAATATACAGGGCGTTCTATTTAAATTAATGGAGAAAATTTGCATTCAGGATTTTTATTTACCCTGTATGCCGTTATTAAAGAATACTGAAGAGTAAATGATTTTTGCTAAGGCATTAAAAAAATACAGGGCGTCAAATGTACCTCTGAAATTTTCGAAAAGTGACCATAAATCTTGACTGGCTCTGTATAGAGCCCACAAACACTATATGGGGTGAATAGCCAAAAAGGGAGGAAACTGAAAATGAACCTATATACAGGCTGTTCCATTAAAAATACAAGGTTAGTCAGATGTCTCATCTCTAAAACCTAATAAAATATAATATCTCAAAAACCACTTAACCGATCTAAACCATGTGTGGTGATTAGGCATGGCTTGATATTGCTTTCTTTTCTTTTAAGCAGATTTTTAAATTACCCAATGGCTAACTTGATAGGAAGAAAAAATGTTAATTTTCTAAGCTGTTTCTTAACCGACTTTCAATCGGAAAAAAGTACTGAATAGGGAATTTACAATCCTACAAAATTATGTAAAAAAATATACAGGGTGTCGTTTAAAATTTTAAGGTTAGGGTCGAATTTTTTGGGACTATTTTACTAATAAACTTTTTAGATGTCACCTTACATAAAACAAAGGATACTAGAACAGAATGGTACACAAAAAAGACTTGGTCCTCAAGGTATACCAACTATAATTCCCAACATCCACTTTCTCAAAAAAAATCAGTTATTATAGCATTAGCCGATAGCCGAACAAAACTAATAACTATTTAAAACTACCATACATAAAAGGTTTATCTGAGCAACTTAAACATCTATTTAACAAATATAATATAAATGTTGCGCACAAGGGCTTCCATTTATTAAATCAAAATTTCACTTCTCTAAAAACCAAGACACCTAAAATGAAAAAAAGCAGTGTTATATATGAGATCCCGTGTGGAGATTGCGCTGGAGTTTATATTGGACAAACCAGCCAATATTTAGGCTCGAGAATTAACTCTCATAAATATGATAAAAGAAATCCCACTGCCCTTTCTAAACACGAAATCCAAAAAAAACATAAATTTAATTTTAGTGAAACTAAAATTCTAAAAACCGAAAACAACAAACGCAAGCGGGAAGTTTACGAGTCTATTGAAATTAAGAAAAATAAAAACTCAGTAAACGACAAAAAAGATATCAACCTTGTAAGCAAAATTTATTTTGACATTATTTAATTATTTTCTCACATACATTTGAAAAACTTAAAAATAATAATCTTAGACAAAATAAAATTACTTTCTGAACCGCCCGGTAAAAACTTAAAAAACGTCAAAAAACAAAAAAAAACCACAACATCCTACCTATCATACGTATCTGCTCTTCAGTCAATAACTGTTCGTCGTCCTTCATGTGTGTATTGTTAAAAATGTTTGTCCAAATAACGCGATCAGCGTCGTGTCTTTTGTGATTTTAAACACCTTTGGATAATTTAATTACTAATATACGTTTCATGGTAAGTCTGTCTTGTTTTACTAAAGTGTGTAGGTTCTCTAATTTAAATTGTTTTAGAAAGTATTTTTGAGAAAGGCACGGAGCCACCTGCCGAAACGTCAAATTTAAAATGAATAGATGACTAATAATTTTTGAGAATTGTTTTAATGCTATGAACTTATAACACAAGAAAAATCTAGTAACTATATATACGCGGATGTTCAAGAAAAACTAGCTCAAAACTATAAATATATATATATATACATATGTAATTTTTTTTATGGAAAATGCTTGGAAAAAGTATGTTTCTATATGTATTTTGAGCTAATAAATGGATTAAAACCATCCATTGCGACCTAGGATCAATATTTTCCGATATATGAATAAATTTTCATTTTGAATTTTTTTTTTAGGATTTTTTGTTAAGTTAGCAAGATACCACTTAAATATGTTTTAAAATGACCATTTCTTAATAAAACAGTGCAAACCGCACCCCTCTATTTAGTTTTCGAGATATGATTTTTTTTTAGAACCATACACGCGGTGTACATCAATGTTACGTATATTCTATATAAAATACAGTTTTTTGTGTAACAATTTTAGACGATTAATTCTTGATAAAATAATACAACTTATAACTTTATATCTTTTAGTTCTTGATTTATTTAAGTTATCAATATTTTTTTATAGTAAGTTTTAAAGTTGTTATCTAGTAATAAAATATTATTAACTGCATCCCTCTAACTCTTTTAGTTTTCGATATATTTTTTAAATTTTTTTTAAAGATTTTTTTCCCGTGGATGTTTGTATATGTGATAGAGAATTTTCCATAGATTCAGAATCTGCCTTGAGCGGTTTTCTAGGACTAACGGTTCAGGAGATATCGGCGATTTTCCAAAGGCGTGCTTAAGTCGCGATTTTCCCGATTTTCCGAGGGCTATAAAAATTCCACGGTTCGTCCTATGAGCAAATGGACGTTTTTTTCTGTTTCTAGGGTATCGAATTCGTATAGAAACGAAGTTTAAACACAATCTGAGATCCAAAAATTTTTCGCGAAATTTCTGTACATATACATTCAAATTTTTTTACCGTAAAATTTTTTTTTTGGAAAATGCGTGGAAAAAGTACGTTTTTATATGTATTTTGAGCCAATAAATGCATTAAAACCATCCATTGGGACCTGGGATCAATATTTTCGGATATATGACTAAATATTCAGTTTTGAAATTTTTTTAAGGATTTTTTGTTAAGTTAGCAAGATACCGTTTGAATATGTTTTAAAATAATCATTTCTTAATAAAACAGTGTAAACCGCACCCCTTCATCTCACTTAGTTTTCGAGATATGAATTTTTGTCCGACTCGATGTAAGCGGCATGTCCGCCATTTTGTCACAAAACGCTAGGTAATTTTTGCGTCGTAAAAAAAAACTAAAAAAACAATTTTCTCGCTAATATTTGTATATCTGATAGAGATTTTTCCGTAGATTCAGAATCTGCCTAGAGCGGTTTTCTAGGATTAACGGTTCGCGAGATATCGATGATTTTCCGAAGGCGGGCATAAGGTAGCGTTTTTCCCGATTTTCCGAGGGCTATGAAAATTCCACGGTTCCATGCGTAGAAAAAGTACGTTTCTATATGTATTTTTAGCCAATAAATGCATTAAAACCATTCATTACCACCTGGGATCAATATTTTCGGGGATAATACCACGATTGCTTAAAAATTATCTGGTTAATTTTTAAGCACGAATGGTATTTAGGAGGAATATTCCACGAATCAAATACAGGAAAACTAAGCTTTATTAACTGAATATTAAATACATACCTATTTCAAGTTCAGAAATTTGAATTTTGTAACAAATTGAAGACAAATTGAATAATAATATACTAATAAAATTATTTGTCTAAATATTGAAAAGTACTTAATATAAATCTAAATATTCAATTTTAATTATTGATTGTATAGTAAAAGGTACATTTCTGATAATTATTAACCACATTGTTGTTTTGCGACGACGTAGAAGATGCCGTCAGACCACTACTTGTACTTGTGCTGTGTGATGCTGCTACAGGGGCTGGATGCACGTACTGTTGAGGTGGTTCTTTTCCAGGTTCCTTCATTTTTTCAATAATTTTTTTGTGGTGATCTGGATCCATTGGCAAATAACTTGATAGGGATTTCGCATTCGAATGACCTGTAATTTTTATCAAGTTTTGCTCCGACACTCCGCTTTTGGCCAGCTTGGACACGGCAGTAGCTCTGAGGGAATGGTTGGTAAATTTTTTTGTGGTATTGATTTCTGTGCTTGTTGTTTTGCCCAAGTTGAAATCTCGTTTTCTCCTACTGAGCTGTTTTTGAACCATTTTCCGGAAATTTTCCAATGGGGGTTTGGCGTCCAAAATAGTCGAGTGTTGGAGATACTTTTCCTTTTATCTTGTAATTCTTTATAAATTATTACTGGGCAAAAGCTGGGACTTCTCTCGTTTCTCACCAACCACTTCGAATCGGCGAGCTTTCGGCCACCACCTTGACATGTTTTAGAAAAAACAGGGTTGTATTGAATTCTACCTGTTTTTCCTCCGAAGTTGTCAGTTTCTTCTTTTAAAATAGTTGTTTCGGCTCTTGCACCTTCTCCTCCTCTCCAGGCTAATTCATAGGACGACAGAAAAAAACACTTCTTTTGTAAACCCTCTGGAGTTGATTCATCACAAGCTTCGATTAGATTTGTTAATTCATTGTATGTTATAAAAACGGCCGATTCTCTGCGTTTGCCTTCAATACCTTGCAAATGTCTCCTTTTGGCATTTTTTGCGTCTCGGGCCGATTTGAATTCGATCTGCTCGAAGGGATTTATTTTAATTTTGTATTCATTGAAATACCTTTCCATCAATAATTTCGCCGTCACATTCCAAATAATCTTTACCGTGCCTTCTTTATATTCCTTCCCGTTCATTTTTCGCATATTGTAGGCCCAGCTTTTCAAAATCATTACTAGTTGGGATACTGGAATATCTTGGTCAAACGTATAGTTTTTTTTCATCGCATAATGACATAAACTGTCTCCAGATGCTCTTCTTGAATTTAACGGTGTTTCTTGCTTCGCTTCCAATTATATTTTCATCAATTTCCTCTTCTTGAACTAGCCCAAAGCGATTATCCCTATTGACAACTTTTCAAAAATGTTCGAAAGATACTTAAAAAAAATCAGTTTCTAGGGACTCTTGTTAAATTAGCAAGACACCGCTTAAATATGTTTTAAAATGATCATTTCTTAATAAAATAGTGCAACCCCTCTATCTCATTCAGTTTTCGAGATATAAATACTTATTTTATTTCTATAAACAAAGTTGACCTACGTCTATGGACGGCCCCGAAATTAGGCCAAACTGGACGGAATTCCCCATTTTATTGCTCTATACATTTCGAAAATAGATATAATATTTTTATAACCCAAAATAACCACGTTTACGTGAACACAATTAATTTTGTCTCAAAACGAATAGAATGCTAATCTCTATTTTTTAAAACTGAGCACATGCGCATTCGCGGTAAATTGAAAATCTGACGTTCCGAATTAGCCGGAAGATATTTTATCATTTCACCAAAATAGTCTTCATGGTAATCTTCCGTTTGGCCCGACTGAAAAGTTTGACAGGCCTTCGATCAAAACTTGGCGGGCACTTGTTATATTTTTGACTTGCCACATTTTTTCTACTATATAACATTCAGTGATCCACGTCGCATCAAGATAAAAAAATGTCTTTTGCTCCTTGCGGCACTGCTTTATACTTCTCAAGTATTTTCGTTGCCAGCATACAATTTCATCGCTTTCCAGTAAAAGTGCTTTTCTGTTATGCTTTTCCCAGGCAAAAATCCATATTTTTTAACATTTTCCATAAGAGTTTTCTAGTTATCAACGGAATACTGTCGTCTTGGCCAAGCTCTATCAAAATTTTATCTAGAGTGGGTATTCCGTTTTTAAAGTAAAAAGGGTGAACTTTTCTTCGAATTGTACATTTGGTGTCTTCATCAAGGACTTTTGCTGGTCTTCTTGGAATTTTCTTGGGAGGTTCCACTTGACCTGCTGCCTTTGTAACAACCTTTTCATGTTGTTACAACGTATTTGTAAATTTCAATATTTCAACTTAAATAGAAATCAATTTATCTACATATTCCTTAGTTCACTTGAGGCTTAACTACGGCTATGCTTATTTCAATTTTCATAGTAATTAAATTTATTGACTACTACACTGGTTCGAATAGAATTGAACAGGTATTTTGTTGAGATTTGTGCCTTCGACACCGAAAAGTGCAGTTGAAAGAGTGAGAGAGTTGATGGGTCACTTCATTTTTTGTTAATCTAGAACAGGGGTGCTCAAACTTGAACTGCTGGCGATCTACCTCAATATTTTTAGACTACTTACGATCGACTCTGAGAGGCTGCAAGTATGTGTGATGCAGGGTTGTCGTACATACACGATACATACACCCTACCTACCTACCTACCTACCTAGGTAGGGTGTACCGTAGCATATATAGATATTAGCTTTCCGCACAATATACATTATTTTAGTCAAGGTTTGGGTTAGGTTTAGTTAGGTTCTTCTCTACAATATCAATGAAAAACTCATAGGTATTCAAAATTGCGAGTTTATTGATTGTTACAAAACAAAAGAGTTACATATGGTGTTAAACTTACAAAACTAAGGAGTGAGTTTGGATATTGAAGCGTGGCACTGCATGTCCTCAGCATACTTTTCATAAGATGGTACGTAACCACTGAGTGCTAATCGCAAGCACGATGACATATGAACGTCAGTTAGTCGATTGCGATATTTTGACTTAATTATCTTCATTTCAGAAAATGCAGACTCGCACAAGCAAGTTGACCCAAATATTGCTGTCAGTTGAAGGGCGATTTGCCTTAGATTCGGATATTTATCTTCAGATATAAAACACCAGAAATTTGTATCAGATGCTGTAGCTTTGAGATGTATATCTGATAAAATCTGCACCAACTCATTTTCAGCAGAACATGAGTTCATATTAAACTGACTTGCTATTTCAGTAGCTAATTCCTCAACGTTTTTACATGAAAAAGGATAACTCATAAATGGTGCTACATTTGCCAATTTACAAAATATTTGATAATTCAGCCTCATACGTATCATAATTCAACTGAGGAATCCTTGCTTTCAAAGACGGAAAATGTTTCAGATCCTTTTTTTTTCAGTTGATCTATCATAAGTTGCAATTTACTTTTGAATGTGTTTACTGCGCTAATCATCTCAATAACAGTTTTTCCTTTACCTTGAAGCTCCAAGTTAATGGTGTTTAAGTGCATTGTGATGTCAGTCAAAAATGCCAAATCAGTCAGCCATTTTTCGTTTTTTAACATCTGAGTGTCATCACCTCTTTCGTCTAGAAAAGCTGTTATTTCGGGCAAATATTCTTGAAATCTTTCTAGGAATTTTCCGCGACTCAACCACCTGAGGTCCGTGTGAAGAACTAAATCAGTGTGTTCAGCTGACTCCCTATCTTCCAACTGCAACTTAAAGAGCAGCCGTTGCAAGCTACGTGCATGGATGGAATTCACAATTTTTGCGCAATGCCCATAATTTCTTCCGTGTTTAAAACTTTTGAATACAAAACTTGTTGATGTATAATGCAATGGATTGAAAAAAATGATGGGAAATCTTCATTAGCTCGACACAATGCCACAAAACCGTTTTTGTTTCCAGTCATTGCTGGTGCTTCATTGGTTGTAATGCACACTAATTTATAGATTGGTAGCTTGTAGTTTTTTACAAAATTGAAGAAAACGTCATATATATCTTCGCCACGGGTCTTCCTCTTCAGAGGAATGATTATCAAAAATTCTTCCTTAGCCAACATGTCATTAAATACCATCCGAATAAAAATACACAGCTGGGCAGTCGGCTATCCCATTACAAAACACAGTAAGCGACACTTTCGTGAAAATCGAGTTTTTTATTATTTTGAAGTTACGGGGTTTTGCCCTATCTTTTGGTATTTTTAAATCTAACATCGGTTCATAAATAAGGAAGATACGGTATACGCAAAACACAGTAATTGACAATTGAACAAGTCTTCTCCCATAACAAAACACAGTAAATAACAAAACCCAGATCAAAACCATGTAACTGCAATGTAGTTGCTGGGTTTTGATGTGATTTTTGTAGTTACTGTGTTTTGATTTGAGGAATTGGCTTTAATTTGCAAAGAATGTGCTACCCCCACCATAATAATTACCATGTAACTGCAAACACACCGCCGGGTCACCGCGGTCGATGCGTGTTTCAATTAGTTTAAGTCTGGATACCAAAGTGAGAGTATGCTGCCCCGTGAGATAAATATGCCGCGATGTAGTACGCGTACGAAGAATATTGTTTCTTCGGCACGCTCGTATTCAACGAAGGTAAGTTAAATATTAGGAAAATATCATGTTAGTACATTTTATTGTCAATCCTTTTATTTTTTTAGAAAATCGATGAGCTTCCTCTTTTTCCACAAGTAAAGTTTGAAACATCGTCATTTTTTTTATTGAATTACGAAAGTGAAAGTCAAAAAGAAATATATTTAAAAAGGTTAAAAAATGTCTACGGTTCAAACGATTCTTTTTCACGGGAAATTGAGTTTTTAAAATTCAATCGAATAGAAAGCCCGGTCGATGATAGCGATCAGGATAAGAATTACTGTCCATCATCAGAATCATCTAGCGATAACGAAGATAATGATCAAATCAAGATTCAAGCGAAAAAGAGAAAAATGAATACCTACACAGGCATTCCAATTCAACGGTCTGTTTTAAAAAAGAGAAATTATTCATTTTCATTTAATAAAGTTGTTGTTGCTTCAAAATCGGAAGTAAAAGTAAGAATTTTTTTAAATTTACTTTATTTATTTTATTGCTTCGGAGTTTTAAAAACCTTACTTAGATATATAATTATTTTAAATATTTTTTAGGATGCAAGCAATGAGAATAAAAACGTTAAGACTCTAAAAAAATCATTCTCTGCAAGTCTGGAAGCTAAAGAAGCTGTTTTAGTGGTAAGTTTTTAGCCTACTTTGAAATGAAACGTTGTCCAAAAAAGTTTTATTATTTATATTATGGTTTGGGGCTTTAAAAGATGTGATAAAATGAAATTAAACAACTTTTTTAATTCGCCCAAATCCACAATGGAAAATACAGAAGCTGCTGCTTCGGTGGTAAGTTTCCAAAAATATCTCTATAAATTAAATAAATTTATTTATTATTTGTTTTGTTTGTTTGTGTGGATTTATATTATATTATTTTTAGGTTAGTAATGCTGAGAGAGACATAATTAACGAAGAGAAATGCGGAGCAGAAGGGAAGAAAACAAAAAGACTAAAGGGAAAAGAAAAAACAGAGAGGGATATGGAAAAGCATCCTATGAGAGACCTTTGTAAAGGGAAGTGTCGCAGGATGTGCAAGAATTTAACAGAAGACCATCGAAAGAAAATCTGGATCAAATACTGGAACTTAGACTACACATGTAGGCGAAAATGGTTATATAAACATGTAAAGCTATAATGTAAATATATATATATATAGTGTGGTAGGCCAGGTCATACAAGCATTCGCTCTGTTAAATTTATAGTTTTCATAGGGTTAAAGTGATCAAAAATTTCCGTTTTTTCTTTTGTCTAGTGCTTTACGTGTTATGCCACTTGTGTGTAAAATAATTTTGTGTCGAGAATAACTCCAAAGTCTATACAAGCATTGTAAGTACTGTAATTTACTAACAATAACAACCATAGTAGCCGCCGATCAAGTGAACAGGTCTTTTTTCACCATTGGTTAGCCCAATATTTGTTTTAAAAGAGATGTCTACTGTTGATTCGAGCAAGTTACCGGCAGATCAAGTGTTACTGTACAATTTACTTATACAGGCAAATAACATTCAGACTTCTGAAATTAAGCGTCAACTGCAGGAGAGCATAAGCACTCTTACTGCTGAAGTTGAAATCCTAAAAACGGAAATTGACAATCTTAAGAAAAAGAACATTTATTTGGACAGAAAAGCAAGAAAAAATAACGTGATTATCTTTGGCTTTCCCGAAACACCACACGAACATCTATTAACAACCGCTATACAAACATTAAATTCTACACTTGAATTAAGCATACAACGTCAAGATATAAACGATATCTATAAAATTGGAAAGTCGGATAAACAGCCGGTCATCATCGAGTTTATATCGTTTCTTAAAAAGTCTACGCTTTTCCGCAACCCCGAGAAGCTCAAAATTCTTCGAGACCAAGGGATTTCTATAGCAAATGATTTATGTGATAGCGATAGAGAGGATCAGAAGCTTTTACGAAAACATCTATTAGTGGCACGTACCCAAAAGTTGGAAGCGAAACTAAAAGGTACTAAGCTAACAATCAATAAGCAAGTCTACACGGTCAGTGATTTGAGGGACATTGAAAATCAGAATCTAGAGGTGAATGACTCTCCTGCCGAAGAACCCGAAAAGGAACTGCAAACTATCAACGAAAGCAATCAAAAACAATTAGGAAGTGACGGATCGCTGGTGCAAAGAGACCTCGTCCGAACATCCAAAAGAAATCCTACGAAACCCTTCAACTACTGCCAGAAATCGACGAGAAGTAACAAAAACTATTCTAAATAAATTATTATCTTTTAAACTTAAATATATATATTTTTTCGACCATCTTATAGCTTAAAATAACTGCAGGAGTACTTTATTTTAAAATAAAATAAACATGAACGACTACCTTCGAGATTTCAGTTCTTTTGAATTTAAAACTAATGAAATAAAATCTATAACAGATATGCGTGACGTCTTTAAAAAACATGAAAATGAAAATAATTTTATCATATTTCACAATAATATTAGAAGTATACAAAAAAACTTTAACCAACTTGAGGTTATGCTTGCCGCTTTGGGCAATACATATGATGTTGTAATTTTGACGGAGACGTGGAAATTGCCCAACATTGATTTATTTAATATACAGGGTTACTCTAAAATATACAACTTTGGTAATATTAACCAAAATGATGGTACAGTGATCTATGTAAAAAACAATTGTATTTATGATTATGAAATTCTTGAAATTGGAATTATAAAATGTATAAGACTAAATATAAAAAATCAGGGAAAAGTTATTTCAATAACGGGGATATATAAGCCACCATCGGTTCCCACTGACCAATTTAATATTGACTTGACGTATTATCTAACAAATAAAGCAAACAACGATACTGAAATTTTAGTTGGTGATATAAATATTAATCTTTTTGATGCGTCTCGGGACACACAAATGTATCTTAATATATTATATGAAAAGGGATTTATCTCTTTAATTAATACATACACCAGAGTAGAAAGTAATTCAAAAACGTGCATTGACCATATATTTATAAAAAGTAATAGCATAGATAAAAAATCTTTATTACCTTTCGTATTACAGTCCAAAATTACTGATCATTATCCAACTCTATTAAGATTTGCTTTACAAAACCAACCAAAAAATCCCTCTATTAAAGTAAAAAAAATTGTTAATTATATGAAACTTAATAAAATTTTGGCAGAATCAAATTTCAATGAACTCTACTTATCTGACAACGTAGATTATGTGTGCGATTCGTTTGTTAAAGTCTTCAGTATGGCTATAGAAAAATCAACAATTACAAAAAATATAAAAAGTCAAGGAAAAAAGCCATGGATTACTTCAGGATTACTAGAATCTATTAGAATTAGAGATAAAATATACCAAAAATATAAAAAAACACAAGAGGAGCAGCTATTGCATCAATATAAATTTTATAGAAATAAGATTAACAAACTTATAACGGATTTAAAAAAAAGATATTTTAAAAATATTATTAATTCGAATCAAAATAATCCAAAAAAGTTGTGGGAAAGTATAAATGAGTATTCAAACATGCATAAAACAAAAACGCTAAAAAAGATTACAGAACTTTTAAATGAAAATAATATTATCGAAACCCAGTTAAACAAAATAGTACACATTTTTAATACTTATTTTACAACAATCGGATCAAAACTGGCATCCGATATATTAAATAACAGAAAAAATAATCTTAAAAAAACAAAAATTGAAACTAATTTAAGTTCTTTATTTTTATCACATGTTTCGGCTGAAGAAGTTATTAAAATTATAGGTACCTTAAAAAATAATTCATCTCCAGGATTTGATAAAATTAACGTATCTGTCCTTAAAGAAACGTCCAAAATAATTGCTACTCCACTAAAATATCTAATAAATCTTATATTCTCAAAAGGTATTTGTCCGAAACATTTTAAAATTGCGTTAATAAAACCAATTTTCAAGCAGGGAGAAAAAAATCAAGCGTCTAACTATCGACCTATTAGTCTAATTTCAAATATCTGCAAAATTTTCGAAAAGGCCCTGAAAGAAAGACTAGTTGGTTTTTTTAGTAAAAATAAAATCCTCTCTGAATTTCAATTTGGGTTCACCAAAAATAAATCTACAAGTGATGCAATCGCTCTCCTTGTGGACAAAATAACTACAAGCCTAGATGAAAAAAAACCTTGTGCTGCCGTATTTGTGGATTTGGCAAAGGCTTTTGATACTGTCAGTCATCGGGAGCTTTTAAGTAAACTATATTTTATGGGTATACGTGGACCAGCACACTCCCTACTGAATAGTTATCTCACTGACAGACAACAAATGGTGCAAATTAATGACGTCACTAGTGACCCTATGAATGTTGTTTACGGAATACCACAAGGAACAGTCCTGGGTCCCTTATTGTTTTTGGCTTACATCAATGACCTATTTTCTCTTGGATGTTCCGGAAAAATTATTTCGTTTGCTGATGACACTGTTCTTTTCGTGGAAGGTCCTACCTGGGAACATGTAGAACAGGGCATAATAACTGATATGAAACTTATTACAGAATGGTTTGATCAAAATTTATTAACCGTTAACCTAAAAAAAACCGTGTATTTACCTTTTTCACTTCACAGCGATAAACAGCCAGTTAATAAAACACTAAATATTCCCCTAACATCTAGACAAAATACAATAGTGTGGCAATTAGACAGCAAAACTAATACAAAATATTTGGGAATATCACTCGATTCAAACCTAAAGTGGGATAAACACGTTCAGAACTTAACAAAAAAACTTAGATCCCTACTATATTTATTTAAACATCTTAAACCTATATTAAGCAATGCCGATTTAAGATCAATCTATTATGCACTTGTACAATCCCATTTAACTTATGGTATCGTAGCATGGGGGTGCTTTTGAAAACACCTTAAATTCCTTAGAGATAGTACAAAAAAGAATTATAAAATTAATATATAATCTTCCACTTCGATTTCCTACACATGAACTCTTTAACACATCTAAGTTATTTAAGATTAGGTATTTGTTTTATAAAGCCTCGGTACTTCAAGTCTTAAGTCAAATAAACATCACTCAGAATATTGAGAACCAGGGGCGAATGACACGTTTTCGTCGGGATGAAAACATCGTGTTGCCCAGAGTTAATACGGTGAGAAAACAACGCTCTTTTCCTATTGTTGGTTATAAGATTTACAATTTGTTACCTATTGACCTAAAAAGAAAAGGCAAGCAGGCTAATTTTAAGAAGCTGTTATCTAAATGGTTATTGCAAGCTTCCATTATAATAATTTAGCAAACATTATTTTTTTTTGCTTGTTTCATGATATTTTGTTATTTTATATACTATTTTTGTATAAACAAACGGTATATTTCTTTAATTTTATGAACACAGATAGTACATATTAGTAATAGTAACAGAGATGTGCTCAAAATGCAGACAAACCCATTTTCATAGGCTTTACGCAATTTTGGGCATCCAATCATTACATTTTTTTTTTTTTTTTTTGTATTATGTTATAAGGTTTTTTTTTTTCTTTTCTTCTTCTTGTTCTTCCTCAATATTTATTTTAAGATTATGAATATGTTTTTTTTTTATTATTTATGTATATTGAAAAATAAATATTGTTTATTATTATTATTATTATTATTAAAGCTAGTTCCTATTAAACGCAGAACCCAGTCAGCAAAACGTAGGAGGTCCGAATCAAGGCGTTTTACTTTACCACTAGAAGATTCTACAGAATTAGAGGTATGCAGGTGTACTTTTTTAAATACTCTAGGGTATACCAACGATTCGGTCATAACAGAATTAATTCAAGTAGTTAAACAAGGTCCATGTGGAGATCAGGTTAAGGAACGGAGAGGTGGCTGCCGTAGGCAATCAAATCGAGAAATAATAAAGAACCATATTGAATCATTTAAGCCATCTGTAAGTCACTATAGAAGAAAGAATGCTCCTAATGTTAGGTATTTATCGAGAGAGTTGACATATAAGAAAATGTATGATGATTTTGTATCAAAACATCCATCCGTTTGTAAAATCGAAGTATATAGACAAGTCTTAAAAGAAATGAACATTTCACTTTGCCAACCCAAATCAGATATATGTGAAGAGTGCAAAACGTTAAAAAACATGTTGGAAAATAATGAAGAGGGTAATATTCAAGATCAGCTAAATTCCCACCGTGCTAAAGCTGAAAAGTCAAATCGAGAATATAAAAAGAACTCTGAAGAAACAGCAATACTTACGAAACGCATATATTCTATGGATTTACAAAAGGTGATAATTTTGCCCATTATAGCCGACTTGTAGCCTTTAATCTTACATTTGCTACTTTAAATAAAGAATCTAAAAATAAAAGCTACTGCGTTCTCTGGCACGAAGCTTTAGGCGGACGTAAAGCTGAAGCTATTGTTGACGCTTTATTAGAAGTAATAAAAAAAGAAAGAGACGTGTCTCATTTTGTGTTCTGGGCAGACAACTGCACATCCCAGGATAAAAATTGGGTTCTATATACCTCCCTGATTACTGAGGTTAATCGTTCGGCTGGACCACATGAAATCGTTATAAAATATCTTACAAAGGGCCATACCCACATGAGTGCCGATGGAATTCACGGAAATATTGAACAAAAAATATTAAGAAACAGAAATATCTATGATTTTAAGGAACTGGTTAATCTTGTACAAAACTCGAGAAAAAAATTAGACATTCTCGAATTAAAAGAGTTTCACTTGTGGCAAAATAAAAAGCGTACAACGAAGAAACCAGAGGACCCTTTAAAGGGTTTTTTATTAGGAAACGTGGTAGAAGTTTGTTTTAGACGTGGTAGTAATTGTATAAAATATAAAACAGATTTCGATGGCGAGTATACGGAGTTAGATTTTTTACAAAAAAAACACTGTCCAAATACTTTTATACCCCAAACTTTAAATATTCGTGGAATCGCATCTGGCAAAAAGGCACTTATTTTAAAAGACTTAGTGGCATTAATGCCTGAAAACAGGAAGCACTTTTGGCACACCCTACCAGAATCAGAAACTTCTTTAGACTTAGTCGATAACGAACAAATGGAAGCCATAGATTCCGGTTTATAGATAACTGGTGATGATTGCTTATTTTATTTCTTACCAGACTTTTGTACCTGTTTAGTTCGTCAGTTCGTTTTCGTTCGTTCTGTCAGTTTAGTAATATTATACTTTTTTGTTTTAAGTAGCCACCTTATTTTTTACTTTGTGTTTTTTTTGTTTTATGAAAATAAAGATTTTTTAACGAATTGTATTTTTAGTTTATTTTTGCAAAACGCAGTAACAGCCCTTACTGTTTTTTAAAATAGAACATTTTTTGGGTAGTAGGATAATTAAAACAGAGTAAAAGCAGTTACTGTGTTTTGATATAGAACAAATTGTTTTATTTTGTTTAAAAATCTATGCATAATTAGTTTTTAGACTGCCGACCTAGTACTAAGGCAGAATAACGTACTCAAAGATGTATTAAAAAGAGATTGAATAGGGTTTAACTAACAAACCGTACAGTTTTTGTTTTGATTTTTTTAACAATTGAGTGCGGCTTGAAAATTTTAGAAAAATCTAATTTTCTCCATTGTGGTAAAATTGTAGTTACTGTGTTTTGTAATGGGACAGCCGCAGTGTCTGTCATATCGGTGGATTCGTCGAACTGTAAAGAAAAGTATGTATATTCAATGATATCATTTTTTAGTTTATCTGCCATGTCCTGACTCATGACTTCAATACGCCTTGTGACAGTCGGACGAGATAATTGAAGTTCTCTAATAGCAGACATGATTTCTGTTTTATTTTTAAAATCTCCAAATAAAGTCTCACCCGCTTCAATAAATGCTTCCTTCACAACCGATCCATCTTCGAATGGTTTCTTGTGTTTCGCCAATATATGAGATATTTTAAATGACGCGATCGTAGCAGCTTTTGATTGTTTGGCTGGTCTTGCGAACATGGTTTGTTCTTTTTTCAAACAAGATATCAAATCACGTACTTTTCGTTTTCTTAATTCTCTCTGTGGCGGAAAATCCTTTTCATAGTTTTTATGAACCGTTTTATGATGCCTCTCTAAGTTACCACGCTTAGGTATTGCAACTGACACACGACAAATAAGACAAATGCACTTATCCTTCACCATACAAAACAAAAATTCTTCCTCCCAATCGTTATTAAAATGATAAGTTTTAGATTTCTTCGCTGCACTCGTATTGTACTATTTAATAATTATCTTTATATCGACGTAGTATTGCCTTCAAGTTGCAATTCAGAATGACTCCAGTTCCTGCAGGCGCAACATTTATATCGGCGTGAACGAAAGTCTCGAATGTTCCCGTCAAACGCGCCGCCCGAAATTTCTAGAAAAGCGGCAAGAATAAAAAACGCGGCTTTTCTTTGACAAGTGCTGCGCGTTCCTTTGATAAAGCCGCCTTTTGCCGTTAGCAGAGTGTTATTTTACTACGTAATAAATTTTTGTAGTTTAGTTAAGTACCTACTTATTAAAAAAAATTTTCTTTTCGAGATCTACTCAAAAAGCACTCGCGATCGACCGTTTGAGCACCCCTGATCTAGAAGGTTATTCATTTCGCCGGTTAGAAATGTTCACTCTCTTTTCTTGAAACTTCGCAGAAGGGCAAATTTGGTTGCCATGTTTAATTAGACAGTTTTTGTGAATTGTGCCATTTGGTTTCACGCGAGTTTAAATGTCGGATTAGTTTTCATAAAATTAAAATCTAATTTTGTCTTCGTTATGTCGAAGTAAAAGCAGTACCCTAGCAGAAAGAAAAGCCAGTTCAACAGGTAAAAATTCTTCACTCGACGCCATTTTGTGCAGGTCATGCTGAAATGTGAATTTTTCTTTGTTTCAGGCTTTTTTATCCACTACATCTTTTAATCTTATCTATATTAAATTTACTTGCTTTTACATTTTTAACATGTTTTAAAAATCGGAGCAAGTATTTAATTTTTGAAACAATAAGAAAATTTTAACCTATAATTGAGGAAGACTGACGAGTCTGCGGATTTTTCTTTGGCTGGCTGAAAACTCCGAAGAAAATTTTTGATGTTTAGGAGAAGCTGGAATAGTTTTCCTTTTGCCGTGTGGTGTATGCTGTTCTTCTAGACGTTTTGTGTTGCGACCCTTCCACTGGCTTGGCGCCGCTGCTGTTTGATGCAGTGGAAGTCCAGACGCTTTTGATTTCTCCGGGAACTGGCAGCATAAAAGATGAGTATTTTGATGTAGTGTAGTAAAATTATTATTTTGACTAATGATCCCCCTTTGAAAAAATTATTAGAAATTTCTGAATCTTTTTGTAAAATTTTGCTATTTTTTTGGAATATTATTGGAATGTTGAGAATCATTCTTACGTTAATTAACACTATAATTGAGTGAAGAGATAATTCAAGGAATTGAGCAACATTCAGCTCATTTAAACAGATTTTGAGAACCATTAAATTTCTATTTCTTGTTTATAACTATGATCAATAGAGAGTTTTAATTCTTAATTACTAGTTGTTCAACTAAATAGAATACAGAATTTCTTACAACCTAATTAGTTGTATTATTTTTAGTTAATAACCAAGCGAACATATATTGCGTTTTTAGTTCTTATTAGCCAATGGCATTCATCTAATTAAAATATATACATTCTCGCAGCTTAATTATTATAATATTTTTAGTTCAAAAACAACCGAACATTTATTGGGTTTTCAGTTATTATTAGCCAATGGCATTCCACTAAATAAAACATATAATCGTCTTACAGCTTAAAAGTTTAATTAAATTTGAATGGCAAGTTTCAAAAAGTTATATAAAATATCTTATTAACTTGTTATTCTTGATACATATATGAGTGTTTACAAAATTTTATATTTCAACTGTTAATGGTTAATGGTTTTTAGTTATATTTTGCTGACATATTATGAAATGTCATAATTAATCTTAATGTAACTAGGTATTTTGTTATTATTGCGTACAAACTTTGCTTATTCCACTAATGTCACTCTGCTTAACTTTTTGTTATTAATATAAGTAAGTATGCTAGATAAGGCTTTGTCCTTTACATCTATGTGAAAATTTGGGTAAAATTCAATAAAGTGCATAAATCACAGTATTAAATTTAAATGTATATTTGGGTAAATTATTAACCAAGGATTGGTTATTTGCAAATTTCATTGGTACCTTTTATATTATAAGTAAATTGTTTTGGAAATTATAAATTGATTATTTGGTAAAATTAGCTAGGGTATAACTAGAAAACTTTTGTGACTCTATTTTGTGCTTGTTGAACATAGATATCAGAATAAATCTGAATTGTTGTTTTTAAATATAATTGTTTTCTTTATTAGTATAATTTCAGGTTAAATTATTGTGTTTTTGGTCAATATCTTCCTTTTCTTTCTTTATGTCCAACTCCCAAAGTTGGTGGCACCCATAAAAGTCTGAAATCATCTCGAACCTACGAATCGCCTCCGACTAACCTAACTGAGTATCCGTGGTAACCAATGTAATAAATTAAATAACCAAATCTAACATCATATAATATAATAGAACAAATGTAACATCTCTATAATAGATCACACCACCATCTCAATAAATTATTAATTATTTTTTCATTTTATTTTTTTAATTTATTACACCTTTCTCTCCCGCAATAATTTGAAAACGGTGGGCTTTCCAATTTCAGTCCAGTCATTCGGGAACGGTTTCTGGTACGGGGTGTCCCGTTTTCGTTGCTTTTGTAGGGTCTCATATTAGTGAAAATAGAGGGTTCTGGTTTTCGCGACATGGTGCTACTTTTTTGTGAAATGAAAGAATTTTCATAGCCCCTTCGTTTTTAAGACACAGTGTGAAACGGAAAATAGTGCATTTTTGCCCCTCCCCCTCGTATTTCGGTTATTGTTTAACTTATCGAAACGGTAAAAACTGACTCTGATACAGTTTTTCACGTAGAATCCAGTGGCCTAGTCAAATTTTTTATGTGAGCTGTCGTTTTTGAGATACAACACAAACATATAATTTTTTAAATGTTCATTTTATATTATTCAGTTTACAATAAGCTTCTCGAAAATATATATAGTATATACTTTTCTATTCGAATCGTCCAGTAATTTGCATTTTTTTAGTTTTTGGTAGTAGGCAGTTCACTTACTTATAAAAGTTGTTCAAAATTGTTTCCATTGGCTTCAATGCAAGCTTGGGCGCGTCTGATCCAATTTCGGCGCATAAACTGAAATACACCTCCTTCCTGCTGTGCTTGAAGTCTCAAATTATTGGCAGCCACTGTGATTCGGTCACGCAGATCTTCAATATTCTGAACTGGAGTACGGTATACCTCGTTTTTCAAGTATCCTCATAAAAAGAAGTCCAGAGGATTTAGATCGGGAGACCGTGGAGGCCATGCAATTGGTCCACCCCTACCGATCCAGCGTATCTGCTGTACCTCATTCAAAAAAATAACGAACTTCTAAACGAAAATGCGGAGGTGCCCCATCGTGCAGAAACCACATCCTTGCTCGGACCGCCAATGCCACATCTTCAAGAAGGACCGGCAAATCATTCCGAAGGAATTCCAAATACTGGTGACCATCCATCCGATCTGGCAATATGAACGGTCCAATTAGACGTTCATCGACAATACCTGCCCACATGTTTAAAGAAAAACAATGTTGGAAGTTTGTCTGGACTATTGCGTGAGGATTTTCAAAGGACCAAACGTGTGTTTGTGAAGATTGGTTATACCATTACGAGTAAAAATTGATTCATCGGTGGCGAAAAAATTGGCATTTTTTTCCACTCACAAAATCTTATTCTGAGGGGGTAATCTGTGGGTAGCAACGCCTGGACTGTCTGAACGTGATAAGTGTATAGTTGGGCTTCATTTAATATGCGCCACGCTGTCGCATGTGAGACTTTTGGTACCTGCTTTGTTGTACTTCTTCGGCGTTTAAAACACAATATGCAAAATTTCTTCTTCGGCGTTTTTTCCACGTCTGGGGCGCAAATCTCCACTAGCACGTGCACGTAAAACAATTTAAGTAAATGTTGTGTAAGGAAATGGACATCATTTCGATCGGATATCTTTAGAAGCCGCTGGCGAATTTTGCTTTTTTCTGTTTATTGTACACATGTGCCATTTTTAATAAATATCGAAAAACATAAAGCAAAATACTTTTTTTAAATTCACAAAAATCGACCGTTGTTATTGATGTTGTACAGATTAAACATTATTTACATGTTCTTATCAATATGAAAAAACAAAAAAATTATTATAATTTATAATACATTTTCAAGAAATTATTTGATGGATGCAACGGGTTTAGCAGCAAATAAATTGCAGGTTAATAATAATTCTTTTTATTATAAACAGTGCATATGTGGTTAAAATTTTTGGTTGTGAAACACCCTGTAACTCTTAGATCGTTATTTCCAAATACTGGAATTTATTCTACCAGAATTACTTGAATAAGGCAGAATTTGGAAAAAAATTGGAAAATATGATCCTGTAATGTAAAATAAATAATGCTATGAGAGTTATTACAAATCTTGTTACATTTTACATTATAATTTTTGAATTATTAAATGGCTAAAATTTGAACATTTCTTGCAAAATAGTATAAAACAAGGATATACAAGGTAATATATTGTAGAATTTAAAAAAAATTCTTGTTACTATAAATAAAATATACCTGAAAAATTCATTTGTTTTGTAAGCAATCCCAGCCTACTACCAAAAACTGAATCTATCTCTAAAAAAATGCAAATTACTGGGCTATTCGAATAGAAAAGTATATACTAATATATATTTTTGAGAAGCTTATTGGGAACTGAATAATATAAAATAAAAATATACGGGGATTCCCTTTTAAAAAATTAATAGTTTGTGTTATATTTCAAAAACCACAGCTCACTTAAAAAATCTGACTACGCCACTGGATTCTACGTAAAAAACTGTATCAGAGCCAGTTTTCACCTTTTTGATAAGCTAGACAACAGCCGAAATAAGAGGGCAGCCCAAAAATGCAATATTTTTGAATTCCACACTGTATTTTAAAAATGAAATGAAATGAAAATTTTGTTTGGGTCATCTTTCGTTTCACAAAAAAGCAGTGCCGGCCCGTGGTGAATTATATTGGGAGGTCGGTAACAAATTTAAAAATAGGCATACTTAAAATAAAAATAAATATCTTATCTTTATATTGAGCTTTAAATTCTCTTGAAGTTCAGAGCCACTCTTCGCTCTTTAGAATTGGAAAAATGTTGAATGCACACGTTCGTTAAAATTACACGCACATTCCTTTTATAAACGATTTCTCGATACTTAACACTGCTAAAGCGGATAGTCTATCTTGGCCCAACTCCTCAACAAAATTTATAAGCCCTCGAAAAACCCCTGGATTTTCAGACAAAGCCGTTTCATCATGGCCACGTAGAGCCAGCTCGAATGCCCCACAAAATTTTACAAAATCTATAATTTTAAAAATATAATCATGTGTTTTTTTAGTTTTTCTTTTAAGTGTTTTAAGTCTTTAACACCGGTTTTGCTCCATAATGAGTCTGACGAGTCCTTAGAAAACAACAAACAAACATAACAGCAAAATGAGTTAGATACTTCACAACCACATATCCAGTTAGTTAAATCGTACATACTTGTGCGAAAGTTTCGATGAACCTCTTTATTTTTGTCTTTACTAGTTTGTCGTATACTAAGTTCTGGCAAATTGCCACCACTTACCTTAAATTCGGTTATTTTCTCAAAATTAAGTTCATTAGCACTCTTTAGTTGTTTAATTTTTTGCACTACCGACATTTTATTTTACCTACATTCACAACTCAAACATAGACCACCTTGAAATTGGTTATTTTTGCAAAATTAAGTTTTTAGTTGTTTATTTTTTTGCGCTAGTCACTACCAACATTTTATTTCCTGTATATTTCCAACTCACACATGGATCATAAAAATATAAATATATATATTACAAAAAACAGTATATAAATCAAATTTTATCAATTAAAAACGTCCGAAACAATATCGAGTTAGAATATCGACCGCGCGACCTCTGAACAACTGAACTTACGCATGCCGACATGATGCCGCGACCGATCGATCGAATTATGAGAAGGGACCGGCTGGCGACCCAAATCGCGATTTTATATTGCATTTGCTATCATGTTCGCCTGCTGCTCGGTAGCTGTGAAATCTTCGGGTACTTCCGTCAAGCTTTAAGGTAATCAGGGCAATTCGGGCTGCTCAGCCAGCTTAGCGTATTTAACTTTTCCCAAGGTTCGCGTATTATTATTTATTATTTATTACTATCTTCACTAATAAGAGAGATAACCCATAAAAACAACGAAAACTGGACACCCTTCACAGTAAAACTAGGGTAATCGTGTACATTTAAAATAATAACTTTTTCGCTCACTGATAGTGGACAATTACTAGAACATCTTTTCGTTGGAGTGAATGTCGGCATTTTATTAATATTCTTATAATACGGTTATCAGTATGGCATATCAGCAAATAATATGTTTAAAACACAATTTAGAAGTATTTATAATCTGGGTTTTATTATCTGCCTCCAACTACTAGCCTAATATGTATGCATTGGGTAATAAATGTTATCTATACTGGGTTATTCACGCAACCCGTTCACTAAAAGTTTTTGATGATGCCATTTAGATAAAAATTTCAAATTTTGGTATTAAGGTAAGGTCAAGGGGTACTTCTTTTTTGAAATATTTTCAACTTCCTGTCATTTCCAGTTTAACCGAAAGTTGGTATCAACTTGCTTATTTTAAATAGAACACCCTGTATTTTATGATATTTTTGGATTCTACCAAGACTTTTAATGCTATTTTATGTAGCATGTCCTATACCTAGGTTCAAGCGTTCTTAAGATATTTGACCTTGAACCGAAAATGAGCCTTCGGGGTACCAAATTTTAAAATCTCATATTTTTGTAAGTTTTGAAGATATAACCTTCATATTTTGCAGACGATCGGTAAATAATCTTAGGTTTCTATTTTTTTTATTGAATTTGTCTATTTTTGTACAGGGTGTCCTAAATTTAGCGGCAAACATTCACATTTTTAAAGCTGCTAAAGTTCGTTTTTTTAAATGGGACACCCTATAACTTTATGCACTATCAAATGTAGAGTTTCATTTTCTATCGAACTGTATTAAGGTTCCTTATACCTATTCGTAACCATTTTCGAAATAATTGGGTTTTATAAAAATATCGTATGTATTTGCTTAAATGTTTACATGTTTCAATGGTGAGCCATGGAAAAACAATTGAGATCCAATATCCAATATGATGATTAGTATCGAAAGCTGTCAGTGATAAACTAAATCTTCTAAATCGAAATGGAAGAATACTCAAACGCTGATATTCTCAATCTATTTTATATTCATGGAGAATGTTACAAAGTTTTGGAGAAAACGTGTCGTGTGTTTAATGAACGCTACCTCGATTTGCCGCCAATGAACAAGTCAAAATTCAAGAGGATTGAAACGAACTTTTTGCGTTTTGGCAAGGTTCAAGTTACAAAAAATGTTCCGAAACCAGTGACAAATGCCGAGGATAACGTAATAAACACATTAGCTTATTTCCACGCAAACCCGCAAAGTTCAATACCGTCTGCAGAAAACGATTTGGGAATTTCTTCTTCATCTGTCCAAAGAATCTTGAGCGAACATCATATGCACTCTTATTCCTTCCAAAACGTGCAAGCCTTGAGACCTGGTGATGACGTCCGACGAGTAGAATTTTGCGAATTCATGTTTTTGAAAATTCAAGAGGACCCTCAATTCCTTTCAAAAATATTTTGGACCGATGAAGCGAAATTTTCTAGAGAAGGAATAACAAAAAGAAGAAACGAACATTTCTGGGCAGCAGAAAATCCGCACGCTTTACGCGAAACGCTTTCTCAAGAGAGGTTTAGCTTCAATGTTTTCGGTATAGTATTAAATGATCAGGTGTGGTACTGTATTTATGAAGACAATTTAAACGGTGATAAGTATTTGGAAATTCTACGAGGGACGGTCTCTGAATTTATAGAAGAAATTCCTATTGGTGAGCTGCAAAATTATTGGTATCAATTAGATGGGGCACCAGCACATAATTCCGCTTCAGTTTATCTCCAATTATCTCAAATTTTTGAAGATCGCTGATTAAACACCCCTAGACTTTTATTTATGGGGATTTATCAAAAGTAAAGTCTATGCTTCCCCAGTAAATAACCAACAAGATTTACTGGACAGGATACGAACAGCTTTTGCCGAATTAGAAAACGGACAAATTCAACGGGCCACAGCAACTGTACAAAGAAGAATTGAAATGTGTCTTCAAATGAACGGACAGCATATAGAACATTTGTTATAATTCAATTTTATTATTTTATTTATTTATTCTTGATTGTTAGATTGCTATAATTTTTAAGTTCACTAAAACAAGTTTAGAACAGTCTCGAACTTAGTAGATATGGTTAAAAATAATGTAAACAATTTATTACATTTTTTATAACTTTAACTTTTTCGAAACGAAAAAATTTCGTTTCAATCCTCTTCAATTTTCTCTCGTTCAATGGCGATAAATGAGGATGTTTTTCATTAAAAACATGGCACGTTCTCTCCAATATTTTGTAACATTCTCCGCGAATATAAAATAAATTGAGAATATCAGCTTTTGAGTGTTATTTTATTTTAATTTAAAAGTTTCAAATCAGCTGTCATGTTGAATAGAAAAGCACAACAATTGTTTTTCCATGGCTTACTACGGGAAGGTGTAAGCGTTTAGCAAATACATATAATAGTTTAATAAAAACCTGATTATTTCGAAAATAG
Source organism: Kuschelorhynchus macadamiae (assembly GCA_030620095.1). Classification (NCBI taxonomy): domain Eukaryota; kingdom Metazoa; phylum Arthropoda; class Insecta; order Coleoptera; family Curculionidae; genus Kuschelorhynchus; species Kuschelorhynchus macadamiae. The sequence goes on from JAUTXW010000107.1 coordinate 1,470,818, forward strand.
TTACGAATAGGTATAGGGAACCTTAATACGGTTCGTTAGAAAATTAAATTCTACATTTGTAAGTGCCTAAAGTTATAGGGTGTCCCATTTAAAAAAACGGACTTTAGCGGCTTTGAAAATGTAAATGTTTGCCGCTGAATTTAGGACACCCTGTATAAAAATAGACAAATTCAATAAAAAAATGGAAAGCTAAGATTATTTACCGATCGTCTGCAAAATATGAAGATTATATCTTCAAAACTTACAAAAATATGAGATTTTAAAATTTGGTACCCCGAAGGCTCATTTTTGATTCAAGGTCGAGTATCTTAAGAACGCTTGAACCTAGGTATAGGACATGCTACATAAAATAGCATTAAAATTCTCCGTGGAATCCAAAAACATCATAAAATACAGGGTGTTCCGTTTAAAATAAGCAAGTTGATACCAACTTCCGGTTAAACCGGAAGTAATAGGAAGTTGAAAATATTTCAAAAAAGAAGTACCCCTTGACCTTACCTTAATTCCAAAATTTGAAATTTTTATCTAAATGGCATCATCAAAAACTTGTAATGAACGGGTTGCGTGAATAACCCTGTTGAGTAATAAAACCTCATTAGGTATGCAAAAGGACAGGAATTCAAAAGCATCTTTATTATTATTTCTATAAGCAAAGTTTACAAACTGGACGGAATTCCCCATTTTATTACTCTATGCATTTCTGAAACAGACTATAACTACTAATATAACATTCATCTATAACGAACTCGATGCCGGGCGAGGCAAGCCGGCAATTAATATATGCATTACAACTAGCGAATTCAACTCGGCTCATATAGCCACTAAATCAAAAAGTTTTATCTATGTTTAATAACCCAAAATAACCATGTTTACAGGAACACAATTAATTTGATCTCAAAGCGAATAGATTGCTAATCTCTATTTTTTAAAATTGAGCACATGCGCTCTCGCGGTAAAGTGAAAATCTGACGTTCGAAAATTGAAAATCAGAAGACATCCAAACAGTGTTATCTCACCTTTGGCGCACGCTGTCACGTCAGGGAAAAGGACTTTTCCAGTTTCTCGCGTTTCACTTGTTGCCGGGGGGAGCGCGTTCTTGTGCGAGAAAGTTCTCAAGACGATTTTGTGGTGATCGGTTTAATTTTTAGTAAGTACCTTTTTTAGATTATTGCTAGTAAAAATATAGTGTCCTTTATTTCGATACTTTAAAATTTGATTTTCGGGTTTAGGACAATAAATAATGAAGTTTCCGACGTTTCGACTCTATATATTTGGTCTCATTTTCAAGGCTGAAAAGAAGAAAACAATATTATAATAAATACAAACAATAATTATTTTCGTTTTCCCTGATAGTTACTATATGCATATGGAATAACAGTAAAACACAAATTTAAAAATAAAACAAATATTAGAAAATATTAAAAAAAGACATTTGTAAAATTAATTTAAACATAAAAAAATAACGCATTACGACAAACATATATAAGGGAGATTATAAAAGAACTATAACAGAACTAATTATTTTATATACAAATTAAAATCTTTTGTTACGTACCTATTTCAAACGATAAGAAACCTTGTGTAAAAAACTAAATTCTCCAATATATGATACATAATAAAATTTGAGTAGTCTTTTCCCTCGAAACAAAATTTTGGAATATTAAAAAACATCGGTTAAGTTCAACCTTCGATATTTTTCTTATTAATTAAATTTTTTTTTGGCTGTTTGAAAGATCCTTCCTTGGTTAATAATAGGCGCTAGTGGAAAGAATAAAAAATTATTAGTATACTGGGAAAGTCAATAAGTATGATGTAATGTCAAATTAACTATTTTTCAACCGAATCTGTAGAAAAGAAGAGGAGTTGAAATCTAGGTTCTCTCTCTGTTTTAGTTACTACATAACCTATTAATAAGTTTCGGTGAACATTCCTACAGGGTAAAAAGAGAAAAATGCGAAGCTACAACATTGACCTAAATTTAATTACACAGTAAAAAAAACGCGTATTACCCCCTCTTGCATAAATAACCTATTGACAGCGGTCTGGCATACTCATTATAAGATTTCTTATACTGTCCTGGTCCATTTCCCTCATTTCATTTCGAGCGACATCCTCAATTCGGCCAGGGTTTGAGAGCTCTAACTTTTCTGCCCATCTGTTCCCAGAAATGCTCTGTGGGGTTAAGGTCTGGGCGTGGAACTGGCCAATCCATCACTAAGATTCCCACTTCTTTTAAGTATTCCTGCACGATTCTTGCAACGTGTGGCTTTGCATTGTCACGCATGAATAAATTTGTGGTATTAGACCCACTCACTTTCATCCTTATAGTAAAAAAGTATAATAGTCTACAGTAAACATTTTTACAGGGTCACGTGACCGGCGTGGCTTAAAAACCAATAGCGGGTCGTGGAACTACAATAAATTTAAACATTAACGAAATTAATTTGCTAAAAAATATTTTTTTAGCATCACTACTGCATGTGTTTTAATATATTATTGTGTATTTGTTGATATGGTTCAAATCTTCTAATTATATGTTGCCTTACTTCAATAAGCAGCGTTCCAAAGGTGCGGTGACATTAGAAGAACATTAATTTTTTAAATATTTAATAAATAAGTTGTATTTACTTTATCTCTAACTATGAGTTTGTAAAAAAATGGCCGTTTAAGTTTGGAATTTTTTTTTAATCACTAAGTAAACAGCAAGATTTCCTTTTCCAGGAGACATGTCTAATGGAAGATACCTTATTTACTATAGTGTCCTTTATTTCAATACTTTAAAATTTGATTTTCGGGTTTAGGACAATAAATAATGAAGTTTCCGACGTTTCGATCCTATATATTTGGTCTGTTTCAAGGCTGAAAAGAAGAAAACAATATTATAATAAATACAAACAATAATTATTTTCGTTTTCCCTGATAGTTACTACATGCATATGGAATAACAGTAAAACACAAATTTAAAAATAAAACAAATATTAAAAAAAGACATTTGTAAAATTAATTTAAACATAAAAAAATAACGCATTACGACAAACATATATAAGGGAGATTATAAAAAACTATAACAGAATTAAATATTTTATATACAAATTAAAATCTTTTGTTACGTATCTATTTCAAACGATAAGGAACCTTGTGTAAAAAACTAAATTCTCCAATATATGATACATAATAAAATTTGAGTAGTCTTTTCCCTCGAAACAAAATTTTGGAATATTAAAAAACATAGGTCAAGTTCAAGCTTCGATATTTTTCTTATTAATAGATGGCTTAAATTTTTTTTGGCTGTTTGAAAGATCATTCCTTGGTTAATAATAGGCGCTAGTGGAAAGAATAAAAAAATTATTAGTATACTGGGAAAGTCAATAAGTATGATGTAATGTCAAATTAACTATTTTTCAACCGAATCTGTAGAAAAGAAGAGGAGTTGAAATCTGGGTTCTCTCTCTGTTTTAGTTACTACATAACCTATTAATAAGTTTCGGTGAACATTCATACAGGGTAAAAAGAGAAAAATGCGAAGCTACAACATTGATCTAAATTTAATTACACAGTAAAAAAATGCGTATTACCCCCTCTTGCATAAATAACCTATTGACAGCGGTCTGGCATACTCATTATAAGATTTCTTATACTGTCCTGGTCCATTTCCCTCATTTCATTTCGAGCGACATCCTCAATTCGGCCAGGGTTTGAGAGCTCTAACTTTTCTGCCTATCTGTTCCCAGAAATGCTCTCTGGGGTTAAGGTCTGGGCGTCGAACTGGCCAATCCATCACTAAGATTCCCACTTCTTTTAAGTATTCCTGCACGATTCTTGCAACGTGTGGCTTTGCATTGTCACGCATGAATAAAACTGTGGTATTAGACCCACTCACTTTCATCCTTATAGTAAAAAAGTATAATAGTCTACAGTAAACACTTTTACAGGGTCACGTGACCGGCGTGGTTTAAAAACCAATAGCGGGTCGTGGAACTACAATAAATTTAAACATTTCGAAAGAAGTTAATTTGCTAAAAAATATTTTTTTAGCATCACTACTGCATGTTTTTTAATGTATTATTGTGTATTTGTTGATATGGCTCAAATCTTCTAATTATATGTTGCCTTACTTCAAGAAGCAGCGTTCCAAAGGTGCGGTGACATTAGAAGAACATTAATTTTTTAAATATTTATTAAATAAGTTGTATTTACTTTATCTCTAACTATGAGTTTGTAAAAAATGGCCGTTTAAGTTTGGAATTTTTTTTTAATCACTAAGTAAACAGCAAGATTTCCTTTTCCAATAGACATGTCTAATGGAAGATACCTTATTTACTATAGTGTCCTTTATTTCGATACTTTAAAATTTGATTTTCGGGTTTAGGACAATAAATAATGAAGTTTCCGACGTTTCGATCCTATATATTTGGTCTTTTTCAAGGCTGAAAAGAAGAAAACAATATTATAATAAATACAAACAATAATTATTTTCGTTTTCCCTGATAGTTACTACATGCATATGGAATAACAGTAAAACACAAATTTAAAAATAAAACAAATATTAGAAAATATATTTGTAAAATTAATTTAAACATAAAAAAAATAACGCATTACGACAAACATATATAAGGGAGATTATAAAAGAACTATAACAGAACTAATTATTTTATATACAAATTAAAATCTTTTATTACGTACCTATTTCAAACGATAAGGAACCTTGTGTAAAAAACTAAATTCTCCAATATATGATACATAATAAAATTTGAGTAGTCTTTTCCCTCGAAACAAAAATTTTAGAATATTAAAAAACATAGGTCAAGTTCAAGCTTCGATATTTTTCTTATTAATAGATGGCTTAAATTTTTTTTGGGTGTTTGAAAGATCATTCCTTGGTTAATAATAGGCGCTAGTGGAAAGAATAAAAAATTATTAGTATACTGGGAAAGTCAATAAGTATGGTGTCATGTCAAATTAACTATTTTTTAACCGAGTCTGTAGAAAAGAAGAGGATTTGAACATTCATACAGGGTAAAAAGAGAAAAATCTCTCTCTTGCATAAATTTTAGTTACTACATTTAACCTATTAATAAGTTTCCCAGAAATGCTCTCTGGGGAACATTCCATACAGGGTAAACGTGTGGCTTTGCAACGCATGAAAAAAATGACCCACTCACTTTCATCCTTATAGTAAAAAAGTATAATAGTCTACAGTAAACACTTTTACAGGGTCACGTCGTGGTTTAAAAACCAATAAATTTAATTACACATTTGCTAAAAAATATTTTTTTAATTATGTTTTTTAATGTATTATTGTGTATTTGTTGATATGGCTCAAATCTTCTAATTATATGTTGCCTTACTTCAACAAGCAGCGTTCCAAAGGTTCGGTGACATTAGAAGAACATTATTTTTTTAAATATTTAATAAATAAGTTTTATTTACTTTATCTCTAACTATGAGTTTGTAAAAAATGACCGTTTAAGTTTGGAATTTTTTTTTAATCACTAAGTAAACAGCAAGATTTCCTTTTCCAGGAGACATGTCTAATGGAAGATACCTTATTTACTTATTTTGGGTCACATGACGTATTGACCAATACGGTTCAGTTGATTTTTTTGCCGATTACAATAGTTTTTCCTATCAGAGAATTAAAATAATTATAGAATATACCTATACTATATTAAAATAGTGGAAGGGCGTCTCACGCTCAAAAAAACGTACTAGGATTTCGAAAATCACTAGATTTTGGATGAAATCTGGGGAAATAATAAAGTTTCGGATGATTTCGCGCCTTTTTTAAATTTCCACTTGAATTGGGCCAATTTTTTATATTAAATGGTGATTCTTTGTGTATTAAAAAAATTTGTTCGTAAAGATGTTCTAAACTGGTTAGAATTTAAGATTTAGGATATTGAAAATTAAAAAAAATCTTTTATTTTTTAAATTTTAGCTGTTAACATGGAAAAACAATATGACAAATGGCTATTCTATTCGTATCTAATAGCGCTCGCTGTTTTTTTACTTTCCTCGCAAGATGAAAGTATTCTAGTTACAAAAAATATGTTTTCTCAGTTCCGTCGGTTAGTCTGTATGTCTGTCCGCGACGAAGTTCAAGAACTGCTTGTCCCATTTACTTCAAGTTTTGGTTAAAAGTTAAAGGTCATATGATGATGACGTGGTAACATTTTGGTAAAAATCCAATATGATGGCGGTTTATTGAAATGTCAAAAAAATATTACTAAGAAACTGCTTATCCGTTTTATCCAAATTTTGCAGAAAAATTAGGTTTGACATGACCATCAACTGATAAGTTTTACTACAAATCCAAAATTGCGGCCTAATAAAATATTGTGTATCAATGCAGAAAACTACTACATCGATTATGTTCAGATTTTGTGCCATATTGGCATTACGATCTTGAATTTTTAAAATGTTGACAAAAATTCATGATGTGCAGTCTTAGATACCCCTAAATGCCGAATTTTAATCAAATCTGCAAAAATGTTAAAATTAGTATGCTAGGGTGGTGCCGCCATTTTTAATTTTCAAATATTGACTAAAATTTCATAACTTTTATTCTTAAATTCTTCTAGATACTGATATTTCAGCCGAATCTGTACAAATGACAAAATTCGTTCGTTATATTGGCGCCACCATTTTGATTTTTGTTGTGCATTCTTAACCTTTAACTGGTGAGGTGAAAAATTCTGACACAACCGGTGACCCTGGGTCACATTGACCCGCTACAGGTTTCTTATCGGTAGCGAACACAGTTCTATTTTTTTTAAATTTTTTTATTGTTATATATTTAAGTACTAATCAAACATACATATTTCAGCTTATCTGTAATCAAACACATAAACACTAATTAGTGTTTTATATTAAAACGTAAACAAAAGACAAACATTCTTATTATGTATTAAATTATAGACAAAAAAAATATATTTCGAAAAAATACGTGGGTATTATGAAAAATAATACATCGTGTTTTAGTATAAAAAATAGAAAAATATTTTGACTTAAATAATAATAAGAACTACAACCTATTTCTAGATGCATTTTTTTACAAGTTCGCTTTGCAGTTTTGGCACATTTGTACCATACAACTGGCACAAACTGGTTTATGGCAAGACCCACAATTTGTACTTGTTTTTTTATCCTTTTTAGAAGGACAAAAAGCACAACGTTTCCTTTTACTGGCACTTACTCGCTCCTTTGGGCCTTCTTGTTCACCAGGACTAGGAATGGGCTTTTGCAGAACTTTTGAAATAACTAATCGTAATTCCCGAGGCAAAAAATTATTTACCAATCTTTGGTTCAGACGCGCACTTTGGCAAGTTGCTTTACAAAGTCAAATCTAGAAACAGATGCATTCTTTGAAAATGATTGAAACACTATGTATGAATTGACAGAAGCTATGTCCAGTACGGCATAAAAAATTGCCATTGGCCAACGCCTAGTTCGTCGACTGGTATTATAATTAGCACATTTTTTGTCTAATTCATCTACCCCACCTTTGGTACAATTATAAAAATCAATAATTTCTGGTTTCCCTGTTTCTTTGGAGGTTGATTCTGAATGATGCATACTAGATACCAATAACACTGCTCTGTTCTTCTTTGGTACGAAGGACACAAGAGAAATTTCTTTTGTAAATCCATAAACAGAGGACCCAGCTTCCCTTGATTTATTAGGCAAAAATGACGGGGGTATTTCTCTCTTGTTTTTCCTTATAGTTCCAACGTATGTCAAACCTCTTTTTCGAAGCTCTTGGACAAGCTCTATGGAAGTAAACCAATTATCCGCCGTGATATTCGTATTTGTATTCTGTATTGGTTTGCACAATCGCAAAACCGATTGAGCTGGAATAGAAAATCGACAAAGTTCTTCTACAGACAACGTTTTTCCATCACTTCCGTTTCCAGTGTAAACGTAACCATTGCAAAAATATTTGTTCGTGCATCTGTCAAGGCCTGTATTTTTAAACCGTATTTTCGAGGTTTACTTTTCATATACATTCTAAATTTACAGTGCTCACGGAATCCAACCAACATCTCGTCAATGCATACGTACTCACCAACAGTATAGTTTTTTGACAATTCTCGGTAAATTGATTGAAAATTGATGATATCGGAGCTAAAGGATCTTCTTGCTTTCTCTCATTTCTAGTAGTCACATCATCGAACCTCAAGACTGTAAGAATAACCAATATTCTTTTTAGTGACATTGTGGCTCTAAAATTATCCCTTCCATATCCATCAGTTGCAAAAAGGGAACTTAGGTGTTCGTGATTTGATTTAAAAATTGAGGACGCGTACAAGAGTCCAAAGAAGGCTTCTAATTCGGTAATAATCAAGTCTTGAAGTTCAGGCCTAGTTTGGTCCCCATAACGAGACCTAACGGTAGATAACTTATTATTGATATGAGTTAATATCTCCTGCAACATCTCTTCAGTTATAAATAGCTTCCATATTTCATGCGGTAACATATTTTGGCATTTTACTCGTAAGTCTCTTTTTAAACCGGGAAGATGAGATATTATATTATGATGAGGTGTACGCCTAACAACTGGTGCATCTTTGGCCCATTTAAAACGGTTCTTCCTTCCTTTTTCACTTTCCTCGTTTTCATTTTCCTGTTCCCACGTGATGGAATCGGATTCAGATATCTCAATTTCAGAGTCTGTATTGTGATCACTTTCGACCAAATCGTTTTCGGCATCACTAAAATCACTCTCTATTTCTTGATTCCAAGTTTCTAAAGTCTTCTCAAAATCTGGATCACCAAATTTGACTGTTTTACGACTAGAAGCCATTTCTGGAATATTCAACGTAACTGGTGACCCTGGGTCAGAATGACCCGAACGCTAATTTATCGTAAGTTATAAAACACACAAAACGCGCACTCTGCTGACTATACCGTCTAACGGTCGAATGTGTACTGGCACTAATATACGTAGGGTATTAGAATTCTAATACGTGCAGCTGCGGTGGGAGGGGTGGAAATAAATATTGGCGGGTCATTCTGACCCAGGGTCACCAGTTAAAGGTTAATAAATGTTAAAATAATCGGTCCGACCTGTTGACATTGTCATTTTGACACCGCTATTTTGAATTTTTAAATGCTGACACTTTTAAACTTTCCTAGGCACTGATTTTCAGTTTTGGCTACACAAGTAACAAAATTCGTCGGCCGTATTGGCGCCGCCACACAGTGGGGTATTTGATATTAATTTCTGATCGAAATTGTTTTTGAAATAAATATTTCTTAAAACCGTTTTAAATTATAAGCGGATATTAAATCAGTAACAATTTATTATTTTAAAGGGTGAACAGATATATAAATTATACAGGGTTAGTCAAAAATGCCGCAACAGCAAAAATTTCAGAGAGTATTCCGTGAATTTTTTTTTTAATTTTACATCGGAGTTTTTATGTATGCTTGATGCAATAACTATATTTAAATTACAAAAAAAGTTGATTTTTTTTTAATTTTTAAATTGTCTACATTTCAAAAACGAAATAAAAATATAAAAATAAAGCTCTTATCTTAGATGCAACAAAATGGACCATATGAATAAAACAGAAGCAAATGCTTTTGCTCAAATTTTTTGAAATAAACATATTCAGCTTAAATGTAGCAAAGAGAGACAGAGGTATAGTAAAAGCATTTGCTAAACTTTATTCATATGACTGAATATTTATAAACGATGTTATTATAAAATGAATAATAAAAACTATACGGTAATGCTACAGTGAAATATGAAAGAAAAATATTAATAAATTAAAAATAGCAGCAGAACAACTAAACATAACAACAGTAATAACAAATACAGTTTACAGTTTTATTTGAATGAAGAAATTTAATTTAATTTGGTGAATTATAATTTAGTCAGAGTCTGAGGTAGATGCATCTGATTCTGAATTGCTAAGATTATCTAAATCAAATAATTTTGCTGGTTCTTTTGGCGGTTTTAACAAATTTTGAACTTCCGTAGAAAGTTTCTTAAATTTTTTTGGAGGCAACTGTCTAAGACTCGTAATTAGAGGGTCTGAAGAGATTAATAAATTATTTAAGATGTCACTGTTTGTAGCTACTCGAGAACACTTTCTAGAATGACCCTGTCTATATTGTTTAATATCTTTATTACGAGCCTCCTGAGCTTCTTCGCTCAGTTGGCCAATTGGTAATAAGGCATTCGCAACAATTTGAGGACCATGTATAAGAATTTTATGCACGGTTGGCGGCATCATATACCACGAGTACAAATTTACATATAAATTTGCAGTTTCAAGACAGAATTCGTTAATTTTTCTGCATTTATATCAAAACCAGATGAAAGTGTTTGTAAAATCACGTGAAACTTGTGTATTAAAGTTTCATCAATGCCGGTAATACGGGCAGACTCATCTTCATTCTCAAAGAAACGTCTGGCCGTATTACCGTCATTGGTGTTCCCAAATCCTTGTTTGGGCTTATCTACCCAAAGACTCAGCACATGTTTGAATTCGGTTTGAATTTCTTGCTTGCGTCTTGCAACAAGCTCTTTTTCTTGTTGCCCACGGGCTTGATATTTTTTTATACCAATTTTATACGCTAGATGTAATAAGCATTCCATGAACCTGATCCACGCGTGCAAGATACTTAAACCGAACTCAAACATTTCTTTTTTAACTTTACCTTGTAAGCACTTTTCAATGTTATTGAAATCCTTACAAGTTAAGTCACATACATAACAACGCAGTGTCGATTTATTTTCTGCAATGGCATTACAAATTTTACCATCTATCATAGTAAAAAGTAAATTATGACAGATGGTAAATTGTTTTTCATTGCAAGAAAATGTTGAAGGGATCAGAGATTGAATTTCTGTATCAACTCTTACCTTTTCGGCTTCAGAACTCTCGACCGTTTCACGTTCAAAACAAAAGCGAATAGGTCGACAGTACCTGGTGGAGCTTGGTCTAGGGTTTTGCCACAGAATACAATCTTTATTTTTATCAGAATACAATTGTATAGGTACAAGAGACGTAAAAAGTAGGCTCCCATCACTGCTATCAGGAGTTTGAAAACACTGCTTATATTCAGTAGCATTTGTGCCATCTAAACCCCACTTCGAAATTAAATGAAGATTAAAACCATTAGACTCAGGCATACTGTTTAAAACATCTTTAATTGATTCCAATAATCTTAAGGTGGTATGGTCTAAAAGGCCCTGTAGTGTAATTTTGGCACAAATGTCAGTAACTGAAATGTTTTGTTTCTCTGGGTAGCAGTCTCGTTTAGCTCTCTGCACAAGTGAGTAGCATGGGAACCTACTTTTAGCATTCCGTTGAACTAAACCATACTGATGCCTGCTGAGTTTTGCTTCGGTCATTAAAGAGAGAGCCTCTTCTTTAGTCATTTTTGATGTATTCTTGTTTTCATATTCTTTAATTGCCTCACTATATACTTTTGCTTTATTGGGGCTACTGGAGACTTCTCTAAGGATGTTGGATGCTTTACTATTACCTGCTAAGCGAAGCTTCATTTGAGTTGAGTAGGACAACATATCGACAGAGTGTTCCCGTAATGAAATTGTTTTTCTTCTTTTGACGCAACCTGAACTTTCTTGAAAGGTTAGAGTAGGACGGCCACGTTTGGAAGCAATATTTTGATTAACTTCACGAGGATATATTTTGAATTCCATATAGCTTTGAAGCCACTCTCTATTCCTTGCCAAAAATCTTGTTTTTATCCTGCACGATTCAGCCCATTTCTTCCGCAGTTTAAATTTAAATTTGTTTAATTTTGACCTTATTAATGGTAAACACTCTGCTGGGTGATTCGTTTCCTTTTGAATGTGTGCTTGGAGGTCTTTAAATTCGTTGTCCAGGCTTATTTCAGTAATACGATAAAATAAATCCTCCACTTTGATTCTTAAAACAGCTTGATGCGTTTCTGTAAAAGAACAGCCCACATATAGAAAAAAAGAAACAGAGAAAAATATGTACATATTTATTTATTTATTTATTTATCTATTTATTTATTTATTTTTTTATTTAGTTAGTTAGAACTTTACTGTAAAGTCATAGGTAGGTTAGAGCTGAATTATTGTAAATGTTAAAAAACCCCCAGATATCAATTTTTTCCGAAATTTTGACAATATTCAGGAATGTATAAAAACAAAACATAAAATTTTAACACCCTGTATATTGAAAAGTATGCATTTCCGGACCTATATTAATTAGAAGTTTTTTTCCAAAAAATTACCTAAAAAATTACTCTTTTAAATATTCCGCGTTTAAAAAAAAATGAAAAACTGTATACTTAGTTGACGGATGTCAGTTTTGTTGGACCAGTTTTTTATATTTTGGCCAAAAAGGAGCAAAAAGTAGCAGCCAGTTTTTTCACCATAAAAAAGCTAAATGTTTATCAAGTATTACGTATATAGAAACATAGGGGAATTCAGGGGAATAGTTAACTAAACCTCTCTGTTAAAGTCATACTTTATGTTTTCTACATGAATTTTAAATCCTCCAGTATTAAGTTTAAAAAACTATTATTTCTAAAGATCGCTTCTCAAAAAATTATATAATATTTTAAAATACAAGTCGTATATTTGACATGACATCACAACCAAATAATCTAGATAATCAAATGCTTGACAACGCAGAATAAACAAATGCTGTTTCGACTTGTTATTTATGAGTTTTTTTAAAATCCAGCGCACACTTGATTTTTTGATTTTCGATCAGCTTTATATCGTTAACACCCCAGTGTGCGCCATTTTGAATTTCTAAACGTTGACTAAAAAAATTCGGATTTTTTATATCCGAAAATTTATGCATGTTAAATTTGAAATAATCGGTAATCGAAGTGCTGAAAAATCCATTACAAGATTTGAACCAGAAATACAAACATACAATCAGCCGAATAGGAAGCCAATAAAAGCGCGTTAAATAGCATTGATCTTAGTTTAAAACTCTAACACCCGTATTCACTGAAGAGGTTTAACTTTAGACAAGGTCTAACTTGACAGTTACAGGTTTAAGATGACATTTTCAACAATTGAACAAATAATTTTTCTAAACGTCACAATTACAAAATAACAGTGATATAAGGCAAACATAACTAAAAACTAAAGTTTAATAATATAGAAATAACTAATTTCCTTTTAAATTTACCTAACTTAATGGTTTGATTTTAGATAGTGAAGTAGAGAACGATTATTTCTTTGAAGTTTGTAAAAATACCTATTTGCCTCATTAAGAAATAGGTAAGAATCTTTTTTTTTGTCAACGATAGTGAAGCATGGCCCATTTCTTCATTTTCGTACATCAAATATTTTAACTGTCGTCATTTTGTTTCGCCATATTGAATTCATACCATTGTTTTACCAGTTTTTTTTTATATCAGACGCAATTTTTGTAGAAAATTAAAGTTAATCGAGTAAGCGGACTTTTTAGCCATACCGGAACAGGGCGACCGACCGACAGTAATGGAAAAACATGAGGATCTGAAAAAACCCGGAACGATAATTTGTTCACGATTAATGATATTTCCTTATGCGGAAGGTGAAAACTCACGCCTTCACTGGCATTCGTCAACAAATGGCCACGGCTTGGGCTTGGGCCATCCCCACTTCTTGTTTTATCGTAAACATTGGTCGATAGAATGTGAAAAGTAGGGGAACCATGTTGGCGCATACCCCTAACGTGATTTATGAATGAGTTGTGATCTCTACTTTAATTCAGACTTCAAACGATCTTCTGCTAACATCCTTAATACTGTTTGTTTACTTAAACGAATCTCGTGAAAAGGAACAAATGCCAACTGAAGTTTGACACTGGACGTAAATCTACTTCTAAGAGCTTGCACTCTTAAAAATCTGTCTTGTTCCGGAGTAGTAATTCTTTTTTTCCTTGCCCCGCTCCTCTCCCATTCGTCCCAGTTTCCCAGTATCTGGCTAGAATTTTTGAAATAGCATTTTGACTTTTACCCAAAAAATTTTGTTTTGTTTGTTTTTTGGTACAGCCCGGTCGAACTTGCCGCCCATGACGAGAGTTTACTAGTATAATAAATAAACAAAATATTTTTGTTTAGTAATTTCCATGCAGCACTAATTTATTTCAATTTGACACTCTGTATCTCCGTTTTTTTCAAAAACCAATTCGAGACTGAGACTAAAACTGGAATGTTTAACAATAATAAAAGAGTAAAGTACTTAATCGACGTAGATATTAGGTATAAAGGTTCAGCAATGGAAAACCGTTTAAGTCCATTTGATCGCTTAATTAAATATTACGGTTTTCCCTCTTATTAATTTCCAGACTTTCCAAGTAATTTAACTTGTAGCTTTTACTGGCATTTTAAATTTTGAATGGTTTCTAGTAGGGGTTTTGCATAATTAGAATTTGTGTTGGTGTTCTTGTATACGTTTATAAAAAGATCTATCTTTAAACAATATACAGGATGTTCGGGAACAACATAAGTTTAACTTAAAGTCCTGATTCTACATGAAAAAATAATAGTATATAGCAACTCATTTAAGAAAATGTCAAAATCTCAATGGTTTCCTAGTAACGGCTGATCAATTTTTAATTTTAAATTTTGGAAATATTTAATTTATCTCTTTAAGGTAATGGACGTTCTTATCCAAAGGTAAAACTGTTTATTTAAGTTGCCACCAGAGGGCACTTTACCTACAACTGAAAATGTATTTCCGTGAAAACTTTTTTATTTTGGAAGAAATTGTCAAAATTAAGTTTCCATCTTTAAGCCGATGGAATGTGCTTCAAATAATGTAATCGATAAATCATACCGTTTAGCCGCAAATCGATATTAAAGTTTTATTCAATTAAATTATTATGATTTAAATGTCGTAGTCAAGGTACTTTTATTAATACCAGTAGAAATGAAATTTGACATTTAGTCTGCTTTTCAGTTTGAAAAACTGGCTCAAGTTTCGTTTACCTGAAATTGGTTATAAGGAAAGTATCTAGTTTTACATATTCTAGGAGCTTTTCTAAATAACGGAAAATAAGAATTTTGCTGCGGAAATGCGTCATTTCCGTTCTGCACAGTTTAGTATACCTGAAATCAGTTACATGAAAACTTTGCATTGCATCTCATCCCAAACTCTTTCCCAAGCACGAAAATGTTAAAATGTGTCTGCGGAAATTTGTCATTTTCATTTTCTGCGGAAATTTTGTATAGTTTAGAATATCTAAAATCAGTTACACAAAAAAAAACTTTGATTTACATTTTAAATTCTTCTACATTTTTTAAGTAACGAAAACGAAGGCATGATTGCGGATGGAGGCAAAATAATCGATGGCATTATTGCGGAATGCTCGTATATATTTGTTCGATTGCCTGACTCAAGAAAGGATCATCCTTCTTTGTTTATATTCCTTGAAGTTCTCAAAGATATGCAGACAGATACTTATATGAAACTTCGTGACTCAGACAAATTATTGAGATTATCTAAAAAAAATTTCGGGCTGTCACGTATACGGGTATAAAATGTCGCTGACAATACGATGCGTTCAGCCGTTATTTTTACATTCCGCAATCGTGCCCTCACTTCATTTTGTGAAAAACTGAATACTAATGTTTCGTCCGCAATCGTGCCGCGCCCTGGAAAAGCGCTCAAAATTTCCGTGAAAAATGTAAATGACAAATTTCCGCAGACAAATTTTTACATTTTTATCTTGAGGAAAAAGTTTAGAATATAAATCTTTTTTATGTAACTGATTTCAGGTAAACTAAACTATACAAAATTTTGTCGGAAAATTAAAACGACAAATTTCCGCAGTAACATTTTGGCATTTTGGTGCTTGGGAAAGCATTTGGGATGAGATGCCAAGCAAAGTTTTCATATAACTGATTTCAGGTATACTAAACTGTGTATGAAAATGAAAATAACGCGTTTCTGCAATAATTTTTTTCATTTCCGTTGTTAAGAAACACTTCTAGAAAAGATTTCTTTTCCCTATAAAGTATTTTTACCCCACCCAGCACCCCTATTCGCTCCAAGATCCCGCAAGCTTCTAAATTAAAAAAAAAAAAAAGGGGTGTACAATGGAAATGACGCATTTCCGCAGGAAAATTTTTCATTTCCGTTGTTAAGAAGGGCTTCTAGAAGGCAATCAAATATTTTTTTTCCAAATAACCCATTTCAGGTAAACAAAACTTGCCCCGAAAAACTTGTCTAAATGTTCAACATAAGTCATTTATTTCTTATTTAAAAAATGGAAAGTGGAAAATGGAAATGTAGAAGAAACTCGTCGGCGTTACGTAGAAGCCCATCCTGACCGAAATGTTCTCCTGCTCAAAGCTTTGTGAGTGTTCATAGAAGACTTCGTGAACAAGGTTCACTTACCCATTGCAAATATGACACAGGAAGAGCCAAGTCCGTTAGAACGATTGAGGCAGAAGAGAGAATAATTCAGATGATAGAAGAAAATCCGGATATCAGTACTCAGCAAATTGCCGTTGCAGAAGGAACGGCGAAATCTACAGCTTGGGAGGTAATCCATGAAGAACTTCTTTATCCTTTCCATTTGCAAAAGATGCAACTTCTTTATGCTTGTGATGAGGTATTAGGCCTAAACATATGTAATACTATCTTATATAAATATGAAAATGATAATACTTTAATTAATATCATATTATTTACTGACAAAGCGGGTTTTACGCGCGATGAAATAGTGAATTTATATAACACATATCAGGGGGTTATTGAAAACCCACATGCTTATGTAGAAAAGGGACATCAGCGGAGATTCATGTTAAACGTTTGGGCCGGCATTATAGGCGATTGTACCGTATCGTAGAACCTCACTTTTTTGTTGGGACGTTGAATGGAAATCTTTATTTAAGTTTTTTACAAGGTAGTTTTTATCGTGTTCGGAGACATTATCTAAAAGCTGTCAAAAAATGTATCGAAGTTAATGGTAGACATTTTCAGAATTTATTATAAAGTGTGTTAGTTCTGTTATTTGCGGCTAAACGATATGATTTATCGATTTATCGTCTTAAAGATAGCAACTCAATTTTGACAATTTTTTCTAAAATAAAAAAGTTTTCACGGAAATAAGTTTTCAGTTGTAGGTAAAGTGCCCTCTGGTGGCAACTTAAATAAACATTTTTACTTTTGGATAACAGCATCCATTACCGTAAACTTAATTAGTAAAGAGATAAATTGAATATTCTCAAAATTTAAAATGAAAAAACCATTGAGATTTTGACATTTTTTTAAATGACTCGCTACCATTATTTTTTTATGTAGAATAACATCCTTAAGTTTCCTGACGTTGTTCCCAAACACCCTGCATACTTTTTCAAAAGATCCACATTTTAATTTATATGCCATAGCCCAGATTTTTTGGTCCTTATTTCTATTAGACTTGTTATTCTTGATATATCTACCTAAAGTTTTATTTGAACAAAAAGTTATTTTAGGATTTGTTTATAAGGTATTTCCCTTAGACTATGAAAACAAGAGAGACCCAACTATTTACCTTTAACACGAGATCATAGATTGAATTTCTTCCCTCTCCGCTACATTGATAGGTGTCTGTTGTTGTCACGTTTTAAAAATTGTCAAATATTCTAAGCCAAGCTTTATTGAATTTCTCCAATATGTTTATATATTTTCATAACACAGTTATATGTATATCAAAAAACTACACACAATAATTAACCTTAGACTATAAAACAGTGTTTTACTTCTAAGTAATTAACTAAGGTCTTTAAAAAATTACAAAATAGTAATAATAAAAATAATACCAAATAGAACTGACAAAATTTACGTCATTTACGAGTAGTTTTACAACTAGTCATTCATAAGAATCATCATAGCACTCTTTCTTGTTTATAGTCTAATTACAAACCAGACGCTGCATTGTTGTCATTTTTGTAACCGCGTCCGATGGTTGTTGTTTACATATTTTTTTTAGTTTTTTAATGATTTTGTAAGTTCTGTGTGTTGTAGTACTTAAATAAATGAAAAACTCTGGTGAGGAAGTGTGTTGTTTGTGGAAATTATCATATCACAAGTAAGTCTTGGCGTAAGTAAGGTTAGATATCAGTGGTGTCCGAATCGTAATCTCATATATAGACAATACAAATTATGTATATGTATATGTAAATCAGGTGTTTGGAAATAACCGAGGCGAAGAACACAAATAAATATATTAAATTTTCTAGTAGATCTACAATAAATGCCTAATATATTCAAATTAAAGTTAGTAAAATAGTTATAGAGACATTTTAGGGCAGCTGAGAAGTTTTTTAGGTTGTTCCATAAAACTAATAGTATTTTTAATAAAAACATCAAAGAATTAGTTACCTTTTTAATACTATGAAATACTTGCCATCTTCAATTGAATTGTATGACGACGAAGTCCTAAGCGAACATCCAAAATTAAATATTTGTATGTATATATATATATATATATATATATATATATATATATATATATATATATATGAAGACTACAGGGGAAGAACGATCTAAGTCCAAAATTTTAAAATATCAGATTTTGCATCATTTCGACGCCTTTTCCCTTGTACTTTTAGAGACCATATAATATTGATCGGAATACCGATCCTAGTCCCCTAAAATCAGCGATAAAAATATGGTATACTTTGGAATAACGATCTAAGTCCCCGCGACTTTTGGGAACAACGATCCAAGTCCAATACGTGCCCACTGAAAACGTTTGAAATTCGTTTAGCATCTTAGTAAACAATCAGCCGTCGTAAGGAAATTACTGTTCGATGTGTTTGTTGTTAGATCGCTGGTAGAATGTCGGAAAAAAGTAGTAGTAGTGACAGTGATGTGCCTTTGAGTGTTTTGAAAACTAGTAAAAAAAAACAAAAACATGGACGTGTGAGTGATGCGGCAAAATGTATGAGAAACCATACGTACGAAACCGGTAAACCATGTGGATGTAAAAAATTTCGTTGTTTTGAGGTTATATCAGCTGAACAGAGGCAGAAAATTATACAACATTTTAATAAATTGGACAGCAGAAATACTCAAAACAATCATTTATGTGGATTAATCGGGCTTAAGAATATTCATAGAAGAAGACCAAGGCAAAATGAGATAACAGCAAGGCTTAGAGATCATTCGTATACGTATAAGGTAAGAATTAAGCAAAATGACGCTGTTATTAAAGAAACTGAGGTATGTCAAAAAGCTTTCGTATCGTTACACGGGATTACTAACCGCCGTATCATAACTTTGAAGGAATATTTAAAAAAACACGGGCATAGCCTTGCAGATATGAGAGGAAAGCATAAGAATCGCCCTCACAAGTTGAGTTCTAAGTTAATTGAAAATGTTCGTAACCACATAAAATCTTTTAAGGGTAGGAAGTCGCATTATAGCTTAAAAAAGTCTTCAAAAATCTATCTTCCTGAAGAGTTGAATGTAAAAAAGATGCACAGGATGTACGAGGATAAGTTCCCTAATGCATCAATCAGTTATGAATCATATAGACATATCTTCGTTAGGGATTTTAATATTAGTTTTGGTTTCCCTCGTTCCGATACATGTAGTTCATGTGACGAACACATGGTTAAGCTAAAGTCACTACAAGAGAGACTGAAGAATACATCCGAAAATGAGGTAAAGTTGGATTTACAAAATCAAATTATTCGATTGGAAAATGAAAATAAGTTACATAAACTTAAAGCAGCTACCTTTTACAACAGAAAGCGACATGCTAGAATACAATCAAGACAAAATGAGTCTATAGAAGCTATTACTATGGATTTTTCAAAAAATCTTCCCACCCCCAATATTACTACAAATGATGTATATTATAAGAGACAGCTTACTTTTGTTAGTTTTAATATTCATCAGTTATCAACCAATGAGGCCGTTTTTTATACATATCCTGAGATCATTGCCAAGAAGGGAGCAGATGAAGTTGCGTCTTTGCTTTATCATTTTTGTTATAATATTCTACCAGAGACTGTTACAATTTTGGAAATATTTTGTGACTCATGTGCCGGACAAAATAAAAATTACACCATAATTCGCTTCCTACATCATTTGGTGCATAATGAACGTAGATTTCATAAAGTAAAAATCACATTCCCAATTCGAGGGCATTCTTATTTAGAATGCGATAAAGACTTTGCTCTTATTAAACAGAAAACCCGAGTTGAAGTTATCGAGGTTTTTAAAAATGCTAGAGTTAAACCGAGTCCTTTTAAAGTCATTGAGTGTACAACAGAGTTTTTTCATGCATGGACAAAATTTTTAACACCTTGTCCATTTCCAACCAGGCCAATAAAAGAGCTAATAATAGATCATAATCATCCACGCATGTTAGAAACGAGAGAAAGTTACAATGGAGCTATGTCTACTTTCGTTGTCAGAGCTCTAAATCCTTGTCATAGGAAAGCTGAAACACCAGATAAACTCTACACAGGACTGATTCCTATTCCCAAAGTGAAGTATGACCAGCTGCAAGAACTTCGGAAGTATGTGGATGAAACTTCACAAGAGTACTACATCAATTTGCCTTCTGCTGGGAACAATAACAATGCGAATGATGTAGATATGGTAAGCCATTATCAGTCAAACTAGTTCCTCCTTCCTCATGGTTCCGCTATTTCTTTTACAGCACGAGTAACTTACCAGCCATACCAGTAACGGTGTCCATATTGCCCATGAATTTGATGAAAATATGGTAAGCGATTACGATAAACAATAATTCAGGTCATTCAGTAATTTCGGGTTTTGGTTACAGCTGTGTGTGGATTTGGATCGCTATTCGGTACAGTGGAAAAACAATGTTTTACGTTTTTTTTCCTAAAATTCTGTCTATTATTTTTTATAACTTGTAATAATAAAACATGTTGCCTATGTTTATGATTTTTTATTAAAAAAAATAGTACGTATCTTTTTAATTCATCTTACCTCTTTTAGAAGTCTTAAAACTTTTAAATTGATTTTTCTCGAAACTATGAAAATGTGACTTAGATCGTTCTTCCCCTGTAGTCTTCATATATATATATATATATATATATATATATATATATATATATATATATATACAGGGTGTTTTGTAACTTGATGCATTCATTTTAGGAGGCTATAGAGGACTTCAAATGGAATCAAAATAACTCCATATTGGGCCATACAAAAGTTTTTAGTTTTCTAGATACTTTCGATTTTTTAAAATATTGTAAAAAGCCAGAAAATTATGGTTAAAAAATGCATTTAAAAAAAACTATAAACTCTGTTGGGGTAAATTAAATTTAATTTATTAGCCAATACATTGATAATGTAACATTAAAAGCATTTGTAGTAATAAACCTAAAATCTAATAAATTACAATCAAAAGTTTGTATCGAAAATAACAATAAAATTTGCCTAGTTCAACTTTAAGACGTTTTCTTGAAGAAAATTGTTAATACATGAAGCGTACAAATTGAAGCAAAAACATCCTCGTTTAATTAGCTTTACAACGAGATATATCTCTTTTAAAAATATTAACAACCTCTAACGAAAAGTGTGTTGTGCAATTATTTTCGGTTAAATAAAAATTTGTCATTTATTGATCTTGGCATAGCGTCTACAAGGGAAGTGTACAACTAAAGTAATGGGAAAAGATCCAAAAGATCTAGCAGGTCTTGAAACAATCACTTCTTCGATGATATATCCTTGTTTATTAAAACAATTTAATTAAAACAATTTTTTTTGTTAAAAAATTCCGTTCATTTCTACGTTTTTTTCTACTTTTACGTTATTATGGCATCTTTTAGTATTTCCGAATATGCTGGACATCGTTTATTGTTACGGTTTTTGCGACGGTAATTCGGCGGAGGCAGGTAGGTATCAACGTCGTTTTCCAAACAGAAAACTTCCACATGTCCGTGTGTTCAACGATGTATATCGACGACTTTGTGAAACGGGTAGTGTGCACAAGCCTCGAAACGAAGGTGGAAGGCCACATACATACTCTGTAGAAGTAGACGAACTCATCCTAGAACATTTTCGTGCGTATCCTGAAGCCTCTACAAAAGAATGTTTCAGGCTATAAAGTCTGGTCTACCGTTAATAAATCTGGACTTTATCCATATCACTATACTCCTGTACAAGTGCTGGAAGAAGACGATCCTCGAAGAAGAATGGAGTTCTACCGTTTTATGCTAACCACCGATGTGGAAGATGGGAACTCTTTGAACAAAATATTATGGACAACTTTGTGATTGGTCCACAATTTTTTTGCCAAGATAGAAAAGGATCCATGCAGTCCATCATCTCAAAGGCGTTTTTCGCTGAATGTTTGGATGTAATTGACAACTTTGTGATTGGTCATGTTTTTTGCCGGATAACCTTAATGCAGTCCATTAGCAGGCTTTTTTGCGAAATGACTTAATGGTTCTGTTGGAAGACTTACCACTAGCAACTCGACGAGATATGCTATTTCAGCATGACGGCTAAACCATCAATTTCCAAATCGCTGGATTGGAAGAGGCGGGCCTATGCTTTGGCCACCGAAGTCTCCTGACCTCACACCATTAGATTTCTATATTTGGGGCCATATGAAGGCATTAGTTTATGCTTCCCCCGTACCTTTGCTTCAAGTGTTACGGCAAAGGATTATCGATGCGGCCCAGCAAATTAGAACCAATTTTTCTTCGAGAATTACAAAGAGTGAAGTAAGAAAACGTGTTCGAGCCTGCATTAGAAGCAGAGGGGCACAATTTTAAGGAAATCTTTATTTATAAACCCGGCTTATGTCGACTTTTCATTCTGATTTTAACAATTAATTATTAGCTTTCTCGTTTTGCATCATAGTGAGTTTTTCATAATTATCAATTTCTAGTGAGTTCTTGTATTGTATTTTCATAACTCTTATATCTCGTTGTAAAGTTAAATAAATGAGGATGTTTTCGCTTCAATTTGTACGCTTCATGTATTAACAATTTTCTTCAAGAAAACGTCTTAAAATTGAAGTAAGCAAATTTTATTGTTATTTTCGATGCAAACTTTTGATTGTGATTTATTAGAATTAGGGTTTATTACTACAAATGCTATTAATATTACATTATCAATTTATTGGCTAATAAATAAAATTTAACTTACCTCAACAGGGTTTATAGTTTTTTTTTTAATACATTTTTTAACCATAATTTTCTGGCTTTTTGCAATATTTTAAAAAATCGAAAATATCTAGACAACTAAAAACTTTTGTATGGCCCAATATGGGGTTATTTTGATTCCATTTGAAGTCCCCTATCACCTCCTAAAAGGAATGCATCAAGTTAGAAAACACCACGTATATATATATATATATATATATATATATATATATATATATATATATATATATATATATATATATATATATATATATATATATATATATATATATATATATATATATATATATATATATATATATATATATATATTTATATTAGGGTTTTGGTTCATGGGGATGTAAGATCCAGGGATTAAAATAAATTGTTTTTCTTCGTTGTTTTTTTTTTATTTCATTTTTGACGTTTCGGTCAGGCACGACCTTCTTCAGAAATTTTTTTTTTATGTAAAAAAAAAACCGTAACAAAGTCAATAGTAAACGCACACAGAAAGATATTTATACAGCTTACCAGAAAACACAAGTCTCGAAGATTCATGTTCACAGTTTAAAAACAACATAAAACGAAAATTAGTTTTTGTGTCAGTTTTTGAATTTACTGAATCTGCATTTCTCTGTATTTCAATCATCTCGAGAAACTCTCTTTTTTTTGTGTTATTTTCTGTTCTTAAAATTTTTACGTTCCCAAAATCAAAACTATGGTTATTTTCTACAACGTGGTTTGTTAAAGCCGTTTTGTTCTTTTTATCATATTTGTGACCGTTTATGCGATTACCAAGGTATTGGCTGGTTTGTCCGATGTATACTTTATTACAATTGTTGCAAGGAATCTGATATACTACGTGAGTTTTCTTATTTTTAGGAACACTGGGCTTTAATTGACTAAAATTTCTTTTTAAAAGTTTGTGACCTTTATGCGCAATTTTTATATTGTGAGGTTTAAATAAATGCGTAAGTTTTTCTGATAGGTTGGGTACGTAAGGCAAAGAGAGATAATTAGTTTTTTTTACACTAGAATTGTTTTTTTTATTGGTTTTGATTGTAGAATAGATGAATTCGGTTTATAAAGATTTTGTTTATTAGTTTAAATGAATAATTATTGAGTTTTAGTGCCTCTTTTGCTTTTTTTATGGCATGTTCCCTATATTCAGGGTCGGAAAGTTTTATTGCTCGATCTGCAAGGCCAATAATTACTGATTTTTTTTGTGACATGGGGTGTTGAGAATTCTAGTTGAGATATCGAGAAGACCAAGTTTTTTTAGTGTACCACTCTGTTTTTATTTGGTTCCACTGCGGTAAAGAGTTAAAATCCAGTTAAATCCAAAAAGTTTATTTTCTTTAACCATAGTTTTGATTTTGAGAACGTAAAAATTTTAAGAACAGAAAATAACACAAAAAAAAGAGAGTTTCTTGAGATGATTGAAATACAGAGAAATGCAGATTCAGTAAATTCAAAAACTGACACAAAAAAATTAAGTAATATATACTATAACTTAATTAAAAACTAGCAGTGGAAGTAAATATTCCTATATTTCAATGCCAATAGTTTCTTCCCTGTAGCATCCGTATGCAGTAGGAAAGGAATTTCATCTGATAAATAATAAATAATCTAACATATTTTGGCACTCTGCATAAACAACTCGACATCCAAACCTTTCACCTATATATGTGTCAATTAGTAAAATTAGTATTTTTAATGTGTTTGTTGTCTCAAAAATGAAAAATGTACTGTGTAACAAATTTTCGTTTTATGTTGTTTTTAAACTGTGAACATGAATCTTCGAGACTTTTGTTTTCTGGTAAGCTGTATAAATATCTTTCTGTGTGCGTTTACTATTGACTTTGTTACGGTTTTTTTACAGACCATATAAAAAAATTTCTGAAGAAGGTCGTGCCTGACCGAAACGTCAAAAATGAAATAAAAAAAACAACGAAGAAAAACAATTTATTTTAATCCCTGAATCTTACATCCCAAGAACCAAAACCCTAAAATATATCCAAGATCCAAGAAAAAGAAAAAGCCTTAAAAATATATATATATATATATATATATATATATATATATATTATTTTTTAAGGAAATTTATCGATCTTTGAAATAATATTGCAAAATGTTAAAAGGTTTTTCATTCTTTCATGAATTTTCAATTAGTTTAGTAACAAATATTGCAAGCAGTTGTTGTTTTAAGTGACAGGATAATAATAGTTTTACTAGGAACTGAACAAGTACGTATACTACGAGTATATATTAATGATACTATCGACTATAAATATATATATATATATATATATATATATATATATATATATATATATATATATATATATATGTCTGCTGGGCTAATAAACAAATAAATATATTTCCAACTGTTTTAAAACTTTAATTTCATCTTCTCTACAAGTTTTTCGTTACATCCTTCAGTCGATAGTGTCAATGGTATATACTCGAAACAAAGAAAGTCAAAGGGACTGCAAAATATCTATATCACCTCCTTTCTGATTTTAAACACCCTGCTCGCGTCTAACGTATGCTTCAAATTGGCAAAAACACATTAAATTGCTTGCTATAAACATTAAAGATAAACGAGCCGCCGCTGGTTCAGTCTATAGTGAAAGCCAACAGGGTTGCCATTTTTGGGACCGGCGACGCAGAGGAAGATATGTGTTTTCTCTCGCACCCATAGCACGCGAAAAACAATAATAGATCCAACTTTCGAAATTATTTATGAATGAAATGTTGAGTCTATCCTTTGTTTTATAGTCTAAGGTATTTCCCTATTTTAGTGCTAACTTTTCCTATATATATTAACGTGTTAAACTTAATAGTGTCTTTTATATTAAAATTAGCTTTTTTGTATTATTTTTTATTAATAATTTTGTATATTATGGTTAGGTCATAACCGTTATTAACTGCAGTCTATTTTATAATGTTAAGTTCTTTTTTATAATTTTCTTTTGAAAGAGATGAATTAATTAATCAGTGTACAAAACTATATATTTTATATCTATATACGATAAATTTCAAAATCGTTGTTTATTCGTAAATCTTTAAAAGTTTGTGGACTTATTTTGTTGTAATTCTAAAGCAAACCTTATATTTTTATGTTATTTATTAATAGAACTTAGGAAGAGTTTAAGTTGTCCCTCTGTGCCTGTGAAACAAGCTAAATATCGTCAACATATCTGTACCAGTAAATAAACTTGTCTCCTGCAGAACGATTCTCTATTATTTGTTCTAAGTTATCAAAAAATACGTCTGCTAAACTAGGACTTAATAGGTAACCCATTATTAAATTTTCTTTATTTAATAGTTCGAGCCATTAAATTCAAAAAAAGGTTTTGCACATCCAAAGAAATTAAAATAGCGTTATTTGGAATTGTTATATCTTTAATATTATAAATTAGTTGCAGGCGGTTTTTTATACTATATTTAAGCTTAAAGTTACAAAATGTACTAATAATTTCTATTAATTTGTTAGATACCCGGTGTGCTGGAGCTGTTGCATACGACACTATCGGTTGATTGGGCATATTGTCTTTGTGTAACTTAATAAAATAATATAACTTCGGTGCTTGTGGGGTTCATTAAATTATCAGTTAATAAATTACTTTCTAAACTAAACTATTTATTTATCATATTTTTTATCTAACAACCACTAGTTATAACGCTTGTAAAAAACAGGCACAAATACAATAATTCTCTGACATTACTTGATAACACATGAGTTCTCATTTCTGGACTAGGCAGCACAGGGCATGAAAACTTTATTGTATCACGCCTGAATCAATTGCTTTGTTTACCCGTTGGAAAATTAGAACAAACACATTGCACTTAAAAAAATGCCTAGTAGTAACATGAGCTCCGATAGCAGTCATTATTTCGTTTCAGCTTAATCTAGTGTTCTAGTTGGGGAAAATATGAAAATAATAGTTATTTTGGTTCAAGCACTTATAAGCTCACTTTGTCTGGCTAAATAAAGTATAACAAGAAATTTATTTTCCTTAGCGCTATAGTTTAGGGAGATTGCTATGTTGACTATGTTTTATATTAAGGGAGAACTGCACGCAAAAAGCGAAAAACTAGCGTCAAGGTCAAGTCAAGTTCAAAGTAAGTTGAAAAGGTACCTACATATTAGAAAATACTTCCTGCACGTCCGACCTCAAAAAAATGTGTTATGTTTAGTAAATTTAAATATTGTAAATAATTAAATTTTTAAACGAAATTACATTTCGTTTAAAAATGGGTTCAAAAGGGCTCACGCGCTGCAGAAATACAAAGACATGAGTACGATTTACTATTTCAAATTTTGCAGTTACATAGACAAAGGATCGATGCAAGGCGGTAAAGAGCCATTTTGTGCAAAAAAAATTATATGCGACGGCATTTGCGTCAAAATTGGTCAAAAAAATGGTCGTAAATGGACAAATCTACTTTTATTTTATAACTCTAGATTTGATTTTTTCATAAAAAATCGCATTTAGCGGCCAACTATACATATTTCCCTATTAAAATCACATTGAAGCTAATACATATCTCTTATAGTTTTAACATAATATTGCAGCGGCGGAAGGCTTGCAAATGATCCATTTTACTGCGTGCAGTTCCCCCTTAAGGTTAAATTTTTGTCTTAGACAAAAATATATTTAACTTATTCTGGGGCACTTGCATTGTCTTTATCTCACGTTTAACAACGTTTCGGATATTCCTAACTTTAAAGCTATGGGCTTAACAGTCGATTCGAAATTTAATAGTTTATTTTCCAGGCGTTTGGTCAATTGCCAATTTTCACATCCATAAAGGAGTAAACTTTTTAATATGGCATTATACAGGTCTTTTTCCTGCTTCGTGATATATTTTTTGACTAAAGTATTGGGTTGATGGCACCAATCACGATATATATTTATATATATATATATATATGTATATATATATATATATATATATATATATATATATATATATATATATATATATATATATATATATATATATATATATATATATATATATATATATATATATATATATATATATATATATATATATATATATATATATATATATATATATATATATATATATATATATAAGGATGCACAGCATGGGGATCTCGGAAACGGTAAAAGATATAGTGTAGGTTAAATTAGACAAAAGTTGCGTATTTTGAGCCGTTCCGGAAATATCCGAGAAAAACGAAATATTGCGATTTCGTTTTAATTTTTTTTTTAAGCTATTTGAAAAGATATGAAAAAACGGAACATTCTCACTTTTTAAACTGTACAAGGTGACGTTAACACATTTTTATTACAACGTTTCCTTTCAATGGTACCACCATCAACTTTGATTTTTCTTATGGGACGGAAAAAAGTACACGCAGTATTAGATTGCGCTTTTCATTGCGAATTCAACGATGTACATGGTGTCCCATTTTCGTAGGTTTTACGGGGTTTCCAGCTTATGAGTAGAGATAGAGAGATGCGGTTTTCGCGACACCGTGCTACTTTTCGATGAAACTATTTGAAAAGATATGAAAAAACGGAACATTCTAAAGAGGCCGCAAACAGATTTGCCCTAACCATTTTAGTTTCCGTGCTACAGGGTGATTTTGAAAATTTGTCATTTTCGGACACCCCCTGTAACTCAGCTATCGTAAAATATATTTAAAATGTTTTAACTGGTATTTATAGATTTTTTCACGTAGAATTCAGTGGCGTACTCAGATTTTTGCTGAGAGTCATAGTTTTTGACATATTGGCATAACCTACTATTTTTTAAATGGGACACCCTATATATTATTTTTTCATCTTATTCTTCGTGTCGAGAGCTTTTCAAAAACATACCATAAGTCATATTTATTTTCATAAATAACATGAAAAAATGCATTTTTCTTTAAACGGATTTATGGCATAGCAGATCAATCGAAATAAGAGAAGATGGCTGTGGAGCCATGGAAAAAGTTAACAAATATTTATTAACGAAATAACAAAGTAACAGCATCAGAAAAAATTAGGAAGTAGGTAAAAGGTAATAATTATAATTTCATTAAAACTACAAATATTGTTCAAATTGTAGACCATTATGTGTCCTACAAGTGTGACAAACTTTAAAAATTCTTTTTAATGCATTTTCTATTGTAAATGACTGTCTTTGTAACTCTGCAAAAGCGTTTTCGGTGGCCATTCTTAGTTGTTCTAAGTTTTCGTATCGCCTTACATAAACCTTATTTTCTAAATAACCCCACAAAAAGAAATCTAAAACTGAGAGGTCAGGGGATCGTGGTGGCCATCGAACAGGTCCGTGTGTTCCTATCCATCTTCCAGGAAAATGGTCGTTAAGCCAGTTTTGACTTATTCTGGCATTGTGGGCTGGAGCTCCGTCTTGCTGGAAATAAATCCTATTTAGTTGAGCCAAGGGAACATCATCCAAAATTCCTAATGCGTCTTCTAGGATTCGCACGTAACCAATCGAATTCAGATTTCCTTCATATATTTGGTAAACTATTTTTCGGTTGAAAATAAAACAGGAGACATTGAATCCAAATCTGCCCTGACGCTCCCTAGGAAAAATAACATGGTTGTTTTCTTGACTCCAAAATCGCGTGTTGTGTCTATTTAAAATCCCTGAACTAGTAAAATGTGCCTCGTCTGACCAAATAATCTTTTTTTCAAAATCGATATCTTCTGCCTTCATATTTATAAACCAATTGCAGAACTCCAATCTGCGCTCTGCATCACCAGGATGCAGATGATGCACAAGTTTGTATTTATAGGGTTTGAATTTGTGCTTTTTCAAAATTTTCTGCACTTTGGTTTTCGGTACACCCGCCTCTTCGTCTATTTTCCTGCAAGATGTTTCAGGAGCTGTCTGAACGAGGGCTAAAACGTTGACCTCAGATTCTTCGTTGTCTTTATTATAAGTTCGCGATCGAGGCTTGTTAAAAGATCCATATTGGCAAAGATTATTTTTAATTTTTTGAAAAATTCTTTTTTCTGGTTGTCTTCTCTCGGGATATCTAAGATAAAATAAAGCGAACCAATAAAGTCAAAATGCAGGAAGATAAAAAAGAACTAACCTGTTCAGATAAAGCTCTGCCGCCTGATCTGCATCTTCATTAGACAATATAAAACACGCGTTCATATCATATTTCTCAAAATATTCAAATTTTTGATTCTGAGCCATATTAAAAACAATAATTATAATAGACGTCAAGAAAAATTTAAACGCAATAATGCCAAAAATGACAGCAGTAATGGCTGCCTGATCATATTTTTGTTGGCGTTGCCATGGCTACCACAGCCACCTTCTCTTATTTCGATTGATCTGCTATGCCATAAATCCGTTTAAAGAAAAATGCATTTTTTCATGTTATTTATGAAAATAAATATGACTTATGGTATGTTTTTGAAAAGCTCTCAACACGAAGAATAAGATGAAAAAATAATATATAGGGTCTCCCATTTAAAAAATAGTAGGTTATGCCAATATGTCAAAAACTATGACTCTCAGCAAAAATCTGAGTATGCCACTGAATTCTACGTGAAAAAATCTATAAATACCAGTTGAAACATTTTAAATATATTTTACGATAGCTGAGTTACAGGGGGTGTCCGAAAATGACAAATTTTCAAAATCACCCTGTAGCACGGAAACTAAAATGGTTAGGTCAAATCTGTTTGCGGCCTCTTTAGTTTCATCGAAAAGTAGCACGGTGTCGCGAAAACCGGATCATCTCTCTATCTCTACTCATAAGCTGGAAACCCCGTAAAACCTACGAAAATGGGACACCCTGTACAGCACAATATGATTACTTATGTTTTTATCCAGAAAATGGCTTTTTAATACATTTCTAGCATTTTATTATAGTAGGGCATAAAATCCTAACGGTTGACAAGTTCGAATGAATGTATTTATTTATTTACTAACTATAACAAATGTTCAAACAAATTACCTCCATTTTCTAAACAGAAGTACGCCCGTCTCACGGTAGACTCCAAAATATGATTTAACATTTCAGCAGTTATTGTATTAAATGCAGCTCGTACTGATTGATATAATTGTTCTTCATTGTCAAAACATTCCTTAAATACCTCATTTTTTAAGTAGCCCTACAAGAAAAAACCCAAGGGAGTTAGGTCCGGTAACCTTGGAGGCCAAGGTGTTTCACTGTAAGTCCCAATGTATCTTCCTTCAAACCGTTCAGCTAAATATTGACGAACTTCTATGGAGTTATGGGCTGAAGCACCATCTTGTTGGAACCAACAGCCGTGTACAGCGCCTAACGGTAAATTATCTAACGCATCTTCTAAATCGTGCCTCAAGATCTCAAGGTACCGCTCGGAAGTTAATGAATTGTGAAAGAAAATAGGGCCTATAATCTTGCTACCAAAAATCCCACACCAAATATTAAATCCAAAGCGATCTTGATGTCTGGATGGTCTATTTACACGCGAATTTCGTTGTGACCAATAGTGGGTATTGCGCCTCTTAAAAATACTCTTATTGGTTACCATGCTTTCATCAGACCAAATCACTTTATAAGAAAAAGTAAGACTGTCTTCACACATCCTGGTATACCACTCACAAAAAGTCTACGTCGTTCATCGTCATCCGGTTTTAATCCTTGACATATTCGGAATTTGTAAGGCTTAAATTGATTTTTCCTTAAAATAAATTGAGCTGTAGATTTAACTACCCCCGTCTGGTCTTTAATTTCTCTGGTGGAGGTTTGTGGATATTCAATAACAGATTGAAGAACGTTGTATTGGTTTTCTTCTTTGGAAGGTTTTTGTCGGGATAATACAGGCTTTTTAAATGATCCATATTCTTTTAGATTAAATAGCAAACGCCGAAAAATACACTTGTCAGGTTGTCTCCGCTCTGGGTACTTGTTAGAATACATGCGCTCGGCTCCTACACAATTTCTTTCGCATAAAATGTAGCAAGATAGCATATCACATTTTTCTTCGTTTGCAATATTACCTCCATCCATTGTAGAACAAAATAAATTAAAAAACGACAACAACAATAACAATACAAATATTTACTTGTTTGAATATTTCTTAAATAAATAAATACATTCATTCGAACTTGTCAACTGTTTTTTTTCCTTTTATCGTTAGGATTTCATGGCCTACCATAATAAAATGCTAGAAATGTATTAAAAAGCCATTTTTCTGGATAAAGACATAAGTAACCATATTGTGTAGTACATCGCTGAATTCGCAATGAACTTTTTTTCCGTCCCATAAGAAAAATCAAAGTTGATCGTGGTTCCATCGAAACGAAACGTTGTAATGACAATTTGTTAACGTCACCTTGTACAGCTTAAAAAGTGAGAATGAAAAAGTGTTTTCCGTTTTTTCATATATTTTCAAATACCTTCAAAAGAAAATTAAAACGAAATCACAATATTTCGGTTTTTCTCGGATATTTCCGGAACGGCTTAGAATTTTGAAATTTGTAAAACGGGATTGTGTTGGACATCAAAATACGCAACTTTTGTCTAATTTAACCGACACTATATCTCTTACTGTTTCCGAGATCCCCATGCTGTGCATCCTTATCTTGGACAGAGTGTATATATATATATATATATATATATATATATATATATATATATATATATATATATATATATATATATATATATATATATATATATATATATATATATATATATATATATATATATATATATATATATATATATATATATATATATATATATATATATATATATATATATATATATATATATATATATCCTTTTATCTCAAGCGGTTTGAGCTGGAGCGTGATAAATGAGTCAGTCAACTAAGTCTTTTATATATTAGTATAGATAGAGAGAGAAGCTTTCTTTCTCGCGTCCGAATAGAAACTGAAGTATTGGTGACTGCGACGCACGGGGCCGAAAGTTATATCTGAGTGGCCGTTGGTCAGTGTTTATGTTTCCCGGATGGTGCATTTGTTGTTGCGGATGATTTTTTGTGATTTTAGATTTGTCGATTATTATTTTCCTATCTTCCATACTGTTGGTGGTTTTAATGATTCGTCCCTTTTATTTAAATCACCTTGTTTTTCAATTCATATGGGTTCTCGGCTTATTCTGGTCTTATAATGTTCTATATTGGCAATCTCCCTACACCCATCGAAATTTATTTTATGGTCGGTTTCCTAATGATGTAGGAATAGAGCTGAGGTTGTTTGTTTAATTCTGATGCTGAGTTTATGCTCTTCCACTCTTGCTGATATTCGGCTGTTAGTTTGCCCCTCCGTGGTTTTCCAGTTTGATTTTATCTTTTGGGTTTCCAAGTAGTTTACCTATAGTTGTTTGTGGCTTGTGTATTATTTGTATCTCGTGTTTTCTAAGAATTCTTCCGATTCTATCTGTTGTGCCTTTCACATATGGTAAGACTACTTGTTGCTTTCCCGGTTTATAATTTTTGTTGTTCGTTTTCCGGGAACCCTGTAATAGCTTTCTCTATGGTGCGATGTGTGTAGCCATTTCGTTTTGTCTCGTCTGTGCTTAAGTTAATCGCGCGGATCTGGATATTAGGGTATCGGTCACAGCTTGAATTTGTGCCTAACAACACTTAAACATCCTTTCTCAAGAGCTTCTTTCCTAAAGTATATCATAAATAAATTCGCGACTACTGGTGATAGCGAGGACCCCATTGGAGCATCATCTATTTGTTTATACATTTGCCCATTGAATGAAAAATAAGTATTTTTAAGGCAATGCTCTGAGAGTTTTATTGTATGTGCCTGGAAGTCTCTATTCGGACGTGAGAAAGAAAGCTTCGAAAATGCCAAATGTGATTTTGGCGAAACGACAGAAAATCGGTTTTTTTTTCAGAACGACAGCAAAGAACGGAGGTACACCCGGAATGAAAACGTATATATATATATATGTATATATATATATATATATATATATATATATATATTTATATATATATATATATATTTGGATATATATAAATTAGAATTTTTCTTTAACCATATATTTAGTATGTGGGATCTTATTTTCTTGGGTTAGAATAAGAGTGAAAACAAAATCTCTCACTTAAAATCACGTTCCGTTCATTGTGTTTTTATTTAGTCCCCTGATTCCTTGGAGAATTGATTTGCTTGGTGGAAAGTTAATGTTATTTATTTAAGTGTATTTTAAATAATGTTAAAGAAATACAGCAAGTTCCTTTGGAATCAGGAATTCTCGATTTGGAAAACTGATACAGCTGCTGTATAGCCTGTATTACTGTTGCATTTAGTGATGTTTTATTTAGTACCTCTCATAATTTTAAGACCGATATAGTGTCGTAGGCTTTAGTAAAATCTACAAAGAGCAGATGGATTTCTCTGTTATTGACTACTTTCTTTTCAGTTATTTAGTTGATATGATCTAAACATGACCTACCAGCTCGGAAACCAGTTTGTTCTTCTATTTCATAGGGATCGTACTCCAGCTCAATATTTTTTTAGGAACCCCATGTACTGAAAATAATAGTTTCCTAGTAATAAAAATTTTTATAAGAAAGATTTAAAAAAACGCACCAGAAAGTGAAAAATAATATTTTATTTATTTAAATTTAATTTAAATTTTATTTAAAAAATTCGACAATTTCAAGAGCTATAACATTAAATTGCTTGTAAAAAACGCAACACATACAAAAACAGACACAACAAATGTCAAAGTAATTACACTACTACAAATACAGAAAAAGAGCTACATTAAATTGTCAGAATAAAATTCATTTAAGGTATAATATAACTTTTTCATTAGGAGATTTATAGTTTTCTTTCTGAAAGCCTTCTCATTACCAAACCTCCTTATACTTAAGGGTAGTTAAATATTTTTTTGCCACTATGCAAAAATGATTTTTACTTTTTTTGGACCAGACAGACAGATTCTAAAATAAATAAACAGCATAAAGTCAAAATTGAATGCTTTATAAATAAAGGACTACAAGAATCGCGTGCTTTTATACCAGACATAAATCTTAATGCTCTCTTCTGTAACAAAAAGACCATATTAAACAAATAGTTAGAACATGAGCCCCAAAAGCAAATGCCATATCGAAGGTGAGCCTCAGCCAAAGCAAATTAAGAGTTGCGAGCTACAGATGGATCTAGGTTGTTAGAGATAATCCGCAGTGCATAACAACTAGAGGAAATTTTATTGCATAAATTGTTGATATGAGTTTCAAACTTCAACTCTTTGTCTATAGACAAACCCAAAAATTTTGTCGAGCTAGGCATTGCAATTGGGGCATCATGTAGACATACGTTCTCAACATTACATCTAAAATTAAGTTTTGGATACATTGAAAGAGCATCACACCATAGTTTTATTTTAATCAAGTCATCATTTACATTATCTGCAAGACCCTCCAAGTTTGTACCATGCCAAAGAATTGCGGTGTCGTCTGCAAAAATGGTGAATTTACCTGATATGTCAAAGCGAGGGATGTCTTTGACATAAATAAGAAACAGCAAAGGGCCAAGAACCGATCCCTGAGGGACGCCCGAGTTCAGGACACGCTGAGCTGAGTTGTTCCCATTAAATGTAGCCGAGTGCACACCTCCCCCGAGATATGAACGAGGCCAATTGTGCATGGTTCCCCTAAAAGCGTACTCTGTCAGTTTCCCCAGCAGTATTTCGTGACCGACGCAATCAAAAGCTTTAGACGAAATCACAAAACACTGTCGCAGCTAATTCTCCAGAATTTAAATTTATATAAAGATGTTCCAAGAACTCAAAGATAGCATCACTCGTTCCCTTTGACTCCTGAAACCCAAACTGTTGAAGACTTAAAATGCTATGTCTACTTAAAAAAGATATCATTCTCACCTTAACAAGTTTTTTCACCACCTTTGCCATTGTGGGTAGAAGTGCAATTGGCCTAAAGTTAGAAGCATCCCCACAATCACCGCTCTTAAAAAGAGGGAGAACTAGGGCTTTTTTCAGGCAAGGTGGAAAAACTCCTGAGATTAAGGAGGCATTAATTGCCTCAGCCAATATTTCAAGTGCCACTGCAGGTAGGACTTGGAAGGTCCGCAAAGAAATCTGGTCCAAATCTGATGCACTCTGATTCTTCATTCCCCTAAAAACTGCTTTCTATATTCTCCACAGAAACGGGAGGAAAAAAGAATGTGTCAAATACTGAAATATGATCTAAATACTGCCTGAAGGTGTTCTCAGCTGAATTTATGGGTTTTAGTTTTTCAGCGACACCGCAGAAATATCCATTTAGATCCTCCGCACTCAAAGCACTTGGCACAGGCATAGAATTGCTTTTGCCCCTCAGATCATTGACAGTTTCCATGCTTCTTTAGATTTATTATTAGAGGTGTTGTTGTGTAATCATTGTCAGAAAAATATTTTCTAATATAATGTAAGGAACTCATATTTTTTCTTATACCTTTAGTATACCAAGTTTCTTTATGCTTTATATTAATAAGAGGAAAAGACTTGTTATTAAACAAATCATGAAGTAGAGAATGATAACTATGAAGAGGGTCCACTGTATCTAAAAGAGTCCTCCAGTTAGCCCGATTACAGAGTCGAACAAACTTGCTAAAGTTTTTTTTCGTGTACATTCTGCCACGGTTAATATTCATTTTTTTACATTTATTTTTAAGTGAATAACAAAATGTAACAGCTTCATGGTTGGATAATCCTGCATTTACAATTGAGCACTAAATCTTGTTTTTGACAATATTAGAACATATGTAATCTAAAAGAAAAGCAGAGTAGGCCGATATTCGAGTTGGAATACCAACATGTATCTCCAGGTCAAAGGATTTTAAAAGATTTTGTAGTGATAAAAATGTATGATTGGATTCCAAAAAGATAGGTAGCTCTTGATGGAAGCTCGGACAAGAGTAATTCCAACCTAACCAAAAACACACTGACATCGGCAGAGGGTGATGTATATATCCCAAACACATAAAGATTAAGTTTAGTGCAAAATACCATTGAGAATTCAAAAGATTTCTTCTCGATTAAATAGTTAAACTTATCAATATTAACAAAGCTAAAAATATTTAGGAATTCACGTTTAATTAATATTATAGCAGAAATAAGGTCAAGCTGATAACCTCCTCTTAAGTTATTAAAAAATTATGAGGGTAGTCGATTAATATCGTCTTATTCATACCGAATGTTCATTTTCTCGAAAATGTCAAGTAAAATACTAGATTTTGAGGTTGCACATTTTCATTGCCACCCTGTATAAATAAAATGGGGTTGTATCCTAATTTTTATAATTATCATCCCAAATTTTGCAGTAGGCCATGCAAAACAATGCTGCCTTTTATTTAAAGTCGTTAACAATATCTACATCCTAACAATAAATCAAAATAAATATGTAATTAAATCTATTTATCAAAATATGTATTGATAATTTCGCACTAAAAAAGTACCACCTACCTAGATTTATGTAACACAAGAACAAAACAGTAATAAATTATTATGTAACAAGCCTTTCAGCAAAAATCAACTGTCGTATAAGAACTACAGTAACCAAGGAAATCAAAAGAACTGTTGAAACTGATTTCCATTTTGTTCTATGCATGCTTTGCACAATTTTCGTATTCGTTTTAGGGAATGAAGCAAAATAACGGGATGATTTTGTAAATAGCGAAAATTTTCTCTTATTGCATTTCCTAAATCTTGGACATTATCATAGTGGTCTTTGTAAATTCTATTTTCCAGATATCCCCATAGAAAGAAATCTAAAATCGACAAATTTGGGGACCTAGGGGGCCATCTTATAGGTCCATTTGTTCCGATCCATTGATTGGTAAAATTATTGTTCAGAAATAATCTCGTCATTTCTGTTGAAAATAAATTTCGGTTATTTGCGCTAGAGGAACATCGTCAAGTAATTCAGGTATAGCTGCCTCTAAAATTTCTATATAGCGATTGGCTGTTAGATTTCCCTCAAATATATAAAATTTTATGTGTGTTCCTAATATGAAGCAGGACACATTTAGACCAAACCTGCCCTGCTGTCTTCTGGGAAATATTTGGTGTTGATTTTCCTGGGACCAGAATCTACTATTGTGCCTATTGAGTATACCAGAATTACTGAAATGTGCTTCGTCTGACCATATAATCTTCCTTTCAAAATCTCTAACCATATCGCATCTTTCTCGAAACCAATTGCAGAAGACTACACGACGCTCTGCATCCCCTGGCTGTAAGTGCTGCACGAGCCTAAATTTGTACGGGTGGTATTTGTGCTTTTTTAGAATTTCTTGAACTCTAGTTTTTGGAATCCCTATGCTCTGTTCACTGGCCCTACCAGAGTTTGTAGGGTAAGCTTCTGCATTAGCCAAAACCGTAATTTCCTCAGCCTCCCGATTTTCTTCATTATATGTTTTCGTACGAGGTTTGATAAATGATCCGTGATTAAGTAAATTCTTTTTTATCTGATAAAAAGTGGATATATTAGATTGCCTCCTTTCTGGATATCTAAATTAAAATTAAGCAATAGTATTTCAACATATCTAAAAATTAACTATTTACCTGTTAAAATACATCTCAGAAGCCGCTTCAACATTTTCATTACTTAATATAAAACAAGCTAACATATCATACTTTTCATAATGTTCGAAAGTTTGGTTTTCTTCCATAATAATACAAATATATTTTTACACAATAAATAAATACAAAAAACTAGCGCTATATTTTATATACGCGTACAAAATTGGGAAATGTCATTTGCTTCCAAGAAAACAAAAGAAAACGGTATCGTTTTGCATGGCCTACTGCAAAATTTGGGATGATAATTATAAAAATTAGGATTTTTGTTGTTGTTTATTAAAATAAACCCATACTATTATATATTTTTGAGAAGCTTTTAAAAGGACAAATCAATTTCTGAACAAATATACAGGGTGTCCCATTTAAAAAAACACAACTTTGGGTCACATCTAAAAAATAACAGCTCAAATGAAAAATATGACTACGCCACTGGATCCAGCGTAAAAAACTGCATAAGCAGCAATTTTTCCCTTTGCGTTAAGTTAAAGGATAACCGAGATACGAGGGGGGTTCCAAAATGCAAAATATTCTATTTCGCCCTGTATCTCATAAACGAAGAAGGCTATGAAAATTTTGTTTACTCCTTCATGAGTCTCACAAAAAATTAGCTCAGGTTCGTGAAAACCGCAAGGTTCTATCTTTAAAAATAAGCGAGATACCCTGCTTTTGCAACCAAATCCGGACAACCTGTACAGAAAACAAATGATGACTAAAAGAAGTAATCATTTGCATAATCTCTTTATAATTTAAGGGACTAACATCCCTGCCCCCCCCCTCGCCCTACGAGGTCTAGCGGGGATGTAGCTACGATACCGTATAAAAATAACAATATCGTGATTTATCAGAAGCCACAGATTTGACATACCTTATCTCTACATGATGGTTTGGAGTTAATGTGTTTATGATACTAAGCCTTACAATGCCTTCGCTCAATCAAAATGTCATCGATAATGAATTTTTAGTCGTGCATTTTGCAAAAATATGTTATTTTATTCTCCGCCTCTCTTTTATAGGATAATACATTAGATTATTCGTAAGTATCGCGTTAAGTTATCAATCAATATGAGCCGAATACATTCGCAAGAAATATAGCTAAAGTCTTAGAATAAAATTGAACTAAAAACGTTTGTTTATTATACAGTGTGTCCGAAATTAGTTGGGATCTTGGAAACTATGAGGGATAGAAAAGATGGTCAAGTGGAGAAAGTTGAAGGCCATTCAATTGTAAATTCGATGCCGGTTTGATGACGGCTCCATCTTTTGTCGTCTTTGAGATATTTTGAAAAAAAAATCGGTACATTTTCTTTATCCAGAACTTCCCTCATTTTGAATATTTCCTTTTATTAGTGATAGTGAAGTGTGAACCACTTTACAAACATTTTTATTGGACGCCATTTTGTTCCAATATATTGTTTACCAGTTTCTACTTGTCACACTTGATTTTGGGCATAATTTAAAATGAATTAAATAAGTAGTTTTTACATTGATACACACCGCAATTTTGTTACTTCATGCTGAATTCTCACCAGTTTATCCTTATATCATATTTTTCTCCAAAATTCACAGTCAATTAAATAAGAGGATTTTTTTACGCTAATTTTTTTAACATGTTATTTGGTTTTTATTCCGCTATCTCAAATTCGTAACACAACTTTAACAGCTTGTCTCTATATCACATTTAATGCTTGCGCAAAATTTAAAATTAATCTAATAAGCAGTTTTTTTCCGACTGATTTCGTAAATGATTTATTAGGCCGCCATCTTGGTTTGCTATCTTATATTCATACCAAAATGTTACCAGTTCATTCTTATGTAACACTTGATTTTGTTGTAAAATTTGAGGTAAATTGAATAATCAGTTTTTTTAGTAACAATTTCACTGGCCGACAAGATTTTTCTAACACAGGCCAGCTCATTATTTTCACAATGGAAATAACCTCCCAATAATAAAAAATATATTCATAAAGCCCTAATACGTTCCATTTTTTAATAGCCTATTTATATTGGCAGGTAAACAATTTTATTGTGAGGCGGCTAAAACGGGTCCATTTTACAACGGAAAAATTACCTAGACCGGGTTCTTTACAACATTAGACATAAAATAAACATTAAACATCACTCTTCTGTTGAGTTTCGAATTGAGTGGTTCTCTGTGTATCGATAAGCAAGTGTATGTGAAGACGAGAATGTCGAGTCAAACGGGCCGAAGTTGCAAAATTTCTCCTAACAAATTTTGTTATATTTGTGGAGAATTTCTGGAGAAATCACAAGCCAGGCCATTTTCCGAAAATGTAAAAAAGCCTACTTTAAATATTTTGGTGTGTTAATTAGGGATCAAGATAAGCGGTGGGCTCCCCATGTGTGCTGTGTTAGTTGCAGTGTATCATCGGTGCACTGGATGAAGTTGCAGTTCCAATGGTAGGGCGAGAATCCATCAATCATTCTGACGATTGTTATTTTTGCCTGACAAAGACTGAAGGTTATTCCAAAAAGGGAAAGCACAATATAAAATATCACAAATTTGCAATCTGCCATACGACCTGTTCCTCATAATGCAAATTTGCCAGTGCCGATTGCGCCTTTAAATTGGCAAGCTATTGATTTGGGAGATAATGGAGATAACGCATCATCAGGCAGCTCAGAAGAACAATGCACCGATCCCACTTTTACCACAGGTTCCAGTTCCGGCGAGCCACATTTGATTGTTCAAAATGAATTAAATGATCCAAGCAACAGTCGGAACTGTACCTAGACGACATCCTTGTTGCCTCAACGACGCCCGAAGAACACCTCCGCCACATGGAAACACTGTTTCAGCGGCTTCAGCAATACGGCATCGTCATTAACCCAAGTAAATGTGTTTTTGGCCAGTCCCAAGTCAAATTCCTAGGATATTGCGTCTCAAACGCAGGCACCCAACCACTGCCAGAAAAGGTCGAAACTATTCTAGCCTACCCAGAACCTGAAACGGCCAAGCAACTTCGTCGCTTTCTGGGTATGGTGAATATCTACCGGAGATTCATACCCAAAGCAGCCGAGATTCAAGCATCACTGAACACACTCCTCAAGAAAAAAATCAAAGGAAGATCCCCGTTACACTGGACCACAGAAAGTCCAGCCTCGTTCGAAGCCAGCAAGAAAGCACTAGCCCAGACTACCTTGCTGTCGCACCCAAATGTCAACGCACCCCTTGCTATATTCTGTGACGCTTCAGACTCTGCCAAGGCGCTGCCTTGCAGCAGTGGGTAAATGATCAGTGGCAACCACTTAGCTTTTTCTCCAAGAAGCTCAGTCCTACACAGTGCAAATATGGCGCTTATGACCGTGAGCTACTGGCCGCATACCTATCCGTCAAATATTTCAGACACATGGTGGAGGCAAGAAACTTTAGTATTTTCACGGACCATAAACCACTGATATATGCATTTCGTCATAAGAAAAGCCAAGTATCACCTCGACAGTTCCGGTACCTGGATTTTATCGGTCAATTCACGACAGACTTTCGGCATATAGCAGGAAGCGATAATGTGATTGCAGATGCCTTATCTAGGATTGACGAAGTTCATAAGTCAATCGACTACGACGCTCTAGCAACATCCCAGAACAGTGACGAGGAACTGACCACACAATCTGGTGCGATATGTCAACTTCAATAGCTAGACCATTTATTACGAAGCCATTCAGGAAACCAGTTTTTGACAGCATACACCAACTAATCCACCCCGGCGTCAGAGCCACAGTGAAACTAGCAACTCAGCGCTATGTTTGGCCATCTATGAAGAGTGACTGCAGGAAGTGGGCCCAATCCTGTCCTGAATGCCAGCGTTCGAAGGTCTCGCGTCATGTCATTAGTCCAGTCGGAACGTTTGCACCGCCCTCTAGCCGTTTTGAGCATGTTCACCTTGACATAGTGATAATGCCGTTATCTGAGGGATACAGATATTGTCTAACCATGATAGACAGATTTTCCAGGTGGCCTGAAGTAATACCACTGAAAGATCAGGAAGCAACCACCATTGCACGAGCCTTTTATGACAACTGGGTGTGCAGGTTTGGCGTTCCACTACGAGTCACCACCGATCAGGGCCGGCAATTTCAGTCTTGCCTGTTCAAGCAAATTAATTGTCTAATGGGCACCAATCATATTCGTACAACGGCGTACCACCCCGCAGTTAATGGCATGATCGAAAGGTTTCAGCGCCAACTTAAGTAGTGATGTAAATGGTTTTAAACCGATGGTTTAAAACATGGGTATTAAACCGTATTAAACTGTTGGCACTAAAAATAAAATACCTAGTTTTATACCGCGTATAATACTTCCTGTAGTACAATTTTTAAATGACGGTTTTAAACAGTATAAAACGGTATTAAACCTTTACTTTTTCCGTTGACAACCTGGCAACATCGAATTTAGTGAAATGTTAGGTTATGTTTTATGTTTATGTTTACAATTACAGTTTTATTTGTATTTTGTGTTGAAGTTGAGTCTTGCTGGAGCCCTTGAGCGTAAAACTAAAGTGTCTTTTTATTTTTAATGTTGTGCTGGTGGATTTCTAATAATTAAAAATGGGAAGACCCCAAAAATATAGGAATATTGTAGCGAAGCATTTTTCGCCAGAGGCAAAAGTACTAGGAAAAGGAAAGCTTCGCTCGTATAAATGCAATTTTTGTTCGACAAAATACACCTATAATGCAGTGCGAATGGCAAAGCATTTCACAAAATGTACAAAATCCTCAGTTTCATTTGATAACCTAAAGGAAATGTTAAGTGGTAGAACCGAGGGTAGAACGGACAAAGAACCATCAACATTATTGACCAAGTTTGTTCATCCTGAGGTAACGAAGACGAACTCAGATATAATTGATTCTGTTGACACATCAGTCACATCACCACAGGCAGCGACACCGAACAGTTCTACCACTGTATCAGTAGCCCCAGGATCACAAACACATAATCAATCAGAAGGCTCTTTATTATCATTTTTGGATAGTATGAACAAAACGCAGCAAGTAAGTACAAACAACAATTATTACTTAGTCAATTTTGTTTTGAAAATAAATCCTATACATGGTTTTTATCAAATTAAAAAATTTTAGGATGAAATTTGGAGATTAATAGCAAG
This sequence comes from Kuschelorhynchus macadamiae, assembly GCA_030620095.1. Lineage (NCBI taxonomy): Eukaryota > Metazoa > Arthropoda > Insecta > Coleoptera > Curculionidae > Kuschelorhynchus > Kuschelorhynchus macadamiae. The sequence goes on from JAUTXW010000107.1 coordinate 1,514,597, forward strand.
AGCTTGCTATGCAACGGGAACGCCCTTGAGCTTCACTGAAAGTGTGTATTGGCAAGCTGTTTTTCAAAAACTACGACCAAGTTTAAAAGTACCAACCAGATATCACCTTTCTTCACCTCTTCTTCAAGAAGAATATGAGAGAGTTCAAGCTATGGTTAATGACAAAATTGAATCGGCAACATTTTTATCTTTACAGTTAGACGGATGGACTAACATAAGGTAATATTTATTTTTGGAAATGTGAGCGTAGTGCCAAATTCTCAATTATTAAGGGATAGTTGGATAGTTTTATATATTTTAATTAATTTTTAACAATAGTTAATTTGATAGTAACCACCCCAGAACGGTGATTTTTAAAATAATTGATAACATCGACATACGGCTGATATATAGCCAGCATTATCCAAACATCTCTGATGTATCTCTGTGTATGGGTGTGTGGCCCACATTTACAACTTACTTGTTCAGGACATATTGAGATTAAAATCTTTTGACGAACTACATAATACTGCAAAGTCAATTGTGAATACCATTCGTAACTCACATATACTAAATTCGATGTTCAGTAAGTTTCAAAATCAAAATGATGAAATGGACGTTGAGTCAAATATAAAATCAAGAACTGCATTGAAGCTACCAGTTAGTACTCGCTGGGGTTCCATTGTTGCTTGTCTGAAGAGTTTATTAGATAATAAGCATATTTTGCAAAGAATTTCTATTTCTTCAGAGGGGTCGAGAATCATAAATAAACAGTTGATTTCAAAACTTTTGGACAACGAAGTCTTTTGGATCCGAGTCGATTTAGTTTATAACTTACTCGAGCCAATTAAAAAATGGATTACGATATTAGAATCAGACACCTCATATATAACGTTAGTCGTTCCTTCTTTTTTTGAATTGGAGGCCTGGTTTAAAGAAAAACTACCTCATTTGCCAGGGACCAAAGCTGAGGAGGCACAAATTTTGAAATTCTTAAAAGACAGAAAAGCTATGGCAGTAACAGAGCTTCACCTTGCCGGATATTTACTGGATCCTCGTGCCAAAGGAAAACTACTTTCTTCAGAGGAATGTGTTGGTGCTGTGGAGTTCATTTCGAATCTATCCAGGCATTTATCAGCCACATACACAGTAATTAATGATGATGTTATATCTGATTTAGCCCTATACAGGAGTAATGATGGATTATGGGCAAAATCTTTCGTTTGGTCTAGTCTAGAACCTCGCAGTGATGGAACCAAAATAAGCGAATTAACATGGTGGAAAGGCATTGGCAGCTCTACTGTTTTATCAAAAGTCGCAACAGCTACTCTACAGTGCCCTCCTACATCAGCTTCTACAGAGAGGTCTTTCTCTACATACGGTATTGTACATACAGGGAAAAGAAACAGACTAACTAATGCTAGAGCTGCTCAGCTTGTTTTTATTAAACATAATTTAAAACTTCAATCTGAAGTTGATAATAAAAAAGGTGTAGTCAATAAGGAAAATGTGAATGGGACAAACATACAAACTAGATTAAGAAATGAAAGTGAGAGTACTATTTCCACTGCTGCTACTGATAATGAAGAAGAGGAAGAAATACAAATACAAATATATTGCAGTGATGATAATGATGATGATGATATTAACATGCCGCTAAATAATAATGATGATTATATGGTAAATGAAAATGATACTGATAAAGTATCAAATAATGTTGAACTTGAACAAACCGATGATGAGATTGATGAGGAGGTTCCTCTTTCAAAATTATTCAAAAAATAGGCAAAACCTATAACTCGTATAAGCAATAAAAATATCACACCTATGTCCTATGTAGCTTTATAATATTAACAATTTGTACCTTTTTTTTATTTATGTACCTGTTTAGCTGTGAGTTTGTTTTTTTATGCATTTTTGAAAATAAAACATAATTTGTTCTATAATTTGTTTATTTTTAGTTATGAGTATGACCTAAGTATATTTTTTTATTATTTTGGTTTTTCGCCACTAGTCTTTCGAGTCTACGTACAATAATATTTAAAAAATCCTAAAAAAAACCTGTTGAAAATCTATAAATAATATTAAATTTAAAACCCGGTATAATACCGTTTTATACCGGGTATTATACCCAACTTTATAAAATAACGTATTTTAACATCACTAAACTTAAGGCTTCCCTTCGATGTCATAAGTCCCGCTGGACCGAGAGCCTACCCACAGTTTTGTTCGGTATCCGAATGGCTTGGAAAGAGGACCTCGACGCTACAGCTGCAGAGATAATATATGGTCAACCCATTCGCCTGCCTGGAGAGTTCTTAGCATCCGCTCACTGAATATCCAAGATGATGGCTCCAGCAACTTCGCCACTGAACTAAGTACACATTTTCTTGAGCTACGCCCCACCAATGGATCTAACCACGATGCAAAGAGAAAAACGTTTATTTTTAAAGATCTTCAAACAGCCACTCATGTTTTTGTTCGCCATGACGCTCAGAAGAGGCCTCTGCAACATCCTTACGATGGCCCGTACCGCGTCGTTAGCCGGGAGATTAAGGCGTTCGTCGTCGACATAAGGGGACGCCACGTCACCGTCAGTATCGATCGACTCAAGCCAGCGTATATCTTGAACAAGGAGCCAGAGGACATGCCACTGTCACAAGATATGGAGACGGAATACGTCATTCACCCAGCAGGAATCCCTAGAAACGATCAAGTCACTCTGCAACCCGCAGAAATTACCAGAACCAGATGTATCTCGCAACGAGAAGAAGAAGCACACCAGCCACCAGTTGGGAACCATGCTCCCGCATCAGAACCCATCAGCAGGTCACCAGAGCGACAGACCAGATCGGGCAGACATGTCCGATTTCCCAACCGCTTCCAGGCTGGATTGTCGTGAATCTCAATCACTGGCAGGGGGGTGTTGTGGCGACTGAATGTCCCCCACATTTGTCTGCCAAAGTTAAAATTTGCGCATATCACACTGTATATATTTGTTTCTCTTTTCATTGTTACTGCATAACATACTGTACATATTTATTTTATTTTACATTTACTTTTTTAATCTAGGCTAATTATCTATTGCTATTGAGAAATGTAACAATTTGTAGGTACTTAGTTTTCTGTACATAACTGTGAGAATTTCCATCGGCATTTAGAGTCTAATTTAGTTTTAAGGTTCTTTTATGCTATCCGTTAATTTTTATTTTTACAACACTTCTTTGTACGATTTTAAAATATGTTGTTGCACGTTCGATAGTAGGAACCAACACCGATAATAAACTGTTTATTGCATTTAGGGTTTATGATATATACTACCGAAACGACCTTTCTTAGTAAAGCTTTCTCCAAATTCCCATTTTACTATCTGTAATGAATGTTTTTATTTTGACCATGGGAAAGTTTATGAAGATAAAAAAAAACCCTTCTGCCAACGAATAGGACCAATCAAAGCGAGTAATTTTGGCACAGGGGGTGGAACTTTATGTTTCTTGAGATTTGTATTAATATTAGAGGAGGACTCTGTTTTTGGACTTGCAAGAAGTCGGATGTGAATTTTGTTGTTCTAGTTCAATAGACTTATATTATTTCATTTTAACAGTGTTTCAATAAACTCTCACAGTTCATATAAAAAAGGAATGTATTGGATATATAGCTAATCAAGCACACACATACGTTCCAAAAGCATAATGGAAATTTAAAACCCTCTACGCCAGTTGCAATGAAAGAAAATTATGTAAAAATTCGCACGAGTTTGGATAAAATAAACTACTAAAAATGGCAGATATGTGGGGACTTAAAAGTGATAGCGATTTTAGTGGGACTTCAGGGGGGCTTTATAAAATATTGCTGTTTTCTTTGTTTATGGTACAGTCGTGCAATAAATCAGCACTATGTAACAAAAATTTGGCCAGAAAGAAGCGAATTTCAACCGGGATCTCAAAATGTTAAATTTATACCTCTTGTTGATTCCAAAAATGTCCTTTTGCCTCCTCTTTGAATAAAGGTGGTGATGGTTTAAATACCTAAGACAAGTCTTTGCCCAGTTAAGTGATGCCAAATTAAAAGAAGGCATTTTTATTGGGCCACAAATCAGAAAATTGCTGGACGATGTCAATTTTACGGTAAAGCTTACCAGGCAGAAACTCAGAGCATGGAATTCATTTGTTAATGTATTAAGAAGATTTTTAGGCAACAATATGGATGAAAACTATGAACAATTAGTTAATGAACTCTTAGATGCCTATAAAGCGCTTGGTGCCAGAATGTCAATAAAAATTCACTTCCTCCATTCCCATCTGTCATTTTTTCCTAAAAATTTGGGAGCTGTTAGTGACGAGCAGGGTGAAAGGTTTCACCAAGATATCAGAACAATGGAAATTCGGTACCAAGGACGATGGGCTCCAGCCATGATGGGTGACTACTGTTGGTTTTTGAAGAGAGAATATAGAACACCTCATAAGCGGAAAAAAATAAAGTTTAATTAGTGTTTTAACTTAATATTTTTCTCGTTTGCTTTTCTCTTAGATGTATGGTATGTTTAATAGGCGAAAACTGTAAACATAGTCAATAAACAGGGTTAAGAATTTTCTGAAATCGTTTTTTCTATAGATATTAAGTATCGTAACATTCGATATGGTTCTACAACTCTAACAAGAAAACCCTATGTGCTACAACTTTCTATATGTCATTTTCGTATTTGGATATATTCTGATTTGTGTTACAACAACAAAAAAACATTTTTGTCGGCCAGTTAATGTTTCACTAAGCCTCATCTTGTTTCGGCATACTGGATTTTTACCAAAATATTAGTAGGACATCCTTATATGAACATTAATTTTTATCCAAAATTTGAATTATTCACGATAACTACTAAACAACCACTAAGTTCCAGAGGCGGCTCGTGGTATTAAAAAGTGGTGAGGCACGTTTGAAGAAAATTATTTTTAATATGGTTAGATTTCTAAGTTATTCTAGCGGCCACTTTACTGCGTCAATTGCTTAATACATTTTGAAAAACTATTATTACTAATTTAAATTGTAAAATTTGTAAAATTATATGAAAATCTGTACCTATTACGCACCTATTTAGTATTGTGGGACAAGAGAGAAAAGGGTTAATCGAAGGATAAAGACATTAAATATATAAATATAAATTTTAAAATTAATAGCAATAACTTTTTAAAAAAATTACAAAATAAACTTTAAAAAGATCACTTCGGCGTAAAATAAAATATACCTATATTCTAAAAATGTGAAAAAAAGTTAATTCTAACGGAAAAACGCGAGTTTTAAAAATTAAAGTTTTTTATAAATTAAAGGAATCTGCAATTCTTCTGTTCAGCAAAATGATCTATTACTTCCTCTACGAAAACGTTCTCATGCTGTGACTTTATAAATCCTTTTTCAATTGAGATTTTTGCCATATTAGTTAGTCGCGCCTGTCCAGTAGTATTTCTAATATAATTTTTAATTCTTTTCAGCGCGGAGAAACTTCTTTCTGTTATCGCGGTTGTCACTGGCAAAACGACAGCAATACATAATAATTTAAAAAGTTCTGGCATACAAAGTTTTAAATCCTTATCATGAAAAAAACTAGCATTTCATAAGGGTTTGTGCAACTTTCTACCATGTCGTTCTCGTATAAAACGATTAATTCGCTTTTTAGTTGTTTTATATCAAATATATTGTATTGGATACTCAAATTTTTTAAAAGCTTATGAGGAAATTCTTTTGCAAAAATGGAGAATTCTGAAATATTTAGGAGATCAAAGAAATGTAGTCTTTCTATGTCACAAAACCTAACCTCTATTTAATTCGCTATAATATCAAAAATTTCAAAAAAATTTGCCTTAACTGTAGAGTTTTCTCTAACATTTCAAATCCTTTACGACGTTTCGAGTGTCCGAAATCCAGTTTTTCATAAATTGAATCAAAAAAAGTGCTGTTACTTCTAAACTCAAAATTTTAGTTAGAGTAGTCTGTAGTAAATTTCTTGTGTTAACAACATCTGTATTTCTATTTTATAAAATAGAAAAAAATGATATCGGTTTGGTGAAAAATTAATTCAAATATTTCTAAAAAAAATATGTTCTGAAGATCCTCTAAAAAAGTTTTTAAACCTACTGCTTCTCTAATTGATTTTTGATCAAAATCGGGACTATTAATAATAAAATTAAGAGTCTCAGGTAATTTGTTCTTATTGTTATTAACTGTCAAAACTGGGCTTGAAGTAAAATTCCAACGAGTTGGTACATTAGTAGGTATACGATTTCCTCCAATTTGTTCATTTGGGTCCGCTTGATAAAAATTGAAATAAACCTTGCGCAGAACGCCCAGAACTTACGTCATAAAATCCCATGAATCGCTCAACAGGTTGAACATTTATAACGTAACGAAAAATGACGGATAATTGTCAATGGCCGCTTATGTCAGTGGTTTCAACTTGCCAGGAAAAAAACAAAGAATTTGAAATTTCGTCTTCAATTTTTTTATACAACATAAGCAACTAAATCTATTAATTCATTTTGAATTGTTTTGGATGTCCCAGAAAAAAACTGGTCTATTACCATTATCATGTTCCAAAAATGTCTTATTTGCTAACAAGAAATTTAAAGATTTAAAGATTCATTTGATTCATCATACTCCCTGAAAGGTAACTCTTGCATACAGAGGTTTAATGTAATATCAATGAGACTTTTTAACATTTATCGCTTCTTTTTAATCCTAGCATTAAAATTTTCAATTTCTGTTTTACGCGCATTGTCTATTGCTGTGGCAATATTTTGCTTTAGTTTTTTCATTAGAGTAAGCTTGCAATTTGAAGAAATATGTTGAGTACTTTTATTGTGTAGTAACAGACCCCGAGACAAATTTTTTAAATCACACTTTTTGATCCAAACTTTGTCGCTATTATTTGTTGCAAATAAAATGCATGACCAACAAAATAATTTACTTAATGTTACACTACCAGTGAGCCAGTCGTATTTTTCATACCAAGTGTTATGAAAGCCTCGATTTAGTCTTCCTACCCCACCTATAGTAACAAGACGTTCACTTAAATCTGGAACAGGTCGCTTTACTTCTTTAACTATGTATAATTTATCTTCATAGAAGTGACTTGAAAAATTCTGCTGTTTTATTAAAATAATTACAAGATCACAAGCATTGCGAATATTTACAATTACCTGGGGAAGTTGTAACGCTGCCCTAGGTCCCGCTAAATCAATGAGTAACTGGAAATTTTAAATCAAATTAAATCCGAAAATCCAGACATTGAAACTGAAAATCACTGACCACTCCACTGTTTACACTTTACTTTGTTAATAGCTAATATAAATCAACATTAATAAATTAAAATTAAGAGAACACTGCAACCTGCAATCGAATCAAAACAATGCGGAAAACGGCAAATGTAATGTACCTACTTAAAACTAGCCCAAACCACGTGAAGTTTCAATTTTCAACCTGTTAACGACTCCTTGTCCAATCGGCCAATCGAAAATCTGCCGCTTATTCCCTTTGAATCTACTTTAGAGGCATGCCTCAAAAGAACCTTTTTATGCGCTAACCCTACTTAAATCTTAACTCGGCTGGATTACTACACGCCACCAGTTTAGACACATATTAGTAATACGCTAGACAAGCAAGCGCGAGGCATGCCTCTAACAATAACTCTTTTAAAGAAGAAATGAGATGGAGGCACAGAACGCGTCCGATATTACAATTGACGATGCGCATTTGGATTGGAGTAAGGTAAAAGGTAGGGTCGTATTTCATTCAAGTGAATAAGAAGTAATATAAATAATATAATCGATTAACACGTATAATTTTCCAAATTTATTGGTGAGGCACTGCCTCACCTGCCTCGTGGGACAAGCCGCCCCTGCTAAGTTCGCAATTTTTAAATCAAATCACATAAATAAATTGACACATATTTGATTACTTTTAAGGTTGTCTTAGCAAGGTAGGTCTAACTGTCGCCTACCAGTTTAAAACTTAACTTTCACATCGATAATTTTCTGACTTCAGTCAACTATTTTCAGTATTAAAGCGTCGTTTTTCCCGTCACAGAAAAAAATAGTGTATTATACACGGGAAAGATATTAGATTTTAGCTCTCGGTTTTTTGTCCCACACAACCTCGAGCTAAAAACCCAATACTTTTTCCCTTCAGTTAGTTCTGCAAAATTAAAATCAAGAATATATTAATTCCAAATGTTTTTAGAAACTTAATTTTAAACTTAGATTCCTCCAGGTTGTGGCAGTTGTAACAAAATACAAAACGAAATTCGCAATAAGGCATCGACCGCTCTTATGAATATTAGATAATGTATCCAGCCTTTGAAAACGGTTAGACTATTTGACATCTCCTACCTACACACCTTTAGTTGCAGATTTTATCGCAGAAAAGATGAAAAATGACATTAAAAAGACTCGTCACATCTGTAATCTGCCTCTAAAAATATTCGAGAATTTAACCTTTTACGCAAACAACGCATTTTATGTATAAAACATATTGGGATGAATGATGACGTAAGTTCATTTTTCATCCATTATGGCGCAAAATTTACTTCAGATTTTCCTTAAAATAAGTAAATTTTTAGTGGCTCATTTTAAATTATTCAGTCAAATTCTATAAATAATATAAACTATTAATAACACAGGCCAACACACATTTTGGTGCCTGCCATTTTTTAACTGTTCCTGGGTAATTTTTGGATGCAGAATTTAAAAAAGTTCTCAGATTTTGTCTATTAGATCTAGTTAAAAAAAATGTGTATATATTTTACGTTATAACTGTTATAATATATAATATTACTATTGCCAGTTAAAAAAACAAAGACACATGGATTTAAGTATTTATTGCAAAAACTAATTACATTAGTCGCTAATCACATAAAATTTTTCTTTTATACGCCTTTCTAGAATGCAATTTACTAGGGCAGTCTCTCTGAAGGTTCCAGCAGTAGTCCGCCATCATGTGGCCATCGTCCTTGATAACGATCTTCCATAGTTTTAATATCCTGATGGAATCTTTCCCCCTGTTCTTCACTACAATCACCTAAGTTTTCTGGAAAACGATCTAGGTGGCTGTGGCGGTAGTGAACTTTTATACTCATGTTACAGCTGAGAATATTAAAATATGAGAGCATAGTTTCCACTAATTCTACGTAATTCTCTGCTTTATGATTGCAAGAAAATTTTGTACTTCTTGAACAAATGAACACCAAGCGCTAGATTCAGTCTCGTTCAGTGATGTGGTGAATTCTGCATCTTTAACAAGTTGCCTTATTTGAGGACCATCAAATATACCAGCTTTTAGTTTTTTCCGTGCTAATGCCAGAAAATTTACGTCACAAATACCCAAAACAATTTCCATCTCGATTTAAAGCCTTCGGCGGAAGCGGAAATAAGATTTTTTCTCTTGAAACCAAAGGTTCGTTGATCACGTTTTGTTTTCCTTGAATCATGATATCTCTTGAAAGCCAATTTATGTTAACCCAGTGCTCATTTTTAGCTCTGCTGTCGCAAAGGCACAAAAAACAAGAATATTTTGTATAACCACTCTGCTGTTCAAGGAGGAAGTTAACCATTTTTAAATCAACACAAATTGCCCGCTAATGTTCTTCGTATTTAATTTTTCTCAAAACTAATGCAATTGTTTCATATTCTTCCTTCATGGTAGTAGAATGACTAATAAGAATTGAGCCATATTTGTTACCGTTACGTAAAAGAACACATTTTAAACTACGTTTTGAACTGTCAATAAAAAGGCGCCAATCATCTGGAGTGTCTTCAGGCAAACCCATTTTTTCTAAGAGCCCTTTTATATTGTTACAGAATACCAAGTCATTTTCCTGAGCGAAAAAAGGCAGCAGATCCTTATCTCTTTTACGATAAAATGTAATATTAGTACAGGTACTAATATTACATCCAGATTAAAAGAAAAAAATCTACTTTGTCCAGGACAAAGTAGATTTTTTTCCTGGATGCAAGTAATTCAGCGGATTCCTTTGAGAGAGTTGGGTCTCTTATAAGATCCTTTAGTTCTTCTTGATTGAAACACTGCGGAATTGTTAAATCTGCTTCAAATTCGGTGTCGTTTTCTGACTGAATTCTTTGAACTTCGTTAGACGTTGATGTTTCTGTATCATCTTCTGTCAGTTCGGGTAGACTGCTGAATGATGGAATTGGTATTTCTTCCGAATGCGCTGCAGGCCTTCTTGCAAAATCTAGATCAGGATATGTCTATTTGTGTCTATTGTTTCTATTTATGCCTTTAATATTAACGAGACAAAAATAGCAGTCGTCATGACGGTTTCGCGGTTCTCTCCAAACCATTGGTACATCAAACTTTAGGCACTTCCTCTTTCGAGTTGTCCACTGTCGCAAATGTTCAACACATGTGTTACATATGAAATGTGGGGCCCAAGATTTATCTTGATCTCCTAAATGAACGCCAAAATAGGCAAGATAAGCTCTTTTCACAAAGTCAGAAATCGAATTTCTGCTCTCTTTCAAAGTGTATTCACCACACACATCACAAAAAACATCGAGATGATTTACACAGGTACGTCTGCTTGTGGATGCCATTGTTTCAGTTTAGTGTCTTGATACTACAAAACGACCAAAATTTACACAAAATGATAGCACAACTTTACTTGGGAAAACTCAGTAATATACTAAATCGAGTACAGCCAAGCAGGTATAGAAAGATCGGGTCATAGGCAATTACAGGTATAAAAGTAATTAAGAGCAGTCTATTGAGTAGTTCCTAGTATAGGAACATTGGGTCAGGGACAATTCGAGGTATCCATTTGGTTAATTATATTTCGGGAAATTTCTATTTTGACGATTAAGTACATATTTATCTCTTTATTTGTTGTCCTTTATCAGAAAAAAATATCAATTAAACTGTAACCTGTATCTCAAAAACTAGAGCTGATAGAAAAAAATCTGGTGGCATTTTTGGAATCAGCACATTAAAAACATCTAAAATCAGATATTAGATTTCCGGTACCAAATTTTTCTTTTCATTTTGTTACCCTGTGTAATATATTATTAAAATTATTTATACAAAGATTAATTTTAGAGAGTAGCAAAGTTTATATTACGTTTCCCTTAATAATTAAATAATTTTGAGATATTTTTTACCAAAAAACACCAAAAAAATAAATGCATTAGATGTTATAATATACAAAACAACTGCTGTTATGTTATAGACCAATCAATAGAGCAGAAAAGTACAAACTTATAAAATATTGACTCCGGGTAAAGAAAATTCCCTGATTTTTTTATCGATGATAGTGGTTGAGCTCTTTTTGTGAAATTGTTAATATTTGTTAAAATATATAAATAAATGAAATAGTTGAAAATTGTTAAGCATTACTGTTTATTATTTAACTTAGTCTTTAGTTAGCAACGAAACTGTGACAAAACAGATAAAAAAAAAGTTTATTTCTCTTTGTATGTTAAACATTACCTACACGCCAAATATTCAAATAATCTTGAAAACATCTTAGAGTGCGTGATTATGAATAAATAATGAACCTTAAAAACAGTTAATATTTAGCTGGATAATCGTCGAAACCCTACCTAAAGAGAGATTCTCAGTCCTTCACGGATGGAAAAATACGATGTGTTTTCATTCCGGGTGTAAATCCGTTTACTACAATCGTTCTGAAAACAACAGTTTTGCCGACGTTTCGCCAAAATCACATTTGGCATTTTCGAAGCTTTCTTTTTCGTGTCTGGATAGATAGTGAAGTGTGGTGACTGCGACGCTTAAAACATAAATAACGACCAACGGCCACGCAGATATAACCTTCGGCCACGGGTGGGGGTATAAAAGGAAGAGTCGCAGTCACCAACACCTCAGCCTCTATTCGGACGGGAGAAAGAAAGCTTAGAAAAAATATATATACATATATATATATATATTTATATATATATATATATATATATATATATATATGTATATAGGGTGTTAATTAATGTCGTGGATATATTTCAGGGGTGATAGTACTCCAGAAAATAGGAAAAAAATGCCAATATATACATGGTCAAAAACGCACCATTTTCGTTATACAGGGTGTCAAAGTTTCAATTTTTTTCTCGTTTTTTGCGTTCTATATATATATATACAGTGTGTCCAAGATAAAGAGTGGATAACATTGTTAGATTGGAAACCATAAGAGCTACAGCTTGGGTTAAATTAGAGAAAAGTTGCTCAATTTAGTTTCCAAATCAATGCCGTTTACAAACCTAAAAAATTCCAAACCGTTCCGAAGAAATCCGACAAAAACCGAAGAGGTGCATTTTTGTTTTTATTTTTTTACAGCCCTATTTTTAAAGTTGGATCAAATTTGAAAACACATTCTTATAGCAGTTTTTTCTCGCCTACAAGATGCCACTGTCACAATTTTTGTCTGACGTTTCGTCTCCTGTCAACCATCATCAACTTTGTTTTTTCATACGGCCGCCATATTGGATTTTTACATTTTTAAAATGACCATTTGAGTCCCATTTCAACGATGTGTCACTTCATCAACTTTATTTTTCCTACGGCCGCCATATTGATTTTTTTAATTTTTCAAATGCTGCCTTATTTACGAACTTTGTTTTTTCTTATGGGCGCCATATTGGATTTTTGCAATTTCAAATTTCTCGTTCAATTCTTATTTCAACGAAGGTTGATAGGTGTTAGGTACGCCTCGTAGGTACCCACCAATTTAAAAAACAAAACTAGAAACCTTTAAGTAGACAACACAAAACGATTTATTTCAAACTTAACTACTACTAACTACTTAACAGACAAAAAAGAATTTAAATTAACTATCTTACTTTACAGAAGGTGTTCAAATAAAAAACCATTGTTTTCTAAACACAAGTATGCGCGTCGGATAGTTGCATTTAATACATTTTGCAGGACATCAGGTGTTATGGTTTGAAATGCCTCCAAAACCAGTTGACGTAGCTGCTCTTCCGTTTCAAAACTTCGCTCGTACACCCAGTTTTTTAAATAACCCCACAGATAAAAATCTAGCGGTGTCAAGTCCGGCGATCTAGGGGGCCACGCCACTACTGAATGCGTCCCTATCCATCTTTCGGGAAACCTCTCTGCTAGATAGTTTTGAACAATCCTGGCATTATGCGCAGGTGCTCCATCCTGCTGGAGCCAAAAATTATTTAGTTCTGCTAGAGGAAGATTTTCGTCAAACCAATTCTCTAGGTCGTTCTGTAGCAAATGGCGATAGCGCTGGGAAGTTAGGGTTCCATTGTAAATGAAGGGTCCGATAATTTGCATTCCCAAAATTCCGACCCACATGCTGAAAATCGGTGCTGAAAAAAACGTCGAGGATTTTCTTTGGCCCAAAAATATTTCTTCTGTTGAAGATACCATTATTTGTCACTAATCCGACCACAAAATAAACAATCACAAAAGGTTCTTCTTCTTAAAATTTAAAAACAAAATGCGCAGTTGATTTTAGGATTCGCTCAATAACAGACGTTGTCGGGTTTTCGACTGCTGCCAACAAAACATTATAGAGTTCTTATTTGTAGATTTTTATCAAAAGAACCATACGTATGTAAACTAAAAATCTGGTAGCATGTACTTCTCTTCAAAAGAAAACTTTGTAAACATTTTTTAAAGCAAACAAAAACTAATAAATAACAATAAAAAATGCAATAATTTAAAAAACTCGATGCAAAATTGATTTTGAATCAACAAATTTTTACATTGTTGATTTTGACATTAATTTGTTTTTAAAAGGCTACTAGATTTTTTTTAAAATAAACGTCAACTGGTTTTGGAGGCATTTCAAACCATAACACCAGATGTCCTGCAAAATGTATTAAATGCAACTATCCGACGCGCATACTTGTGTTTAGAAAACAATGGTTTTTTATTTGAACACCTTCTGTAAAGTAAGATAGTTAATTTAAATTCTTTTTTGTCTGTTAAGTAGTTAGTAGTAGTTAAGTTTGAAATAAATCGTTTTGTGTTGTCTACTTAAAGGTTTCTAGTTTTGTTTTTTAAATTGGTGGGTACCTACGAGGCGTACCTAACACCTATCAACCTTCGTTGAAATAAGAATTGAACGAGAAATTTGAAATTGCAAAAATCCAATATGGCGCCCATAAGAAAAAACAAAGTTCGTAAATAAGGCAGCATTTGAAAAATTAAAAAAATCAATATGGCGGCCGTAGGAAAAATAAAGTTGATGAAGTGACACATCGTTGAAATGGGACTCAAATGGTCATTTTAAAAATGAAAAAATCCAATATGGCGGCCGTATGAAAAAACAAAGTTGATGATGGTTGACAGGAGACGAAACGTCAGACAAAAATTGTGACAGTGGAATCTTGTAGGCGAGAAAAAACTGCTATAAGAATGTGTTTTCAAATTTGATCCAACTTTAAAAATAGGGCTGTAAAAAAATAAAAACAAAAATGCACCTCTTCGGTTTTTGTCGGATTTCTTCGGAACGGTTTGGAATTTTTTAGGTTTGTAAACGGCATTGATTTGGAAACTAAATTGAGCACCTTTTCTCTAATTTAACCCAAGCTGTAGCTCTTATGGTTTCCAATCTACCAATGTTATCCACTCTTTATCTTGGACACACGGTATATATATATATATAAATTAAATATATAAATATATATATATATATATATATATATATATATATATATATATATTTATATATATCACATACATTAAAACAAATAAGAAAAACAAGACGTGCACGCTCTATGGTGAATGTTGTCCATCCCTACTCCATCAATGTATGACTGCGAAGAAGATATTTATTGGTTGGGAGAGATACCCCATTCATGAAGATATTAGTATAATAAGATGCTTTAAATGTCAGGAGCATTTTCACAAGTCTGATACATGTCCTAACAGCCTTGTCTGTGAGTGCTGTGGTGAGGATCATCATGTGCGTGATTGTCCCAAATCACATAAGAAATGCAGTAACTGTTTAAAAGCTAACAAACGGTACAAGACCAACTACAATATAGACCATGGTGCAAGCGACCCACTCTGCCCCTTCTAGCAGTATCTGGTTAGTGTGCTAAGAAGCAAAATAGATTATGGCTACAGCCTTTAGTCAACAAGAAATCGAGATTCTAAATAACCTTAACATTTGTAATGAGGACATAATGGAGGAAAGCATTGCTTGTGATGCCATAAAAACCAAAATGAGTCCCGATAGGATGAAAGTATTTGTACAGTTACTATGTGTCTATAAAAACTTAAGGTAAATGATATAATTTCTTATGCTTGCTTAAATAATATTGTTTATATTATGTATCGAAACATTCCGTAGACAGATTAGTCTACATGTTGAGGTATGTAATTATATTAGATATTTGCTTCAATTGATTTAAAGTTAAATATTTTTATTCAGTTGCGAAAAAGCCAAAAAAGATTTTTGTTTGTCAACCAAAATAGACTTTAAAAATATGTAAAGTTTCCTGTTGGTAGACGGAATGAGACTCGTTGTTATTAACAATAATTCTATTAAGAACACTGATATGAATAATGTACAGTCCAAGGGCTGGACCGACAAGGTCCACCCTTGCCCTTACTACCACTTTGGTTAAAAGCTAGCGTATATCTCCATATGGGTGAATGCGTGATGTAGGACACCGTTACCAAGAGCGCGATGCAGCGTCAGCGTGCTCATTCTGCTTTTATTATGAATATGAAGTAACTTTAATGCCAACAACTAATACAGGGTGTCACTACACTACACCTTCCCCCTTTTGAAAGAATGATTATACTTGTTGAATCATTCTTACAACAACCTAACACAAAAGTAACCAAAAAAAATCGTTATAACTAATCAGCTTTTGACAAAACTTATACATTTAACATACTATTTAAAATGTGACAGGTAATGGCTTTCACTATGCGCACTTGTGAAGGACACTACTGTGTCATGAGTTAATTGATGCTTCAATGAATGGTTTGTTTTTTTTTTTATTGTTAATATTATATGAGTGTTTCTTGTATAGTTTTGTCAACCAATAAAATATAATAAAATAAATATAAATAAGCAATATAATAATATATAATATAATAATCTATGAATAATAAAATAAAACCAATACGCAATATAGTATATAATAAAATTCCAAGTTAAGTATAGTCAATAATTATACCCAAACACCTACAATAAGCCAAACAATAATTACAAAGTTTATATATATGCATATAGTCGGGTGTGCGCAAAAAGGTAATATAAAATGTAAGTTTTATTATTCAAAATTCATTATGTACCTATTATAAGTTACACATTAAGTGATTAAATTCGCCAATTCGAATATTATTGTATTATTGACAAGGAATACAGTGTATATAATTTTTAAAGTCATATCCGAATAGATGCAGTTATTATGTATATTTTGTTCAGGCTCAAATTATTATGTAATATTAGCTTGTAATTACAAAAACAAATTATTACTAGATTGAGATCATTAGATGCTCATTTTTATTGTGTCGTAGGTAGCTTAATCAAAAAAACAAATATTGTCGTTACTAACTTTTTTTTTTTATTATTATTATTATTTTTTTTATTATTATTATTATTATTATTATTATTATTATTATTATTATTATTATTATTATTATTATTAGCGCATTTGTAATTCCTTTCTTCAAAGATTTTAAAATCTCTACTACTTATCTTATACTTTACTTACTTTGTCCGTTATTCACTTTATATATTATATTTTCGTATTTTTGCATGCATTTCATTAATATATTTACATTATAGTTTTTTCCAGTTCCCTCGGCGACGTACCTAAGTCAGACGCTGATCGGGATTTCTGGCTTACTATATATATATATATTTTTTTTTTTTTTTTTTTTCAGTCCACTTTAACAGTATCTATTAATACTTTTGACGTCTTGAATTCAATGCTTCGTACGATTTAAAACTAGATTTTTGATATGTATATAAGAAAACCGTTATTAGACTGCGGGTACCCTATTGTGCAATAAGCACTACTTTCATCATTTCTCGTATTATTTTTAGGCACATGCACTCCCTTTCATCAGCCTACATACCTAGCTTAGGTAATGGCGCTAACGCCCAGCTTACCATTAATGAGTGGGAAAGTGCTCCTATTTCTTTTCTTTTTACTTTCTATGCAGACCAGCTAATATCTATACGCGTTTAGAAATTTTATACATTTTCGGGTGATCAGACCAATCCTGTATAATTTCTAACAATTTAAGTATGATATTAACTGTTGCACATTCCATTTTATATACTCATACATTCTTTAACCATTCTCATCTATTTTGCCATTCCTAACAACAAACTTTTGCTCATCAGCCATTCATTAAGGCCAAGCAATATTTCCTCGAAAAAAAATCTAACAATAATGATCAAGTTTTGTTTTATCAGCGCTAATTTTTTTTTTGTTAATATTTAGGTAAAACGGCTTAATTTCACAACTTTCTTAAGTAGAAGTAACTTTACACATATACGCTGAGCTACTGTCTAAGTTCTTAGAATTTTAATAAAATAAGCTTTTCGTTGCGTAAGCGTTAATAATTTTCCCTTTTGGTTTATTAATGAATTTACTTATTTATGTCACAGAATTATGGTAAAATTCGACTTCAAATTTTTAATGCTCTAATAATTATTGAATGTATTAGAAATATAATTGAATATGTTTTGTATCTGAATTTTGTGCTAGCCACCTAACGTTTAGCCAGCATAAGCTGCATAATCTGCTCTTATTTATTTTTGTAACCCTATTTAGTTATCTCGGGGTTGTCAAGTATTTTTTTTTTTTTGGGGTTTCTAAAAATTTTCTTTAAAAAATATTTCAATTTAATACGAAAATATCGTTTAGAAAAAATCCACTTGAAATTAAAAGAAAGAAAATCTGGGGGATTTTTTTTTCATAAATATGGCGAATTTGTGGAATTATTCAGCTGTGCCTGGGGATATTCAGCGAGGCAACATGGCAACGTTGAGACATCTAAATACTTTGGTAGACGTTGCTCGATTTTGATTAAATAACACATACAATGACGTAACCAAGGGGGCTTTTCTTTGACGATGTGTATGTAATTAATTACTATATTTATAATACCTATTTATTATTAATATACTTATTATTTATTAATATTAAATTATTTATTAACATTATTATTTATTATTATTATTTTATATACTTCAAAATCAGGATAGCAGATACGCCAAGGGGTTTACTAGCATACGGTCAGATTAGCAAGTTCTCTAGTATGGATATGTTGCCGAAGGAGCAACTGAATGATGTGTGAATTATATTGCTTGCAGCTCAATAATCATGAATTTCATAAATATGACCCAATGCATATGCTGCATATTATTTAATGTATCTTCTGATATTAATTACCAATAATTTCAGATATATAAAAGTAAATCTTATTTATTCTGTACATTTTACCAGAACATTTACGTCATGTTAAGCGTTAGTGTACTTTTATAATCAATAATTATTATAAATTATATTTATTTAACATCCAATATAAGAATAGATTAACACATTAAATAACCTTGTTTAATTGCTGGAATGCAATTAGTTGACAAAATCCACCATCAAAATCACCATATCAGCAGAAAATCTAGGACTGTGTTTGTTGCAACAAGTGTATTTGTAGGCTATGAACCTAATGAGCTCAAGTTTTAATACATAATGAAAAATTTATAAAATTATTAAACTTTCTTGGAAGTTCAAGCATCTAATTTAGCTTTTATTACTATGCAATATTAGTCTTAAAACATTTTATATTTTAACCATTATAAATTAGTAAAAATAATCAACTCGCTAGTCTTTATTTAGCACAATTTCTTCCTTAAAATATATAGAGAACGAAAAATCAACCAAGAATTAGTTATTAAGCTGACGAAATTACAAAAATAAGACGGGGTCGTCGATATTTGATTTATGAAGTGAAAAGGCTTATTTTACCAATGACGTTTTGAATTAAATTTCAATTATCGTAGTTACAAACAAGTGTAATACATATTTAACCTATGAAAACTGACCATTCTTAGTTTGGGTTAGTTATGAATTAAAAGCCCATTTGTCAGTCTATGTGACAACCAAAAATATTTCGTTTTAGTAAGTCATGGTTAAGTAATCGTATCGAAAGTTTAAGCGAGACTCCTGTTCAATCAACCATTTATTATACATTAAACCATGTATTTTTAGTCATTCTTAGATTTCATATTTATATTGATTTTGAACCAATATAAGTCTAAATCAAAATGAAGCAATAATATGACAACTGCAAAGCTAAAGAAAATTTTAGGTAGTTACTTATTTAGAAATTTACTTATTTTGAAGTGGCCAAAAACTTATTTTTCATTTACATTGAGCAATAAATTAAATAATAACTACTTAGTTTAGTAAGACGTGACAACGCATTGTTTTGGAATGCAATAATTGTTTTAGTAGGTAACAAAAACAAAATAAGTAGGTTAGCCTGACTTTGCTTAGTTATTCACATTTTAAATATTACTTTGTTTGCTTATTATTCGCAATTCATCTGATTGATATGTAAAATATCATTTTCTTAGACAAAAGATGTTTAATAAAATAGCGTAATCAATGATAATTACACCAGCGTTATCCATCTACAGCACTAGCCGTTTTCGCATAACTCTACGAACTTTAAAAAATCATATAGGATAATCAGCATCTAATGTCCAATATGTCTGTTTTATTTATTTATTTATATAAAATATTTTAATATTATTACTTGTCAGATAGCAAGATTAAGATAAACATTATAATTATTAATTAGCACTTGCTTCTAGTTCGTGAATTAAACTTCTTAGGTTTGGTAATACTCATTATTTTTAAAATAAAATATACCTCCTATTAAATATATATACGTTAATATTCGTATTTTTATGCAATATTACACCCTAATCTAAAATTTAACACTACTTAATAAAAAGATTTAAACACGCCCTTATGTTCCAGATGACCATTGAGAATTAATTATTAATTATTCTAGTACCTTATGCCCACACTCGATTTTGCGACTTTTAGTTCCTTATCATATATTTACATACTTTAAAACTCTACAAATTCCAGTAACTTCTACATTTCCATTTCCATATTATATAATTTCTTTTTTGTATCTTGCACCTAAAAAAAAAAGCTAAAAAATAAAAACTCGTTCTGGTCCATATTATGGTGGTCTTCATCATTCAGTTCTTAATTTATCAAATTTGGCCTTGTTATCTAGTGAAGTGCTCTTTGGCCTTCTTTCGCCCATATATACAGTAATATTTCAGCAGGCTGGATCTTTTAAGGCACTTACGGCAGGTTGTCCTTACGGATCGTTTAAGGCAGGGTCGCCATGTAAAGTTTCCTGTTGGTAGACGGAATGAGACTCGTTGTTATTAACAATAATTCTATTAAGAACACTGATATGAATAATGTACAGTCCAAGGGCTGGACCGACAAGGTCCACCCTTGCCCTTACTACCACTTTGGTTAAAAGCTAGCGTATATCTCCATATGGGTGAATGCGTGATGTAGGACACCGTTACCAAGAGCGCGATGCAGCGTCAGCGTGCTCATTCTGCTTTTATTATGAATATGAAGTAACTTTAATGCCAACAACTAATACAGGGTGTCACTACACTACAAATAAACTTTTTGGCATTTCAACATTAGAAGTATTTGAAAAAATGTTGATGAGTTATTGGTCTTCTTAGAATCATACAACCTTAAATATTGTGATATTATAGTACTTACCGAGTCTTGGCAAATAGGAAATGAACAATTTAATATTGATGGGTGCAATATGTTTTATAACAATTCAAAGCTTAATCAAAACGATGGTACTATTGTTTACATAAAATCTACCTTACATTTTAAAATTTCTAACATAAAATTAGACTATTCGGGAGTTACACTAAGTAGAATTATATTGGATGTTAATGGTGTGTCTCTGGGCGTTTCATCTCTTTACAGACCCCCCTCTACAGACATTCCTAGCTTTCTTAGAGACCTTGAGACTTTATATTCGGTAAACTCAACAAATCAAATAGAGATTCTAATTAGTGACATGAACATTAATTTAGCAGCAGAAAACATTGAAGTAAATAACTACACTACACTATTGGGACACTTTGGTTTTTTGTCTGCTATTAACAACCCCATTCGTGTAACTTCTAACACTAGTTCCATATTGGATCATATTTTTGTTAAAAAGAATCTCAGAACTAATCTTAAATACTCTTCTTTTGTTCTGCACTCTTCACTCACTGATCACTATCCTGTAATGTTGAGTGTGTCCTGTCAGCACAATATTCAATCTGATAAAACTTTAGATGCTAAAATTTTCACTTGCTCCAAAATCAATTATCAAATTTTAAATGAGCTTTTTAAGGCTGAAACTTGGTTTAGTGTTTTAGAAGCTCAAAATGTAGAAACTGCTACACAAAAATTCTTAGAAATAATGGCTGAAATAATAAATAAATCTAAAATTAAAAAAAACATTTCAAAATAAACAGCATAAAAAATTAAAATCGTGGATTACTAGTGGAATCATTAATTCCATTAAAACAAAAGATAAAATGAAAAAAAACTTTTATTATATCATGATGAAACTAAAAAAAACCATTCACTGATTATAGAAATACTTTGTATAAAATTATACAAAAACGAATATATGATTGTTATAAAACTGAAATCGAAAATAGTAAGAATGATCTTAAAAAAATATATCATATAATCTCAAACGCAACAAATGAAAATACAACAAAAAATAAATTAAACTTGGATATTAAAAACAACAATGGAAAATTTGATGATAATAAGAAGATGGCCAATTTCTGTAATGATTTCTTTACTAACATAGGTTCCAAAATGTACAAAAAAGTTAATGTTCCTTCTAGTTTTTCTAGAATTGACTTCACTGCTTTATCAAATTAACACACTAAAGAATAACTGCGCTCCAGGAAGTGATAGCATAACTACAAAAATCGTTAAAGATTTTCACATACATTTAATAAATCCAATAGTTCGTATAATTAATCTAATTTTTAAAACAGGCATCGTTCCAAGTTATTTTAAAATTGCTGTCATAACACCAATCCATAACGCTGGAGACAAGTCTGATATAAATAACTACCGTCCAATAAGTGTTATCAACACATTTGCTAAAATCTTTGAAAAATGTCTTAAAGATCGCCGGTCAGCTTTCTTCAACAAAATAATATCATATCTCAACGTCAATTTGGATTTTGTGAACGGTTTGAGCACTACCGATGCAATTTGTGAATTAACCAACAGCATAACTTCCAACCTTGACAGTAACAATAAGTGCATTGCTGTGTTTTTGGACCTTGCCAAGGCGTTTGATACGGTGCCTCATGGTTCTCTCCGTTTTGGTTTTGTATTGGGTCAGGGGCACCGCGTTGAGCGTCTTCGAGAGTTACTTAAGCGGTCGAACACAGATTGTCAAAATTAATGATGTTTGCAGCGATCCACTTAACATTACAATGGGAATACCTCAAGGCACTGTATTGGGACCCATACTTTTCATCACTTACATCAACTCATTAACTAGTATTGACATTGACAATGGCTCATTATTGTCTTATGCTGACGATACTGTAGTTCTGTTTTCAGGATCATCATGGACTTCTGTTCGTGATTTTGCCATTCAAGGTATGTGCAAAATTAAAAATTGGTTAGACACATTTAAGCTAACTTTAAATACCTCAAAGACGAATTACATAGCCTTTTCCATCACAGCAGCCAATCATCCACACTTCCGCAGCATTCATATTGACAACTTTGATGGTGTTATTCTAGAGGTTGAATATACAAAATATTTGGGTGTAATTATTGACCGTAATCTCAGATGGGATCATCATGTACTTAGAATTACAAAAAATATAAAGAAACTAGTGTACAAATTTTATGTTTTGAGAGAGATATTAAGTAAAAAGTTGTTATGTGTGTATAAAGCCCTTATTGAATCGTTAATTCGATATGGTATAGTGGTGTTGGGTGGTCTATATCAAAATTCCTTAAAGCCTTTAAATGTAGTTCAAAATTACATTCTTAAGATTATATTTCGAAAAAATAGACGATATACCACCAGGCTTTTATATTCAGAGGACATATTGGATGTGAGAGGATTATATTGTCTGTCAACATGCTCATTTATTAAAAAATCTACTAAATTTAAACAAACTATAAACCACATCTATGAAACCAGGTTTAAGGTCAGTGAACAATTGGAGATGCCAGTGAACAATACATAAAAAAAATTGAGTTCCTTCTCTTATTTAGGTCCCAAAATGTATAACTGCTTCCCCTAGAATTGAGATCCCTGCCAAGACTGAAAAAGTTCAATAATAGTTGTAGGATTTTTATTTTTAAATATTTACATAAATTTAAAGCTCTATTTCAATAGGATAACATCTATATTTATAAGGCATGAGGTTAACTGTATTCTCAATATAAATTCAAAGATAATACTTGCGTACATACAAGTGTTCATTCACTTAGGTGCAATTTCCAGTTATTAGGCTGCTATTTAGATTATATTTATTACAATATGTATGACATTGTTACCTTATGTTTTAATAAATAAATACATATATATATATATATATATATATATATATATATATATATATATATATATATATATATATATATATATATATATATATATATATATATATATATATATATATATATATATATATATATATATATATATCTTGGATTCAAAATTTAAAGTCAATCGGTTGAGTAGTTTTTTAGCTATGACGCGAACAGGCAGATCGGCAGCAATGAAACCAAATGTTTTTCGGCATCTATAGATCCTGAAACGTAAAGATCTGAGAAATTTTTTTTTACTTCCCTTCATGAGGGAAGTGGAATATGAAAAAAAAATTATATAAACTTATTTCCACTGGCGATATGTTTTCGAGATAGATGAGGTTAAAAAACTACGTTTTTCATTAATTATATGCTTTATTTAATAATTAGTAACTACAGGTATCACATTGAATTTTGATAATTATCGCAACACTCAACTAAATATATTTAAACAAATCCTAATTCGTTATTCGTATCTAAATTTGACTTTAAACGGTTTCAACTAAAAATAAGCCCTAAAGGGTCCAGAACACTGGCCTAAGGAATAGCTTTTCTCATTACTTTACATAAATATAAAAAAAAAAACCATTCGCAAAGTACAAAAATAAAGCATATTGCGGTAAGCGATATTGATATGGTTCTCCGCGTTTTCAGAAAACTCGTTAAGTTTTATTTGTTTTTTATTAAGGTATTGTTAGCTATATCAAACAAAAACGAGGACAAATGTGGCTGGAATACAAGAATAATGTATGAAAGCGACATCAGACATTGATGGAGTTGTTACTTATTTTCAATAAGATGAAAAGGTTCAATAACTCCTCTAACATAAAGCAGTCAGTCCGATACATCATTTTGGAGGTCTACATTAGTATTATTAACAGAGCAAATATTATAGGGTGCGTTTTTATATTCACAAGTTTGGTGTGGTGGATTGAAGCAGTGGTGGGATGACGTCCTTTAAAATCAACCAGGTCAACCCAATATGCAATTTATAAACAGTTTGGTGGGATACTGTTTTAATTTATTTAATTTTATTTTATACTTTTCTGGGTATAAAATAATGACTTTTATGTTTTTAAAATAATTAACAATAAAAGCACATTTAATAAATTTACTTGTTGACATCTCCTAAATGTCTTTAGAAAATAATTAAGTTTAAAAAATAATTTATTCATTACAAAATTCGAAGAACACTACATTTTTAACCAGCAAAATAATTGGAAACGTATTTCTGAATCAACATTTTGTAACAACTTGGCCATGGTAAAAAATCTACATGAATATCCTGAAGCCAGACAGTCACCCTCCTAGCAGAGTGCTTTGTATCATTATCGTCCTGGAATTTCCAAAGGACCGATACATTTTCTTCTGCATATGGTTGCATCACGCTTTCCAGTAAGTTAATGCATTCATACTAATCCATAGTACAAGTTATTCAATAAAGAGAATGACAGTTCCTTAGATGACGAAGCGTATAACGTATAATTTAATTTTATAATAATATATAATAATAATTATATTTATCTATATCTATATATTATTTATTTATTTATTTACGTATTACATTTGAAGTATAGAGATTAAGACCTAACCTAACCTAAGATAATTCGTTTAGCTTGAGACTTGAATCTATCTTGCGATAAATTAAAGAAGTCAAGACCTTCATAGAATTTATTGACATTAGCAGATAATCTATTAACTGTAGTAAATAATAAGTACCAAGTTCGGCAATATGGAATGCGCAGAAGAGACTTACTTCGTGTCCGGTAATTTTGAATGTGTAAATAAAAACGCTGAAGACATTCTGAGCTTTTTATGTGGTAGTTAAAGATATTGAAGGCAAAACAGACATCAAAGTATTCCCTTCTACGAACTAGAGTAGTTAAGTCTAAGTAAGTCATAGTTTGGTCATCACTGAAACACACATCACTCTGGAAAAGTTTGTTTATGTAGATATTCTATATAATTTTTATTTTGTTTAAATAAAATTTCGTTAAATTTAAATTCTTTTTATAAATATCCAAATGCACGCCTTTGGTGGACCATTTTCAGTGTTTATGAAAGAATTACAACAGGCAAAACGCATAACTTGACCCAAAACCGGGTGGTTCTACCCGCACTTGATGAAAAGAAAGAATTTTGCAATGAGATCAATGCTAAACTATGGAAGTGGCATAAATTATTGGTGGGTCACCCTGTAGTCCTTTTGCATACCTATAGGGATCTCGGCTCCTATTATACCTACAGCAAAGGTTAAATAGAGAAAGTTTTAGAAGAAACTTATTGCATTCGATATCTGGCTTCAGATTTACGATCGATCAATAAGTTTGGGAAATATCGGCGAAAATATAGTTGTCAAAATGTGACATTATTCGGACACATTTTTAAGACAAATAAGATGGCGTATGCGACACGTCTTCATTGTTTTTTGTTAATCCGCAACCCGTTCTTCGATTTTTAGAAAGAGCCTAAAATTTCCAGTCTAATGATATCTCACAAGTGCATTAAAGATTTTAGTGTCACCAAAATATCACACACACGTAAATTAGGTTTCAATGTTTTTAAAGGAGGCCATGATTTATTTGTCACAAGATTACATTAATAAGTAAGGAATGTATTGAACGCATTGAATAATTTTCAATACAACATGAACGTAAATAACGACTTAAAAATCTAAATGAGCTTCAACTACTTTATAAGTAAGTAACATTAATTTACAGATCTGCAAAATGACGTCCATTTGCATCGAGATATTTTTGACAATTAGTGACTGTTTCTCGTACAACCCTGGTAAGTGTATTTCGGTTAATATTTCTAAAAGTGTCCAGAACTCTTTTGTCTTAGGATTTTTATGGTCACGGGAGGATCAAATTCATAGATTTCATTCTTCGTGTGACCCCAGAGGTAGAAATCCAAGGGCGACAGGTCAGGGGATCTAGGAGGCCAAGCTATTGGACCATTTAAAGAAATTATTCTTTCGTCAAACTACTCTCTTAAGAAGTTCCTGACTTGAATGGTATTTTGAGCCGGACATCCGTCTTGTTGAAACCAAGTTCTTAATTCATCTTCCGTTAGAATAGCTCGTAAGGCTGGTACAACCTGGTTTCGCAAAAGCTCTAGGTACCTCTGCCCGTTGTAGTCAAACAAAAATAGTCCAATAAGTCGATTTCCTGAAATGATTAATAATTTATAAATAGGTGCCCAACAGTCAAGGGCGGCAGGGTCGGCCGGGTGGTACTAGAAACGATAAATTATAAAGGGCAAATTATATTTATTAAAAAGTAGATATTTTCTTTCCAAAAATAATTATCGAAACATCCCGTAATGAATGATCTTGTAGACAGTTGAAACCTATTCAGCTTTATTATGAAAAAGAAAAACATTTGGTTAGCGGGAAGTAATAGCCGTAATAAATTTTTTTGTTGGTATTGCATGTTAATTTCGCAACTACTAAATCAATCTATTTCAGTGATATAATAATCTTAAAGAAGTACACCGTGCCTTAATAAAACATAAAATATCAAAAGAACAAACCCCTATTCGGAAATACAGGTTTCCCGGGTAATAATAAATCATTAAATTCAGACAATCAAAATAATTTTATACAATTAGCTAAATCTGCAGAAAATTTAGATAGTGTTAATAAATTTATAGAACTCAATTCTATTTTTATAGGTTCTTCGAAACTACAATACAAAAGGATTGAATAAAAATGTAATACAATATCAAAAAAGTAAGATGACTGACTAGAGTAGAACGTTTTACTTTTTTTTTATTAGATTATACCCTTTTAGTATCATTAAAGAACTAAACGAAAAAAAAAAGATTATTATTTCACGATCATTTGGTGCCTATTTAAAAAAGATTGGTTAGATTAACTTACCAATGATCCCACACCAAACGTTACTTCCAAATCTGATCTGTAGACGTCTCTCTGCCACTTCGTGAGGATTTTGTACAGCCCAATGATGACGGTTGTCCCTATTAAAGACTCCACAATTCGTGAACCTGCTCTCATCGGACCACAAGACATGATTTACAAAATCAGGATTTTCATTACATCTCCTAGTATACCACTCACAGAACTGTAGTCGTCTTGGAGAATCAGTTTCCTTAAGTCCTCGTACTATTATGGTTTTGTATGGATGGTACTTATTCTTTTTTAAAACTCTCTGTACTGTTGATTTTGGCACATTAGTTTCCTGTTCTACAGTTCTTACCGATGCACTAGGGTTTTCGTTGATAGCTTGTAAAATGTTTCTGTCTTGATTTTCATTGTTATTATTGTATCTGCTTCTAGGTTGTTCAAAGGCACCATGGTTAATTAAAGTAACTACGATTTTCCTCAATTGGTTTTTATGATTTTATTGGGATAAAAGCGTACCTACTACTTATTAAAACACAGCTTTGATACTTTCAACTATTTAGCTTAACGTCTAAGTCAAAATCCAATTTTGTTACAGATAAATCCTGGCCTGCTTAGAAAAGCATTGAGAGCTAACATTACTTTAAATCATGGCCTCCTTAGAAAAAACTGAAACTTAACTTTACGAAGTGTAATATTTCGATGATACTAAAATGTTTAATGCACTTGTGAAATATATCACTAGACTGGAAATTTTAGGCTCTCTCTAAAAATCAAAAAATCCAATATGGCGGTCATAAGAAAAATGAAAGTTGAGGCGGGTTGCGGGTTAACAAAAAACGATGAAGACGGGTCGTATACGCCATCTTATTTGTGTTAAAAATGTGTCCGAATAATGTCACATTTTGGCAGCTGTCAAATTTACCGTTCTGGATATACTGACCAAAAACCAAATCCGCCATTTTCGGTTTTTCCCCGATATTTCCAAAAACAATTGATCGATCGTAAATCTGAAGCCGGATATCGAATGCAATAAGTTTCCTCTAAAACTTTCACCATTTAACCTTTGCTGTAGGTATAATAGGAGCCGAGATCCCTGTATAGAGAAGCGAATCTGGGACGCACTATATATATGTATATATATATATATATATATATATATATATATATATATATATATATATATATATATATATATATATATATATATATATATATATATATATATATATATATATATATATAAAAAAAAAGATCTTTAAATATTCGAGATAACATACAGGGTGTTCTATTTAAAAAAATTGTCAGCCCGCCAAAATTCGACAATTCCAAAAATATTTTCGCATTTATGATGACAAATTTCGATGATTCATAAAAAGCTCTACAATTTTTGTATTTACGAAATTTCGGTATCTATTGAAATAAACTCTTTAGGCAGGTAAATACGGGAAAACCTTGTATGCTAGTGACTTTTGCAAATCGGTAAATTTCCTTTACCCGGAACTTCCTTCTTTATGAATATTTCCTTTTATTAGGAATACTGAACTGTGAACCAATTTAGTTCAGTACATTTAGTAATTTAGTAAGAATAAATACATTTATTCGAACTTGTCAACCGTTTTTTCTTCCTTTTATCGTTAGGAATTCATGCCCTACTATAATAAAATGCTAGAAATGTATTAAAAAGCCATTTTTCTGGATAAAAATGTAAGTAATCATATTGTGCTGTACATCGTTGAATTCGCAATGAAAAGCGCAATCTAATACTGGGTGTACTTTTTTCCGTTCCATAAGGAAAATCAAAGTTGATGGTGGTTCCATTGAAACGAAACGTTGTAATAAAAATTTGTTAACGTTACCTGGTACAGTTTAAAAAGTGAGAATGAAAAAGTGTTTCTCGTTTTTTGATATCTTTTCAAATAGCTTCAAAAAAAATTAAAACGAAATCGCAATATCGGATATATAGAATTTTATATATTATATAACTTTTATCGTTTATCTACGCTGTGCATCCTTATGAACACACTATATATATATATATATATATATATATATATATTTCACGGCTGTTTGAAAATGAAATGGACAACACGAAATAGCGGGGTTGCAGCCTAATAATCCTATTGATGTTACTGGGACATTAAATAGATGACTCTATTTACTTTGTGAAAGCTTTCGGATTTATTTTAATCCTTCATCAGTCACACTACAAAATGGTTTGTTAATATAAAGTAAATTATTAAAATATTTTAGACTTACTGTAAGTGAGGTTACAAATATAAACAGCTATCCAATAGGAAATTCATTTCTGTGAATGAAAGGAACACCTCTTTATATAAGTATTTAACACAAAACAAACAGACTGGAAAAAACAATAACAAAAAATTTTTTTTGACTACACACGAAACCGTTGAAAGGTAGGTTTCCAATGTATTCGACCGGAGTCGAGGCTTAACTAGAATATTAAGAATAAAATATATGCACCTATTTGTTTCTTTTTTAGATAGCAAAAAAAAAAAAAAAAAAAAAAAAAAATAATCCTTTTGTGTTTTGAAGGCCAGGACGATTATTTGGTTTTAAGGTTTAATAAATTGCTATATATTATATTGAGATTCTGTATATCCGATTTTTTATTCATCGGGTTTTCCTGATTATTTATGTGCACCATTTCGAGAAAATTTCTTTTAAAATAATTAATTTCACATTCGAGAATCTCCGCCTCTGCGAAATTTGCTGAATGACCTGTGTCTCTTACGTGTTGGGAAAGGGCACATGCTTCGGGTTTTATTCTTATATCACTTTTATGAGATATTATTCTATCTTTTAGAGGCCTTGAGGTTTGCCCTATGTATTTTTTATTGCAATGTAAACAATCTATTTTATATACTACATTTGATTTGTTATGCCTTTTTGTTTTATCTTTAAGAGAACTAAAAAGTTTGCTCGTAGGTTTAACGGCTTTATTGGCTATAACAATATTTTCTTTTTTGAATATGTTCGCTAATTTAGGGGTTAATTCCTGAACGTATGGAAAGGAAACATACTTTTTTATTATTGGAGGGCTAGTAGAAACAGTTGGTGAATTGTTTGGTACTATAGTGTCAGTTGAATAGATTAATTTCTTTAGCAGGCTTTGAGGGTAAGAGTTGTCCAATAGTAGGTTATTTAGACGTTTTAGATTTTGATCCTTTAATGACTGATGACAGATTGACAAAATTCTATTTTTTAGGCCAAGTATGAGGTTTATTTTCATTTTTTCTGAATGGTATGAGAAATAATTTAAATATCTACCTGAGCTGCTTGGTTTTATGTACCAGTCCAATATAATTTTATTACTGTTGGTTCTAATAAGTCTTGTATCTAAAAATGGCACACTTCTCTCAGATTCCATTTCAATTGTGAATTTAATATACTGATTATAATTATTGAAAATATTGAGTAGCTCTGTTTCGCTTCCAATCGGAATGGCGCAAATTAAATCATCAACATATTTTTTTAAAAAGGGTATTTCAAAGTTCAGCTTTGGGATGCAATCGTATAATAAATCATCCATTACGTATTGCGCTAAAATGGGAGACATTTTTGAGCCCATAGGGGTTCCGAAAACTTGTTTGTAAAATTGATTATCAAAAGAGAAACAGGTATTGTTAAAAACAAATTCTATTATTTCTAAGAAGTTTGATTGATTTAAAGAACAGTGATTTTTGATTTTGGACCAATTTTTTTTAATACTAACTTTAACTAATTCTAATGGGATATTGGAAAATAAAGACGTAACATCTAAGCTTATAATGTGGTAATTTTCCGGTAGCTGAAACTCGTTAATAAAATTTGCAAAATTAAAAGAGTCTGCTATGTAGTATTCGTTATTATAATCGTATGCAGTGTTTAAAACCTCTGTAATAAAACCAGCTAGTTGAGCAGTTGGGGAATCTATGGAGGATATTATTGGTCTAAGAGAAATTGTGGGTTTATGTGTTTTTGGCAAACCGTAAAACTTGGGGCAAATAGAGTTATAAATCATCAATTTTTTCGCAGTAGCGTCCGATAGTTGTTTTGATTTTTTCAATTTTGAAATTATTTGGTTGGCTTTTTGTTGAATTGTAGATGTAGGATCGCGTGGAATTTTTTTGTAATAAACTTCGTCACTAAGTAAGGACATAGCCAGTTGTAAATATTGTTCTTTGTAAATTGCGACCGTGACGTTGCCTTTGTCAGATCTCGTAATGTAGATATCTGGGTGTTGTTTTAAAAAAATCTTGGTTTTGTTATACCATTTAGTTGTCTCTGAGAAAGTAACCTCTTCTGTATGAAAATAATTGGTGATGACATTGGCCGCCTGTGCACTGTAAATATTTTTTTCACCCATATTGTCTACGTGTGATATTGTTAATTCAACGTCTGCTAAAATATGTGGGACTGAGACGTCCTTTTTGGAAACGGGGAGACAAAACTTGGGCCCTAATGATAGGATATTTTTTGCTTCTGTTGGAAAAACGACAGGTGTAAGATTTTTGAACCAACAGTCCTTAATTTTAATGCGATTTAATTTATTTGATTTAAGTTCGTCAATCTTTTTAAGATTGTTGCTTTTTGTCTTGTAAAAAGCCTGGTTATACACTATATTTTGTCTCCGGAAAAACTCAAGATGAATGTTTATAGGTATATTTTCCTCTATTCTCAGTCGATATGTGCTAAGTGCCTTTTCCATTCTTTCAACATTTCCGTGTGTTATCTTAATCTCTAAATTTAAAATTTTACGGCTAAGTTTGTTTCTAAAACTAAAAATCATCTGTCCAGTTCTTCCTTCTTGGACATTCACGAGGCCTGTAACTCCTTTGATTTGATCGGTAATATGCCTAGGGGTTAACCCAAGACGTCTGCACTGGAGAAGAAATATCTTCCTATTTTTCAGCGAAGCTAGTTTGATGTTGAGTTTTGCCCAGTTTCTCAAGTAATTTGCACAATTTAAACCATATGTAGTAGAAATTTCCTGGTAAAACCCCATTCCTGATTAACAGATTCTTTATAATTTCACGGCTGTTTGAAAATGAAATGGACAACACGAAATAGCGGGGTTGCAGCCTAATAATCCTATTGATGTTACTGGGACATTAAATAGATGACTCTATTTACTTTGTGAAAGCTTTCGGATTTATTTTAATCCTTCATCAGTCACACTACAAAATGGTTTGTTAATATAAAGTAAATTATTAAAATATTTTAGACTTACTGTAAGTGAGGTTACAAATATAAACAGCTATCCAATAGAGAATAGAGGAAAATATACCTATAAACATTCATCTTGAGTTTTTCCGGAGACAAAATATAGTGTATAACCAGGCTTTTTACAAGACAAAAAGCAACAATCTTAAAAAGATTGACGAACTTAAATCAAATAAATTAAATCGCATTAAAATTAAGGACTGTTGGTTCAAAAATCTTACACCTGTCGTTTTTCCAACAGAAGCAAAAAATATCCTATCATTAGGGCCCAAGTTTTGTCTCCCGTTTCCAAAAAGGACGTCTCAGTCCCACATATTTTAGCAGACGTTGAATTAACAATATCACACGTAGACAATATGGGTGAAAAAAATATTTACAGTGCACAGGCGGCCAATGTCATCACCAATTATTTTCATACAGAAGAGGTTACTTTCTCAGAGACAACTAAATGGTATAACAAAACCAAGATTTTTTTAAAACAACACCCAGATATCTACATTACGAGATCTGACAAAGGCAACGTCACGGTCGCAATTTACAAAGAACAATATTTACAACTGGCTATGTCCTTACTTAGTGACGAAGTTTATTACAAAAAAATTCCACGCGATCCTACATCTACAATTCAACAAAAAGCCAACCAAATAATTTCAAAATTGAAAAAATCAAAACAACTATCGGACGCTACTGCGAAAAAATTGATGATTTATAACTCTATTTGCCCCAAGTTTTACGGTTTGCCAAAAACACATAAACCCACAATTTCTCTTAGACCAATAATATCCTCCATAGATTCCCCAACTGCTCAACTAGCTGGTTTTATTACAGAGGTTTTAAACACTGCATACGATTATAATAACGAATACTACATAGCAGACTCTTTTAATTTTGCAAATTTTATTAACGAGTTTCAGCTACCGGAAAATTACCACATTATAAGCTTAGATGTTACGTCTTTATTTTCCAATATCCCATTAGAATTAGTTAAAGTTAGTATTAAAAAAAATTGGTCCAAAATCAAAAATCACTGTTCTTTAAATCAATCAAACTTCTTAGAAATAATAGAATTTGTTTTTAACAATACCTGTTTCTCTTTTGACAATCAATTTTACAAACAAGTTTTCGGAACCCCTATGGGCTCAAAAATGTCTCCCATTTTAGCGCAATACGTAATGGATGATTTATTATACGATTGCATCCCAAAGCTGAACTTTGAAATACCCTTTTTAAAAAAATATGTTGATGATTTAATTTGCGCCATTCCGATTGGAAGCGAAACAGAGCTACTCAATATTTTCAATAATTATAATCAGTATATTAAATTCACAATTGAAATGGAATCTGAGAGAAGTGTGCCATTTTTAGATACAAGACTTATTAGAACCAACAGTAATAAAATTATATTGGACTGGTACATAAAACCAAGCAGCTCAGGTAGATATTTAAATTATTTCTCATACCATTCAGAAAAAATGAAAATAAACCTCATACTTGGCCTAAAAAATAGAATTTTGTCAATCTGTCATCAGTCATTAAAGGATCAAAATCTAAAACGTCTAAATAACCTACTATTGGACAACTCTTACCCTCAAAGCCTGCTAAAGAAATTAATCTATTCAACTGACACTATAGTACCAAACAATTCACCAACTGTTTCTACTAGCCCTCCAATAATAAAAAAGTATGTTTCCTTTCCATACGTTCAGGAATTAACCCCTAAATTAGCGAACATATTCAAAAAAGAAAATATTGTTATAGCCAATAAAGCCGTTAAACCTACGAGCAAACTTTTTAGTTCTCTTAAAGATAAAACAAAAAGGCATAACAAATCAAATGTAGTATATAAAATAGATTGTTTACATTGCAATAAAAAATACATAGGGCAAACCTCAAGGCCTCTAAAAGATAGAATAATATCTCATAAAAGTGATATAAGAATAAAACCCGAAGCATGTGCCCTTTCCCAACACGTAAGAGACACAGGTCATTCAGCAAATTTCGCAGAGGCGGAGATTCTCGAATGTGAAATTAATTATTTTAAAAGAAATTTTCTCGAAATGGTGCACATAAATAATCAGGAAAACCCGATGAATAAAAAATCGGATATACAGAATCTCAATATAATATATAGCAATTTATTAAACCTTAAAACCAAATAATCGTCCTGTCCTTCAAAACACAAAAGGATTATTTTTTTTTTTTTGCTATCTAAAAAAGAAACAAATAGGTGCATATATTTTATTCTTAATATTCTAGTTAAGCCTCGACTCCGGTCGAATACATTGGAAACCTACCTTTCAACGGTTTCGTGTGTAGTCAAAAAAAATTTTTTGTTATTGTTTTTTCCAGTCTGTTTGTTTTGTGTTAAATACTTATATAAAGAGGTGTTCCTTTCATTCACAGAAATGAATTTCCTATTGGATAGCTGTTTATATTTGTAACCTCACTTACAGTAAGTCTAAAATATTTTAATAATTTACTTTATATTAACAAACCATTTTGTAGTGTGACTGATGAAGGATTAAAATAAATCCGAAAGCTTTCACAAAGTAAATAGAGTCATCTATTTAATGTCCCAGTAACATCAATAGGATTATTAGGCTGCAACCCCGCTATTTCGTGTTGTCCATTTTATATATATATATATATATATATATATATATATATATATATATTTTTTTTTTTGAATAAATTACGATACTTAAAGTTACATAGAACGATGAAACTCCTATATAAAAATGTTAAGGAGAAAATTACCACTTCTCCTGTATAACATAATATATGCTTTATTTGACCTGTTAACTGGAAACCTGCCAAAGTGTCCCCTCCTTTTGGGTCTACCCTGTATACTGGACAAACATTATTTTGATACAAAAAATTAAATAACTTTGAGAATTTTCGTCGTTTTTTAGAATACCACCTCAGTTTTATTTTAAATATATTTAGTCGAGAAAATGTAGGTATCTACGTCAATGAATTACATTATTTTTCAATGTTAGACTATCTACCCCACCTATTTCTGTTTTCAGTTTGACTATTATCGGATTTGTATCCTCAAAATATGATTCTTTTTACTTAAAAAAAAATCATTGCATTAAAAAATACCGCTTACACTTTTCGCTATTACTCAAACTTTTAGAATCCATAACTTCAAAATAAACGCGCCCGTCGATCAGGCAGGTAGCCAAGGGGAGGGTTCTGAGGGGTCTGGATCTCCCTCTCCCGAACCGCTAGAAATATTTTGTTATAGGTATAATTCTTTTTAATTTTTCTGATTTTACTGTTTACCCATTTTAACGAACTAAATGGAATTTAAGTGTTATTTTTAAAAAACATATAGAAGGCGTTGGAACATAGCAAGAGAT
This sequence comes from Kuschelorhynchus macadamiae, assembly GCA_030620095.1. Taxonomy (NCBI): domain Eukaryota; kingdom Metazoa; phylum Arthropoda; class Insecta; order Coleoptera; family Curculionidae; genus Kuschelorhynchus; species Kuschelorhynchus macadamiae. The sequence continues at coordinate 1,550,689 of JAUTXW010000107.1, forward strand.
AATCTTTTCAAGTTTTTGTCTTACCTGTATTGTAACTATTAACTATTGTAACAGCAGAATCAAAAATGGTACACCGCCAGCAAACTCCGCTTGCTCGGCTTTGATCGCAGAATCACGCCACATCACATGGTTTGATTGACTCTTATCAATCGTCTGGCGGAGGGGCTAATTTCGAGATTAGAGTGGCTAAGCTCCCCCTAGGCCCCCCTAGTTGCGCCACTGGAGGGAAGTAAAAATTAAACTAGGGTGACCATATTTTTGTTGACCAAATGCTGGACAGGCAAAATTAGGGGGGGGGGGTATAGTATGAAATATGAAAAGATACACAACTTTTATTTAACACAAAAACAAACAACTTTATTTATAAAAACTTTAAAAATTAAAATGTAAACAAAAACATAGCCAACATAGGTAACTTATAAATTATAAATACTTTTCGGCAGAGTGAGTTTTTTTAAAAGCTCTTTGTTGTCTTTTATTTTATCTGCGAACTCTCCACAAGTGATTGCAATATTGCAGCGGACAATACACGAAGCTTTAAGGGTCTCTACACTCATTTGCGACTTTTCAGCAGTCCAATAATTGTTAATTATTGAAAACTGTCTTTCGGTGGGTGCATTTGTTCCGGGCAAACACAAAGAAAACTGAATTATTTTTTTTTAGACTATCAAACAAAATATTTTCCTTTTTAAAAAAATTAAACACCTCAACTCATTTTAAATCTACCGGTTTATTTTCGTTTTTCCAACCTAATAATTTTTGCTCTGATACGTATTCTTTCAAAAACGTAATTTGGTCAAATAAAGCATTTTCATCAATAATTTCTTTATCATGAGAAAAGTGGTCCCTAATAAAAAGCAAACTACCTTGAACTTCATCCCAGTGTACAACGTTTTTAAGCTCAGTCCATTCAAAACAGTCAATTTCTACAAGTTTCACTGACCAAATTTCTAAGTAGTCTGTAATATATAGAGAAAACACCCTATATAAAATGTATTGTATCAAATTCAACTTGTTGCAATAATGGGCAACCACGCAATAACCTGTTTTGCTATGTCAGCAGGTCAACCACCTTCCCGAGCGTATATGGCAATTTGATTGCATTGTAAAAAAGTTTGAGAATATACTTTGGGTAATGTTAATGTGAACATGTAGTTTCATTTTGCTACCCTTTGTTTCAACACTAAGTATTACATGGCGACCCTGCCACTTGACGATTTTTTTGTGAAGTTATTAAGATGGGTAATGCCAAGTCCAAAGAAGAGATTGTAATTAATCAGGCCTCCAATGGCGATGCAAGGGGTGAAATAGTTGACCAAAATAAGGGATTAAGCTTAGCAGAGATTTTGCTTATAATTTTGGTTGTGGCAACGGCAATTGTTGCAGTAGTATGGGCCATTAGACATGTTCAAAGGAAACTAAGGCAGACAATTAGAAGAGAAATTTATAAAAATGAGCTGCGAAAATCCAAGGATGATTTAAAGATGGAAGAAAATTAAAATTTTTTTTTTAGGGCGGTATTTTTCTTGTAGGAAAAAAAAAAAAAAAAAGAAGAAAGAAAAAGTAAAGACAATTATAAATGGAGTTAGAAAATTTGTTATGTGTTAATGTAACTGAAAATGTAAATAATAATGCAGGCATGTAAGTTTAATTATTATAATATTATGTTATTGTTTTATAATTATAATCGCAAAAATATGGACCCAATTAGCAAGTTTAATAAGTGAATTAAATTTTTAATTTCATGGGAGACAAACTTATTGAAATTTTACATTCATTTAAATATATTCGAACAAATTTGGTAAAATTAAATAGCGAAAGACGAAAAAGCCCTATTGTCGAATCAAAAGTTAAAGTGGCAAAAACTTTATATTCTCAGTTAGGTAAGGAAATTACTGATTTAAACGTAAAAATAGAAAAGTCTGAAATAGACAAAGAAGATATTTTGACTTTTAATAACATAATAACAGAAATTAAAAAACTTTATAAGGAAATTTTAGAGTTTGGAAATAAAAATATTAATAAAGATAAATTAAAAATGTCTTCTTTTGATCTAAAAATAGCTACAAACCTTTTACCGGTCATGGATGATACAGAATCTACAACTTCTAAATTAATAGAGGCTTTAGATTTTTATTCGTCAACGCTTGATAATGATAGTCAACCTTCTTTAATTAAATTTGTTTTGAAAACGCGTATTTCTAACAACGCCAAATTACGATTAGGTTTGACTTATAATTCTGTAAATAATTTAATTCTAGATATGAAAAAACATCTCTTAACTAAAAAATCAGATACGGCCCTTCAGGCACGCTTGTTCTCGGCTAAACAGGGTGAAAAATGTATAACGGATTTTGGTAAAGAGTTAGAGGATATTTTTGTAAATTTAACCATTACGCAAGCAGACGGAAATGCCAATGCTTTTGATATTCTAAGACCTATTAACGAAAAGGTTGCAATAAAAAGGTTTGCATGCGGACTTAAAAATCAAAGGCTGGGCACAATTATATCTTCCAGAAATTTTGAATTCTTAAAGGACGCAATAAGGGCAGCTCAAGATGAAGAGCTGGGTAATCAAAATAATTCAGGACACATTTTTAATTTTTCTCACAGAGGAAGGGGAAATTTTAGAAATTTTTCCAGAAGACCAAATAATAGAACAGGAAATTCTGGTAGATATAATAATTATCAGAATTTTAATAACGGAGGAAATAACAATTCAAATTGTCGACGAAACGCTTCGACTAATCAAGGTAATTTTAATAATCAGCGGTTTTCTAGAAATCACGGTGGTCGTACATTTACGAGCGGTAATAGGAGAGGATCTCGGGCAGTAGGTCACCGAATGCATTTTGCGGAGCACACCGGAAATTCAGAACAATCCTCAGCTGATATACAAGATTCAACATTTTTTCGTGCCTAAAAATACTAAAAATAAACAGTTTAATAATATTTTTACCTATTCAAAAAACTACTCGAATGCTGTTTCTTTTTGTGTCAATGGTAAAAGCTTAAAATTTTTGGTAGATACGGGTGCATCATTAAGTGCCCTTAAATTAAGTTGTTTAAATTCAAAAATACAGTTACACAAAGAAAATATTGAAATTAAAGGCATAGGAGGTAATTTAATATCTGTGGGATATGTTTATTTAGATCTTTGTATAGAAAATGCGATATTTAAGCAAAAATTTTATATTTTTAATAATTTACCATGTCAAAGTGATGGCATAATTAGAGAAAATTTTTTGAAAACTTTTAAGGCTAAATTAGATTACGAAGAAAATACCTTAACTATTTTAAATCAGTATAATAAAATAAATACATTAAAATTAAATGCGGATAGTGAGAATATATTAAGTGTTCCCCCTAGGTGCGAAATTATACAGTATGTTCCTACAGGGTTAGAGGATGAATGTGTACTTATGCAAGGTGAATTATGTGAGGGTGTGTTCATGGCTGGTGTAATTGCACAACCGATAAATGGTAAAGTACCAATTAAAATTTTGAATACAAGAGAGACAGAGGTACATTTGAGAAATTTTTCGCCAAAAGCGGAAAGTTTAAGCAATTATGAGTGTCATCAATTTAACAGCCAAGAAAATTCGGCTACTCGAGTTAAAGAACTATTTAAAATTCTTAAGCTTAATCATCTAAACCGCGAGGAACGAGATTCTATAGAGCAAATTTGTGCCAAATTCTCAAATATATTTCATATGCGAGGAGATAAGCTTACAGTTACTAATTTATATAAACAGTCAATTCAAGTTAAACCAGATACTCAGCCGGTCTATAGAAAGCCATATAGGTTACCTCAAGTACATAAAGAGGAAATAAATAGGCAAATTTCTCAAATGTGTCAGGATGGAATAATTGAGAGTGCGCAGAGTGAGTGGTCTTCACCTTTGTTGCTTGTACCAAAGAAAAGCGATACGAATGAGGGAAGAGCTAGGTTAGTATTGGACTACAGATTTTTGAACCCATATATATTAGATATCAAATTTCCGATTGCGAGTGTAGTCGATATTTTAGACTCCCTAGCAGGTGCACTTTATTTTTCACATCTAGATCTTAGCCAGGGCACACACACAAATACACAGCTTTCACTACAGATCGCGGTCAGTGGCAAATGCGAAGGTTACCAATGGGGTTAAAAATTAGCCCTAGTGCCTTTTCAAGGTTAATGACCATAGCGATGGCGGGCTTAAATTACGAAAAGTGCTTTGTTTATCTTGATGATCTTATAGTATTTGGCAGAAACCTTAATGAACACAATAAAAATCTAATAGATATTTTTTCTAGATTGCGAAAAGTAAACCTAAAATTAAATCCTGCTAAATGCGATTTTTTGAAAAAAGAAATTCTGTATCTGGGTCATATAATAAGTTCTGAAGGAATATCACCTGACCCTGATAAAATAAAAGCTTTAAAAGATTATCCTATTCCAAAAAAGGCAGATGAAGTTAAACGCTTCGTGGCTTTTGCCAATTATTATCGAAAATTTATACCACATTTTTCAGAAATTACAGTTCCTCTAAATAAATTATGTAAAAAATACGCTAGGTTTGAGTGGACGGACGAATGTGATAAAGCTTTTAATTGTCTTAAAAATTCGCTGATTAAGCATCCGGTGTTAGATTATCCCGATTTTTCGAATGAAAATGAATTTATTTTCCAAACAATTTTTATAAAACATTTTTACATGAGATATAAACCATGCCTCATTAATAAGACCACTTTCTGAAAGTTTTTTTAAATCTTGTTTAACTAAAAGGGGTAAAAATGCGTTATCTAATCTGGCTTTAAGTTTTAAAATAAGATTTTTTATTTCACGGGAAACCTCGACAACAGTATTTGTGTTGCCTTCCACATTTTTTACAGAATCTGAAAACAAAGAGGCCTGAGAATGCAGAAACTTTAACCACAACTCCGAAGTATCATTTTTAAAAAAATTTTCAATAAAAACCGGACATTTATCTATGGATAGAAAATACGATTTTAAGGGTACAAATAATTTGAGAATTCTCTCAATGGCAGGAAGCAAAGAAAGCCACCTAGTTTTACTATTACTTAATAATTTGGGGTATTCAACATCTGCTTCCTCACAAAATGTTTTTAAAGTTTCTACTCTAACGGTAAAAATATAGAAATGGCTATATATTTTGTTTACTATAGTATCTATATCGATTGGTAATAAATCCGTTGCTGTTTGGATTGCATTATGAATAATATGGGCTGAACACCCTATACCCAGAAGTTTCTGTGGCACCCTTTCATTTAAATTATGAAAAACATTTTTTGTTCCTTTTCGTGCAACGCCGCCGAAATTTGTATTCGCGTTATCCGCGCAATAAGCAACCAGTTTGTTAGTTAAATTATTATTATTTAGAATTTCAAACAAACTATTGCTTATCAACTCCGAGGTTTCACCAGGAAGAGAAACTAAATCTAATATTTTAACTACAATTCCAGAATTTACACTAAAAAAGCGGATAATCGTTGGAAACAGTTTAATGTCTTTATGATTAGACGCATCGGAGAAAATTGAAATAAAGCTTACATCCTCAAGTTCTTGCTTTAACTGAGCTATTGCAAAAGGAGCCAGTACTTTTTTAATAATCGCTTCTGTTTTCGTCCTGGCACAGGAAAATTTTTTTTGAAACTGCCTCTGAATAATCTTCGATGTGCAGTCCATGGACCGAAAACTATGATTATGTACCACGGTATGAAACGCAAATACCGTTTCTGTCAACGCCAATCTAACCTCTTCCTCGCCAAATTCGACTTTTCTAAAAAACGAAGATAAACTAGAAGAACTCGCCGCGGCTCTGGTACTCTTAATGTGTTTATCAGTTTGCAGGTGTCTGGTTATGTCCCTGCGTCCGCCAGCAGCAATGGAAAATTTACTTAAACATTTTTCGCAAAAAACGTCAGTTTCGCTGTCCCTTACTTTTTTTATAAAGGGAAAATCTCTCATCAGTTCCGGCGTGAAACTACAATTGCGCCTTTGCTTTTTACTTGCGTTTTCGCTGTTAGACATGTTCAAGTATTTAAAATTTTAAGCTCCGATCACAAATGCTGAGAAAAAAAAAGAAAAAAAAGAGTAAAACTAAAATCAACACCTATATGTGATTAAAAGAGATTTCCCTACTAAAAAGTAAAAACCAAATAAATACCTTTTCCCTTTCTGCCCGTATCTCGCACTTTACATTGATAAGAAGGTATTATTCATATAATAAAATAATTGGTATATTCTGGGAATCACAGACGGAACACCCAATGTCAAAATAACCTCAAAAAAGAAACACATGCGAAAATGTACCATATTGCTGTATTCGATTCATCCACAGGTATTTTTCGTTTCATTTATTTTGGGTAAAAACGCATTGATCAAAAAGAGATAAAACATGCAACTAGACGACGACGTGACGTTCCGCGGCAAAAGATCGCTCACTCAAAATGTAGAGATGTGCTTAGTTATCGACAAACTTAATATTTTGTATTTCGATAAGGATAAGAATACGTAATGTAATAATTTTCATTTCTTTATTTTTCAATGTTTGCTGGACATGCTGTACAGTTTCACTGTTTTGCTGTACGTTTGCTGTACCGAAGTCAATGCTGGACAGGCTTTGCAAATGCTGTACAATACAGCGAAATGCTGTACGTATGGTCACCCTAAATTAAACTGACAATGTACTTATTTTTTTCTCCATTCGGAAAATAGGTCAGTGTATCATACACGCTTTGTTATTAGATTCGGTTATTATTGTCTTCAGGCTTCTTATAACATAACTTATATACGGATCTTTTCATATTCCTGGAAATAAACAATGGCTCCGTCAATATCCGATGTCGCTTTTATACTCATTCTTGTATTTGAAGATTATAACCACTTATGTCCTCGTTTTTGTTTGATATCGCTAAAAATAACTTGATACAAAAGCAGATAAAACTTAACGAGTTTCTGAAAAAAGATTTTTTATTTGTATTGTTTGCTAACGGTTTTATATTCATATAATTCGTATTTATGTAAGAAAAAAGAATTTGTTTTGTGCGGAAAATTTAATCAAAACCAATAGTACATTATTTAATTAGAGACTAAAGTGACTCATTTAATCCTACATTCAAGGGATTAAAACACTTTGTCCCGCGATATATACATTATTTTTTGCACTAATCGGGAACAATATTACTAAATAATGTAATGTATAGGTGCAAATTTAAAAAACCTCATAAAGTGACAAATTATTGCAGGTAACAGATACAAATTTGATTAGTGTGCTTTAAAATAATGAAGTCAAGTAGTTAGTCAGAGGCGGCTATTCAGGTGAAGTAGGTGAAGTGCTACTTCACCAGGAATAATAAACAAGCAAACATCTAACTATATTTATTATATATCCCTTAAAATTTAAGTTTTTACATTCATTTGTTCACCTAATTGACAAAAAATAAACTGTACAGGGTGTCCGGATTTGGTTGCAAAAGCAGGTTATCTCGCAGGTTTTCATGAACCTGAGCTAATTTTTTGTCAAACTCATGAAGCCGTAAACAAAATTTTCATAGCCTTCTTCGTTTATGAGATACAGGGCGAAATAGAAAATTTTGCATTTTGGGACACCCCTCGTATCTCGGTTATCCTTTAACTTAACGCAAAGGGAAAAATTGCTGCTTATGCAGTTTTTTACGCTGGATTCAGTGGCGTAGTCATACTTTTCATTTGAGTTGTTATTTTTTAGATATGACCCAAAGTTGTGTTTTTTAAATGGGACACCCTGTATATTTGTCCAGAAATTGATTTGTCCTTTTAAAAACTTCTCAAAAATATATAATAGTATGGGTCTATTTTAATAAACAACAACAAAAATGCTAATTTTTATAATTATCCCAAATTTTGCAGTAGGCCGTGCAAAACGATGCCGTTTTCTTTTGTTTTCTTGGAAGCAAATGTCATTTCCCAATTTTGTACGCGTATATAAAATATAGCGCTAGTTTTTTGTATTTATTTATTGTGTAAAAATATATTTGTATTATTATGGAAGAAAACCAAACTTTCGAACATTATGAAAAGTACGATATGTTAGCTTGTTTTATATTAAGTAATGAAAATGTTGAAGCGGCTTCTGAGATGTATTTTGACAGGTAAATAGTTAATTTTTAGGTATGTTGAAATACTATTGCTTAATTTTTATTTAGATATCCAGAAAGGAGGCAACCTAATATATCCACTTTTTATCGGATAAAAAAGAATTTACTTAATCACGGATCATTTATCAAGCCTCGTACGAAAACATATAATAAAGAAAATCGGGAGGCTGAGGAAATTACGGTTTTGGCTAATGCAGAAGCTTACCCTACAAACTCTTGTAGGGCCAGTGAAAAGAGCATAGGGATTCCAAAAACTAGAGTTCAAGAAATTCTAAAAGAGCACAAATACCACCCATACAAATTTAGGCTCGTGCAGCACTTACAGCCAGGGGATGCAGAGCGTCGGGTAGTCTTCTGCAATTGGTTTCGAGAAAGATGCGATATGGTTAGAGATTTTGAAAGGAAGATTATATGGTCAGACGAAGCACATTTCAGTAATTCTGGTATACTCAATAGGCACAATAGTAGATTCTGGTCCCAGGAATATCAACACCTAATATTTCCCAGAAGATAGCAGGGCAAGTTTGGTCTAAATGTGTCCTGCTTTATATTAGGAACACATATAAAATTTTATATATTTGAGGGAAGTCTAACAGCCAATTGCTATATAGAAATTTTAGAGGCAGCTATACCTGAATTACTTGACGATGTTCCTCTAGCGTAAATTAACGAAATTTATTTTCAACAGGACGGTGCTCCTGCACACAATTCTCGAATGAGGAGATTATTTCTGGACAATAATTTTACCAATCAATGGATCGGAACAAACGGACCTATAAGATGGCCCCCTAGCTCCATAGATTTGTCGATTTTAGATTTATTTCTATGGGGATATCTGGAAAATAGAATTCACAAAGACCACTATGATAATATCCAAGATTTAGGAAATGCAATAAGAGAAAATTTCATCGCTATTTTGCTTAATTCTCTAAAACAAATACGAAAATTGTGCCAAGCATGCATAGAACAAAATGGAAATCAGTTTGAACAGTTCTTTTGATTTCCTTGGTTACTGTAGTTCTTATACGACAGTTGATTTTTGCTGAAAGGCTTGTTATATAATAATTTATTACTGTTTTGTTCTTGTGTTACATAAATCTAGGTAGGTGGTACTTTTTTGGTGCGAAATTATCAATACATATTTTGATAAAAATTATCTATTTATTTTGATTTATTGTTAGGATGTAGATATTGTTAACGACTTTAAATAAAAGGCAGCATTGTTTTGCATGGCCTACTGCAAAATTTGGGATGATAATTATAAAAATTAAGATTTTTGTTGTTGTTTATTAAAATAAACCTATACTATTATATATTTTCAAGAAGCTTTTAAAAGGAGAAATAAACTTCTGGACAAATATACAGGGTGTCCCATTTAAAAAAACACAACTTTGGGTTATATCTAAAAAATAACAACTCAAATGAAAAATATGACTACGTCACTGGATCCAGCGTAAAAAACTGCATAAGCAGCAATTTTTCTCTTTGCGTTAAGTTAAAGGATAACCGAGATATGAGGAGGTCCCAAAATGCAAAATTTTCTATTTCGCCCTGTATCTCATAAACGAAGAAGGCTATGAAAATTTTGTTTATGGCTTCATGAGTTTCACAAAAAATTAGCTCAGGTTCGTGAAAACCGCAAGGTTCTATCTTTAAAAATAAGCGAGATACCCTGCTTTTGCAACCAAATCCGGACACCCTGTACATCTCGAATACATATTTTACTCGACCGTTGGCGGCATGTTTTTTTTTAAACTTTCAATCGAACTTTATTATAACAACTATAACAGTGTCGCAAACCGCTTCGACTTTGCTGGAGGTGCTATGTTTGGTTTACGATTTTCCTACTATGTTGCTATGACAACGCGTACGCGATGATGTTCGAGCGCATGGAAGAATAATGTTATCCAGCGCCATACAACGCTCTTGGTGAATTGCTGCGGCGATACACTACACCCTCGTGTCGTTCAGTTTGGGGTGGTTGTTTACTTTTATTTTCGCGGACTTCGCTGCAACCGGGTAGTTCCTTTACAGTTTGCTTCACTCTTTTGTGTTATATTTATTTATGGTGTTGTTACAACTTTATTTGGTGTCGGGTTTATTATTAATGTACATAATATTTAGCTTTAAAATGACTCCGATAACGTGGTTTATTTACGCATTTAATTCAGAGGGCTGTATTAAATGTAGGGAACGACTTGACAATTTCCGCAAAAAAAGAAATTGGCAGAACATGGCATTAAGTTTTAAGTCATTCTGGTTTTCGGCGTACAAATGGTTATGTAGTAATCAAATATTACAAAAATAGTTTTGCTGGCCTTGTTTACTATTTTCCAATAAATATTCATTATGGAATAAGGGAGGATTTGCAGGTATGTTAAATATATCAAGGTCTCTACATAAACGTGAAGACTCGGCGGAGCATTTAAAATGCGAATTAATCCTAAAAACATTTGTAAAAATTCAAAGCACTATAGCTAACGCTTTAAAAGAAAACGCTAAACTGTATAAAACACTTTTTAACGTAAACGTCCGATTAAATAGACTATTTATGTGTTTGGTAATTGACGCAGTTTTGTACCTTGCAAAACAAGAGAGGGCCTTTCGCGGCCATGATGAGAGCAGCGAGTCAAGAAACAGGGGGACTTTTAAAGAGCTTTTAGGTTTATTAATATAGAGAAGTTCCCAAGAACTAAAAGATCATCATGAAGAAATTAAAAATGTTTTTACTGGTGACTCGAAAACTATTCAAAACGAAATAATTGAATGGATTTCTGATTATTTAAATGATCGTGTAAAAAATGAAATAATGAACACACAGTTTTTTTCTGTGCAAGTGGATGACACCACTGATATTACGCAAACCTTCCAGTGCTGCATAATTTTAAGATATGTTAATTCAGAAGATTCAGTAGTCGAGAGATTCTTAAGATTTTATAATGTTAGCACCGATAGAATGTCGGAGAATTCATAATCTCTATTGGATCAATTGCTGGACCAATTTGACTATAAACATAAATTAATAGGGCAATGTTACACTGGCGCAAGTGTGATGTCTGGACATTTAAATGGCCTTCAAAAAAAAAAAAACCCGCAGGCTGTACTTGTCCATTGTCTTTACGCATCGTCTTAACCTTGTGATGCAGCAAATTCTAAAAAATATTTCTAAAATGTCGAATTTTTTTTGCAAGCCTTAGTGGTATTCCCTCATTTATTCATCTCTCAGCCAAACAAACGTATGCTCTTACATCTGCATCTACGAGGCGTATACCAACAATTACAGAAACTCGTTGGTCTTCAAATTCGAAGTTTAATTAAATGTGATTGTTCAAGACTGGAATAAACTAAAAGACGTCCTTGAATTTATTACAAACTGTGACAAATCTGATAAAAAGATAAGCCTTGCGAAAGGATTTTTAGGTAAGATGAACGATTTTGAATTCACATTTCTGGCATTAGTGTTTAATGACATTTTCTCAATCACGGACATACTATTCGACGTTCTTCAAAAAAAATCGCTTGCCATTCATTTTTGCATATCCGATGTAAAACGCCGTCGTGAGGCGCTCTGTAAAAAAAAGAAATGATCATTTTTTTAATGCCAAGCAAATTCTATTACAGAAATAAATCATGACAAACGTGAGCTTGCTAAGCTTTCACCTGAAGAAATTAGGGCAAAGTATAGAACTCTTTTTTATGAAATATTGGACCATATTTTAATGGAAATAACACTAAGATTTCAAGACTGAGAAAAACTTACATTTTTATGTTTGGCAGATTCTGCTAAATTTTCCGAATATAGTCTAAATTTTCCGACTGGCTCGTTTGAAAAATTGTTACAGTTATATGGGGAAATATTTTCAAAAAGTCAACGACTTAAAAATGAGCTTGGTCTTATTTTTGCCAATGAGAGAGTAATTGGAATATATCGCTGCGAGAGCAAGTGAAAAAAATTAATGAAAATAAAATATTTTTACCGAAGCATATAAACTGTTTTCCCTTATTTTGACAATACCGTCGACAAGTGCTTCAGTGAAATAAAATTTTTTTTGCCTCAAACGTGTAAAAACTTATTTAAGAAATACAATATCTCAAGAAAGACTTACTTCTCTAGGCAATGCAGGTGTTGCTGTGCCTGCCGCCTCTAGATGTATTTCTAATAGGCGAGGCAGAGAGAAAGGCAGTCAGACTGCACGCTGTTCACCTGTGGTGTGAAAAAAAACTGGGGTTCGGGAGGGTGTTCCTAGAGGCTGTCACACGACAGCCTCTTGTAGAACATCAAGTGGATGCCCTGATCCCCCGCTTCATTTTCAATAAAAATTTCGAAATTGACATCAGCGGTTCAATAGAACCCGGAAAGGAGGCTAACATACACATCTACACGGACGGCTCTCAGAACCGATATTGGACTTGCTTGTGAGTGCATGTACCAAAACTCAACCTGGAAATCAGCATGGCTCTCGGCAAAGGAGTGTCCGTCTTCCAGGCGAAACTATTCGGAATTCTGCATGGCGCCATACAAATAGAGAAAGAAAGAATAACAGGTAAAAAAGTTATTATTCTCACAGACAGCAAACAAGTTTTGCAAACCTTAAAAAATATTAAAATTACATCCAAACTGATTCCTGAGTGTCATCAGATGCTGGCGACGGTTTCCCAGGGGAATACTGTCACAGTGTCATGGATTAGGACATAGCGGAATCGAAGGAAATGAAAAAGCGGATAGGTTGGCGCTTAACGGAGCAAAGACCAAACCATACGGTTCTGAACCCTTCGCGCCGCTATGCTATCCTCTAAGGCGATCAATCTAAAGATAAACGAACAGGCAATAGGGATTCTAAGAGAGAGATGGGAGAGACAAGACTTCAGCCACTCAGGTGCCGCAATCCGCGGACTCTCTCGAGGAAATCTTAGAAAACTGGTAGGAATGCTAACAAGACACTGTAAGCTAAACAAACACTTCACACCTTGGGCGTTCTTCCGGATCGAAGTTGTAGAGGGTGCAACGAGGATGACGAGACTGCCGAACATATTCTTTGTTACTGTCCAGCTCCTGTAAATACCAGAGAATCCATTATGGTGGAAAGATGGCCAGAAATGGCCACAATCGGAGGATGCTCGGCCGCTACGGTGTTAAATTACATTAATGCTGTTGCCTGGCTTGACGAGTAAACCTCCGAAGAAGGTTACAATGGGCCTAAGTAAAAGGATGGCACAAGTCAACCCTCCATATTCTCTATCTATCTATCTAGAGATAAACTGGTAAAGTTGTGGTACGAATTTAAAATGGAGAAACAAAATGGCGGCAATTTTTAAAAAATTAACGTAAACAAATCTTGCTCAATTGACTTGACTAATTTTTGTTGTTTAATAAAGGTGAAAAAAGAATGTGAAAATGGGATATATATGATTCATGAGGAAATGTCAATACAACAGGTACATATTCAGGGCCAAAAAATAAACATACAAGTCTATATAAATAAGTGTCCGCAAGGCCTTAGTTCTCGAGATACAGGGTGTTAAAGTTTTTATTTAATTTTCCTATTTTTTAAATAAAATCTATGATAATGTAAATAATGGGGTGAAAATTGATATACGGGAATTTTTTGGTATGACAAATTCGAATCTAATATTAGTATTGCTTTTACTTGTAGGGGGCGCTACCTACATGTCTTTCTACTTCTTCGAACAATCACAACTTTTTGGTACAGTCTTGTATTACATTTTTGAGCAAAACAAATTATTCCCTTGCCATTTCTACGTCAAAAAGGTATACCTGTTAAAAGTGGATACGAGCAATCGCTTTCGAGATATTTGGATTTAAAACAGTTTCGGCGCATGTGATTTTTTGTATCAAATTCACATAAAGTATGCATGTATTGTAAAAAAATAGAAGTGTGCCTTGCCTGACAGAACAACTGCTGGTTGGTGTTCTCATCGTTTTTCCTGTTACTTAGCAATAGTAATGTCAGTTAATAATAAGATCAAATTTTGTCACTGTCAATTTCTGTTCATAAATTTTATTATCTGACAATAATCATTTAAGAAACTTTAGATCTAAATACGTCATTATGCCTGTGATATTCTCGCATCGTGAATATGCAGATATGATATTCGTCTATGGCTTCTGCAATCGGGTCGCAATTCAAGCAGTCGCGGAGTACCAGCGTCGTTTTCCAGATAGAAGGGTGCCAGATAGAAGAGTTTTTCAACAAGTTTTCACTACTGCTGGAGAATCTGGGATGTTTCCAAGTGCGAAAATTGTATCTGAAAGGGAATCGAGACCCAACGTTGAAAAGAAAAGGCAAGCATAAGCACTAGGTGGATTGCAGATACTTTACTTACACAATCGTCTGCTTGGAGAAATTTTCACATTAATTGTTTATACCCATTTCATTTACAACGGGTTCAACATTTGCAGGAGGGTGATTTTGAGTTGAGAATGCAATTCTGTAACTTGATTAATGAAGATTGAAGGTTGTATAGGTATGTTTTGTTCACTGATGAAGCACAGTTCACGCGTGATGGTATAAATAATCTTCACAATGAATACCGGTCCTATGAAAATCCTGACGCTACAGTAGAACACAATTTCCAACATAAATTTAGCATTAATGTGTGGTGTGGAATGTTAAATGGTCATTTAATTGGTCCATTTATAATCGACGGTAGTCTTACAGGAGAAAAATATTTAAACTTTCTTGAAAATCACTTGCGAAATCTATTAGAAGATATTCCCCTTAATGTAAGACAAAACATGTATTTGGAGCATGATGGAGCCCCTGCACATTACAGTTTACTTGTAAAAGATTTTTTTAAACCAAAACTTTCCAAACCGATGAATTGGTCGGGGAGGTCCGTTTAATTGGCCACCTAGATCGCCAGACCTTAATTCTTAGGATTATTGTCTTTGGGGATGGTTCAAATCACTGGTATATTCCACTAAAGTAAATACAAGAGAAGCATTATTGGATCGGATAACAAACGCAGCACAAACACTAAGAAATGCGCCCGAATGTATCCACAGAGCAACCCGTGCTATACACCATAGAGCTGACCTGTGCTTAGAAGCCAATGGTGGAATTTTTGAAAATTATAAAACGTAACCTAGATTTTATTAAAAACAACTTAATAATAAAAATTTTAATAAATATTAAATACCTTTTGTTTAGTTTATGTCTGAGGCATTGAATACACACCTCAAAAAAATGTGTTAGTCTTTCATTTCAAAGCTTTTGTGCCAAGATGCGTTTAAATTTGGACAAAATAACAAACTTTTAAAATTTTGCGATAAAAAATTACATGCGCCGAAATTGTTTTAAGTCCAAATCTCGAAAACGGTTGCTCGTATCCACTTTTAACAGGTATAACTTTTTGACGTAGAAAAGGCAATGAAATAATCTGTTTTACTCAAAAATGTAATACAAGACTGTACCAAAAATTTGTGATTGTTCGAAGGAGTAGAAAGACATGTAGGTGGCGCCCCCTACAAGTAAGAGCAATACTAAGATTAGATTCGAATTTATCATACCAAGAAACCTCCGTATATCAATTTTCACTCCATTATTTACATTATCATAGATTTTATTTAAAAAATAGGAAAATTAAATAAAAACTTTAACACCCTGTATTTCCAGAACTAAGGCCTTTGACACTTATTATATAGACTTTTATGTTAATTTTTTGGTCTTGAATATGTAACTGAAGTATTGACATTTCCTCATGAATCACCCTATATATATATATATATATATATATATATATATATATATATATATATATATATATATATATATATATATATATATATATATATATATATATATACTCTGACTACGAACTGAACTATAGTGGGTCACACTTCAATATTCCTAACAAATGGAAAAAAATCATAACATGGGAAGTTAAAAAAATTTACCGACTTTTAAGATTAGGCATTGTTAAAATATAAATAGGAGTTATGGAATATGTAAAACCAAACAAAATGTATAATTTTACGGTATTAAATCTTGGTGTTCTTTTAAAAATAGCAAATTATATATTTTTAAATTCGGGAAAAAATATCGTTCCAATAAACCAAAAGGATATACGTGTTACCATTTAGTCAATGCTATTTTTTACTATTTTTTAACAGTTCACATAGAACCCTAGAACATATTTGTTTTTCATCTAAAATTCAAAATATTTCTCTACCTTCTACAAGCAAAACTGAAAAAAAGGGGAACTTAGCGGAAATTAACTTCAAGCTACAACCACTATAACAAGAACAATATTAAAAGTTGTTTCTAACATGCTAAAGTCATGAGAATTCTCTTCCACGAGAGGGCTTCAAAATCGCTGTTTTCAAGAAAGTTGGTATTTTGCTATACAACTACGAAACTCCTGCAGAGTCTTAAGCATTTATTAATATGCAGAGCCAAAATAAAATGCATGGTAAAGCACATTATATGGGCGGCTCTTAGCAACGGCTCAGTCGTACAAACGGGCATAGTGCCTTAAAAAGCAAAGTATTTAATTGACTGGATCGTTACTTGATGAAAATCCATTATCAACAATGTAAATAAAACACTTTAAACTGTTTTAGATTTCCACTTTTATTCAGAACTTGTGACATATGGTTGGCTAACAATGTAGCTTCGTTCGAGAAATGATATTCAAACTTTCAATTTGCTAAATGAGCTTGATTTTTATAAAACATATCTCTAGGTAATAATTCTTATGGCCTACGAGAATCCTAAATAAAATCTGACCGTAAATTTTTAACAAAATAGGTTTAAAAGGGGTGAATTATTCATATAATAGTAACAAATAGCATTGACTAATCCATAAATCTTAGATCCTTTTGGTTTATTGGAACGATATTTTGCTATTTTTAAAAGAACTCCAAGATTGACGCCGTTTATACAGACTTCAGCAAGGCTTTTGATAAAATTAGTCATAGACAGTTACTTGAAAAACTTGCTGATGTAATATATTAAATTGGGTTTCTTACATTTGTGAGCGAAAACAGATTGTTGTATCAACGGGTACCATTCAGATACGTTTGAAAATACTTCAGGTGTTCCTCAGGGTAGATCTGGGCCCCCTGCTCTTCATAGTATATATTCGATATTAAAACTTATAGCAAATATATTTATATGCAGTCGATCTGAAGGTATATCGTAAAATAGTGGACCCGACAGACTGTCTCAAACTACAGGAGGATTTAAACAGACTGCTTGTTCATTGTAATAGGAACAGTTTGTTCCTAAATTTGGACAAATGCCTCTCAATTTCCTTTTCCAAAAATATTAATTTATTTAAATACGATTATAAAATTGGCAATAAATCCCTAAAAAATGTCGATCATGTCAAAGATCTTGGTGTAATTCTGGGCAACAAGTGGTCCTTTCGTTTACATTTCGACAAAGTTATTACAGAAGCCAGTAGGATGCTGGGATTTATTACTAGAAGTTGTAGATTTTTCAGAAATCCTATTACGATTCTTTCGTTGTATTTTGCGTTTGTCCATAGTAAGCTTTCATTTGCTTCTGTGATATGGAATCCCAACTATAAAGTACACATAAATAGGTTTCAAGCGATTCAAAACAAGTTTTTAAAAGGACTAGCCTTCAAAGCAGGTTGTTCAGTTGAAAATGTGCTAATTTTAAAATCTTAACCCTTGAAATATGCAGTAGTATTTTATATCGCATGATTTATAAGCTTATCCACCACCAAGTAGATTCTTCCCACTTTTTGTCATTTTTGAACTTTAATATCCCTACTAGGGAGCTCAAAAACCACTCACTTTTTAATGTACCTTTTGAACAAATTTGGGACGCAACGCCCCATTTTAGATTTCAAATTACATGTAATGAATTGTCTGATGATATCGATTTGTTTTGTGATAAGATCTCTACATTCAAAATTAATTTAAAAAGATTGTACTTTTCTAAAGTTTTTCAAATTTTTTTTTTCTTATATTAATATATATTGTTTTGTAATTTATAATATTGATATTACTGATATTGTTATTATCATTGTTGTTGTCGTTGTGACTTTTTTCAAAATGTTCTATCTCTAATATTTAAGTTATCTAAAATTATCTAATGTTATTACCCAATAATACATAAATGTATAAAATTTGTGGAACAATGTTTTCGTTCCTAAATTGTGAATAAATAAATTTTAAATAAATATCTAAATGGTGGTTTAAGAGACACTGGGTGTTTTTACACAGGTTTATTAATTTCCATTGACTCTAAAAGTGACAATTTACTAAAATTGTATTAATGTATTAAACTTTTCATCAAAAGCATGGTTACACAATGGAAACAAAAGTTCGTGTTTATTTGCTATCTTTGTTATGTCCAAATCTAAAAAGTTTATAGAGTTATTAGTTTCTATTTCGACAGTAAATTGTATATTTTTGTGTATGGTATTTTAAAAATATGTTAAGCTGCCTCATCGTGCCAGTAATTAAACGTATACCAGTCAACAATAGATATGATGCCAAAATAATTGACAATATTTTAAATAAAAACCATATTAAAAAAGCACTTTCAGAAATTTATTCTGTACTGCCCAAAAAAAAAAATATATATATAAGATAGTTAATTATGTAAGTATCTCTTAAACGACCATTTAGATATTAATAATTCACCTCTTTAAACCTCTTTTGTTAGACATTTCTGTAAAGTAAATGTAAAGGAAACCCAAGGTTCTAACATCGGTTCCAGGATTATATAAACAAAAAATAAGAGAATCTAGTGAAATTTTTAAACATACAAAAAAACTTCAATAGAAATACGGGTTTTGGTCTATATCAGACGTAGAAATCGATCTTAACACAGGGTCAAGGTTCGGCGAGCACAAGTCGGGTATGAAAACCCGCCTGAATCTCATTCTGTGTTAAAATCTCGTGCAGTAAAAATTCCTGAAGATGCCTAGTGCAATCGAAGGCGAAACGTCGGATAATAATTAAATTTTCACACGGTCTAATCCCAAGAACCATGGTTACGTAATTGACTAAGGTTATGAAAGCTTCTGTTAGGTAAATAATTCTTTCAAACATTTTATTTTTCGAAAAATTTTTTTTTCTCACCTTCATAAATTTATAATGTTCACAGATCCTATTATGCTTGATCTGTTACGCATAAACGAATCCTATATATATATATATATATATATATATATATATATATATATATCTACAATAATATAAGAACTTATCATGGAAACTGAATAAAAACCGCCCCAACTTTTGCTTTTGGTTTACGGGTCTGATATAGTGCGGGACACGAAAGAAAACCGGGCGGAGTCAATTGGTTAAGGAAGGTCGGCCAAGAAATCTCTTTAAACCAGTAGTGTCCCGTCGTTGTTTAAATAATATGGCACTCCTTTTTGACTATACGCACTTCAGATAATTAAAAAATGTAACTATGCTTAATGAACCTTTCTATATTTGTCTGTTTTCTTTCGTGTACCGCACTCCTATATCTCTTTTGTGTTGCAAAAACGCCGAACTTTCGAATTTTAAAATGATTTAATTTAGATTTTTCTCGATCGATTTACCTATAAATATATTTTTCCTTGAGTTCTGTCATTAACGGTTCCCGGGCTACTGCCTACGTCCACTATTATTGGACCACCCAGTATAATGATACACGATTTACAAGTCCAGATTTTACAAGGGCAGCCAGCATCAGATCCAGTGAACGAGATTTATCAAAATTTTAATTTATGCAGTTCTACTTTGGGCTACTCGGGTATGCCAAAAGTGGCCGTTTGTCTCCGTTTGTCATATTACTTTATACAAGGGCCTTCATTGTGAAGTACTGTACAGGGCGTTTCCTAATTGCGTGTTGATGTTAAAGGGGGTGTTTTTATGTCCTAAAAGTCTTAACTTTTGAGATACAGGATGGTAAAGTTTAAAAAGAAAACATTTTTTTTCATCCCAATTCTGATGCTATTGTAGATAACTGCATGAAATTTGATACACGTTCTCTATGCATTAAGGAGCATACGGATTTACCCGGGTTAAATTACATATGCACGCCACTGGTAGAAATTTTAAAAATTGATTGTTATTAAAAAATGCTCTTTTACGCATAAAAGACGTGTATCAAATTTCACACAGAGTGTATCTCCAAAGTTAAGACTTTTAGGTTCATATTAAACTTTTTTCTTAAAAAGTTCCAAGAATCACCCCCCTTTAACAATAGCACGCAATTAGGAAACGCCCTGTATAGTACTTTATAATGACGCCCCCTGTACAAAGTAATATGACAGACGGAGACAAACGGTCACTTTTGTTATACCCGAATAGCCCAAAATCGAACTGCATAAGTTAGAATTTTGATAAATCTTGTTCACTGGAATTAGTGCTGGCTCCCCTACTATAACTACGTTAATGTGTTAATTTTGGAAAAATATGAGCTCTGTAGTTTTTCAAATATTAACTGCAATATTAGATATTTTTTGACACCCGGTATTGAACAGAAAATTAATTATTTTGAAGCAGTTTATTGACAGCTACTTTATGAACACTTTTACAAAATATATGAGAAAACTAAGACATTTTTGAGGTTGACGGCGGTGATTCTAATGGTTCGATTCCTTCTAAATCGTTGTCTTCCTCTGAAGATGATGAGGTTTCGTCGTCACTACTTGAAGATCCCAGTGTGATAACTAAATCATCAATAACCGTTTAAATTTTGCCATCTACTTCCCACTATTTGTCTTCAATAGAACGAACATGCTTAACATACGATTTCCAATTTTTAGCCGATATTGAGTCCATCGCTTCTAATGTTATTTTATTTAAATCTTTAATTGAAAGTTCACCGGCGTTGCGCTCTCAAATATATTTTTTACTCCTGCCCAGGCAAGTTCAATAGGGTTGAGGTCGCATATGCATGAAGGCAGCCTTAAGGGTGTATGACCGAGGTTACGTAAAAGACCGTCAATTTTTCTCTAGGCTTGTTGGCTGATAATATTTCATATAATTGATATTTTCTCCATGTTCGATCACATACAAGATTGTTTGATTTAAGCCACGATATCATATGAGCTTTTGTAGAGCATTCAGTTGGCACTTTATTTTCTACGCGAGAATGATAAGACGCATTATCCATTACCACGACTGATTTGGGAGGAATGTTAGGTAGAAGCTTTTCGAGCAACCACTTTTCAAAATTATCTCTATTCATCTGTACATGATAGTCTCCAGTTGTTAGTCCCGAGCGAAAAACTAAAGCAGCACCTGGAACAAATCCGGCTTCTGAACCAGCATGAACTATAATAAAGCGACTACTAGAGCGGATTCCCTGAACAACACCTTTAACACTTTCACTTTGACAGCATTTGTTCACTGTCATATCATTATCTACCCAGGTTTCGTCTAGATACACAATATTGCGTCCTTTTTGCCTATATTGCCTTGCAGTTGACATATATTTCACCCGCCAGTGAAAAATAATATATAATATATATAATATAAACAAAACCATTTGATCTTAAAAGCCGATTTAAGGTTTTATACCCGTTCGGAAAATCTATTTTGTTCTTTACAGCACGAAGTAGGGGTTTACAGGTCGGAACCTTCTTCAAGTTTATATAAAAATCCTCTATTGTTCGTCGAATTACTTAAAAGTCACCATCGTCATTTTATCTTTGTATGATAATCGGGGTCTTTTTTTACCAGGAGATTTTAAAGGTGAAGTAGAACATGAGCGACCATTATGTTCTCTTTGAATTTTTCTTACACTACTTTCCGAAACACCAGAGTAAAATGCAGCGCGTTCTGTTCGGTTTTGAATTGGAATAGTCAAACTATTATTTTCAGCTTCTCTAGTACAGGCCTCTATAACGCTCGCAATAACTTCACGTGCACCGCTGCGAATTGTTTTTCCTCTTTTGCTCGCCATCGTTACTTCGAAATAATAATTCGAATTCAACAAAATGCATTTATATAGAAATGAAAACAAATGCTCGAAACGTATAGGCGCCACTGGAAATAGCTTGAACCTTCTAGCGGCAAGTGCATGGAGACTCTAGGCACATCCCAATTATAAGTGGACCAGTGCGAAATTTACTAAATCCTCGATTAATTTTCTGTATCGCTGAGCTGTCGCACTTTATAGGTGAAGCGGCAAACTATTACAACAAATAAAATAACATAAAATGTATTTGCGTACACAAATTTTACTTTTCCGCTTGCTTAAGACTGTGAACCTTTATTTTAAGGACCGCTCGGTTTTCTTTCGCGTCCCGCACTTTAACTGCCACGGTATTCGCTTTAAAAATACTTCCCTGGGGATGCCGTCGTTGTTGAAATTATTTTATCGTATTGTTTTTCACTCCTTCATACAATTTTTTTGAGTCTACATTTGTACTGACACTACGCTAGTTCAATGATAAACGATAAGTTTTATGAAAATTGTATTGTTCTTTTATGAAAAAATAACGAATAATACAACATAGTGATATATCTAGTTTTTATTATTTAAAAGCATTATTTTTGCAAAACTAATTTTGTAAATAATTATTACTGCATGGGTCCTAACACTGGAACCTGTGGTGGACGATAGATCAAAATATAAGAGTTGTAACCACACTAAACCACAACTTGTTACGTTCTGGACGCGCGTTTCGCTAACCAAGTTAGCATCATCAGCAGATGATATAAACTAGAGTAACTTATCCTAACCGAGACTATTTATAGGTAAATGTGGTCACACTTGGTTGCGCCCGACTGCACCGTTGTCAAGTAAACAATAGAGGGGACTATAGGGAATAAACCCTCTGTTTTTATTTAGTGCTTTCTTACCACATTTAACTATTTCTATACTCTCAAATGTGTTTATTTAACTAGCTGACCCGGCAAACGTTGTTTTGCCATACACAATAGGAAATGTTTTTAAAAGTATCTGACACTATAAGTGTGTGGGAATTTGAAAGAGTAATGAAGCGTTGTAGACAATTGAAGCATACTTTATTTAAGTTAATATAGTAATCTTTATTAAAATACCAAATATATTAAATTACAGATTTTGATAGCTTGACACTACTACTAATTATTATGGCATTTAAAAAATAAACAAAGATTATTCTCTCAGCGCAATGGAGTGTACAATATTTTTGGTCAGTCCGTCTATTACGGTTCATGAGATATAGCCTGGTGACAGACGGACGGACGGACAGCAGACTCTTAGTAATAGGGTTCCCGTTTTTACCCTTTGGGTACGGAACCCTAAAAACCGCTGTCGATGGAATAGCTACTTCAACATCATAAAACCCCTTCATAAAATAAATTTATTAAATGTCTTGAATTTTTTGTTCAAATGCAAAGTGAGTCCTAAAATTGAAATTAACACTCTCATAAAATACATTACTCATTTTTTTCGCTGTTAGAATATATTTATTTCAACCCTCTCTTTCAATTTGGTAACTCAACTCCTTCAAAAGTTAACGTTTAAAACAGATAATTTGGATAAATTTTATTTAGCAAAACAACTGTCCATCACTTTATTTCCACAAAATGTTAAAGTATAATAAATTACATACCTTTAAAGTAAGGGCGTTGTTGGCACAAAATAAATGTCTATTATTAATTATTAACTGACCTGAAGTAAATTAACTTGAGAGGCGTATCAGTCGAGACACAATTAAAACAAAAAAACTATATTAAAAACAAAACAATACAGGTTTCATCCTGTCTGAGTACTCCGTAGAGTTGATTTGATACTTGCGCAGGCGCGTATAACCCGTGTATGTGGGGTTGCGGTTGCGTTGCTGTACGGGAAATTCAATTCAAAATGATTTATTTATGCGGGACCGCCAGCTAAATCAATAAATATTTTTAATAACATAAAAGAACAAAAATAATTTTCTTTAAAAAAAAACCTGAAACTAAATATGTAATACCCGATTTTTAAGGAAATATAAAAAAAATGTGGTAGAAAATAAAAAAAAAAGTAGTTTACAACGGGACTCGAAAAAATTGTAAATACCCTGAATAATACAAAAATAGCTATTAAAAAATAGGGGTTGATGGTAGAAGGGTGAAAATTTAGGGTTGTATGTATTTTTTAATGCTGAATCGTGAAAAAATAAAAACAAACAATTTTGTCCAAAAATTAAAAAAAAAATTTTTGGGGTGAACCACCCTTAATTTTTAGGGGTGTGAAAAATAGATGTTGGCCGATTCTCAGACCTACCCAATAAGCACAGAAAATTTTATGAAAATCGGTTTAGCCGTTTCGGAGGAGTTTGGTAACAAACACCGTGACACGAGAATTTTATATATTAGATATATAAGTCTAACCCAAAATTAATTTAAATCAATAAAAAAACTAACCTAATCTAATCTTATATATATATATATATATATATATATATATATATATATATATATATATATATATATATATAAACAAAAAAGTAAATAACGTCCGTAGATAAATTAGTAGGAAGTTTAACGGCCATTCGGACAAATAATTCTGCCTTTGATAAGTTTATTCAGGAGGTATAGGGTCCAAAAATCATGGACCATTATACCGACAAGCCTTTAAGCATTTTTCATCATCTCTACCGGCATAATTGACGACGTTTCGCCCTTTTGGGGCTCATCAGGCCAATGCAGCCATATGGTAGAGGTAATGAAAATTATTCAACGGCCGCGGCAGTTTGAATATATACGATGAAAATTTAAGGCAGTAAGAAATTAACCCAAAGAGTAAAGAGGTGTCATCTATGGGTATCAGTGTGAGGCTTGTTATTTGAACCTCTAGTAGCAATGTAGAAGTATATAGATGTAAAAGTTAAAAACACAAGCGCGATATGCGCAGGCTTTCAATTTTTTGTTTGCTGTGCGATACCTATTTTAAGATACCGATAACTATTTTCTTGGAGAAACGACGGCTTCAAAGGATGAAAATCCGTAATATCGGCTTTTTTAGGCCAAAGTTTCAATAAGAACGAATGGCCGTTAAACTTCCTACTAATTTATCTACGGACGTTATTTACTTTTTTGTTCTTATTGAAACTTCGGCCTTAAAAAGCCGATATCACGGACTTTCATCCTTTGAAGCCTTCGTTTCGCCAAGAAAATAGTTGGTATCGCACAGCAAACAAAAAATTGATAGCCTACGCATATTGCGCTTGTGTTTTTAACTTTTACTTCTATATACTTCCACATTGCTACTAGAGGTTCAAATAACGAGCCTCACACTGATACCCATAGATAACACCTTTTTACTCTTTGGGTTAATTTCTTACTGCCTTAAATTTTCATCGTATATATTCAAACTGCCGTTGAATATTTTTCATCATCTCTACCATATGCCTGCATTGGTCTGATGAGCCCCAAAAGGGCAAAACGTCGTCAATTGTGCCGGTAGAGATAATGAAAAATGCTTAAAGGCTTATTGGTATAATGGTCCATGATTTTTGCACCCTATACCTGAATAAGCTTATCAAATGCAGAATTATTTGTCCGAATATATATATATATATATATATATATATATATATATATACATAGTATGTTGTTTAAATATTTACTGTGTACCCATTAATTCCACAAAAATGAACATATTTTAGTTTATGCTTAGTCTGAGTTATATGGCAATTTAGACCAGGATAGTTAAGTTTATTTTAGCAACCATATAAAAATTTAGAAAAAAGTACTGAAATCCAGGATACCCTATATATCCTGTGTCATCTTACGCAAAATATAATAAGTAAAAAAATCAATGTGATGTGCTTATTCTTATATTAATAAAAGACGAGATAAAAGCATATTTAATTACCAAAATTTAATATACAGCATATCTCATATGGTGTCCACAATAAAAGTATTTATCATCTTATTCTCTTCAAACTGTGCAAAAAAAACATAGAACGGAAGCTTTCACGGCTTTGATTAATAAATAGAATAGAATGGAAGAGGCAGATTATTTCGCAGCTGTTTAGTTAAGGCTAAAAGAAGGATAGGTAGTGTTAGGTTAGGTCTGGTTAAGTTAGTTTACGCTTACAGAATCTACATTCCATTTGACTGACGAACGTTATGGATGTGTTAATAGTGGGCAGTAAGGTAGTTAAGCAAAGGTAAAATGCTAAAAAGATTTTATGACCTTAGAAAAGAAATAGCTGTTTTAATGGAAATGAAGGAGAAAACATTGCCGCAAAATTTGTGATCCAACATGGCTTTGCGACTTGGCATTCCTCGTAGACATCACAGGAAACTTAAATGACCTGAACTTGAAAGTTCAAAAACAAGGGCCATTGGTACAGTCATCTTAAAGCTTTTCAAAACAGAATTCGCTTATGGGAAGTAAAAACTGTTCATTTTTTAACATTATCCAGTAAAGAAAACATTAAATACGGTCGCTATGCTGAAGAACTGAAACAAATGTCAGCAATTCACTGATCGGTTTTCCGATTTTAAGAATATGGATAGCACTTTCAATATTTTTGCAAATCCTTGTAAGTGTAATGTGGAAGATGCTCCGCTTCACCTACAAATGGAGTTGATCGAACTTCAAGAAGACTCATATTTGAAGTCTAAATTTGATGATGTGGAACTAAACGAATTTTAAAGAACATACCTTTCCGAAGTAAAGTATCTACAGCTGAGAGTTTTCGTACGAAAAATAATTTGTAAATTTGGTAGCACGTATAAATGTGAGCAGCTTTTTTCAATCAAGAAAACTTCGTACTCGGCTTACTACGGAAGCGTATAAGGGCCACAATTTTTTTTATTTTTAAATTCTGACTTTGAAGTCGGAATGTTACAAAATTCTGAGTTTAAAGTCAGAATTTAACAAAATTCTGAGTTTAAAGTCAGAATCTAACAAAATTCTGAGTTTAAAGTCAGAATCTAACAAAATTCTGAGTTTAAAGTCGAAATTTAACTAAAGTCTTAGTTTAAAGTCAGAAATTAACTAAATTCTGAGTTTAAAGTCAGAATTTAACAAAATTGAGAGTTTAAAGTCAGAATTTAATAAAATTCTGAGTTTAAAGTCAAAATTCAACTAAATTCTGAGTTTAAAGCCAGAAATTAACTAAAATCTGAGTTTAAAGTCGGAATTTAACTAAATTCTGAGTTTAAAGTCAGAATTTAACGAATATGCATTTTTGCCGTCTCCTGCCAAACCTGAAATTGGTGTCAGGAGATAGATAATTAAATATTAAGACAGATAGGGTAATTCGGGGAGAGATGAACCACCGCCTGAGATGGACCAGTCTCCTAATTCTAACGGCAGACGTTAGAGGGTGCGAATTTCAATGCTATCGCGCGCCGAAACAAGCGTCAGTCGTGGTTGAACAACCGTAACCGTAGTACCCGTTTTTTGTCGGTTGATATTATATTTTTAAGTTTTAAGACGTGGTGAAAATTTCTGTACCTGATTTTCAGGTAGTGATTTTGTCGAAATGTGAGTATTAATTGGCAATTTCTTGTCAAATATTTGAAGCCTGGTATCTATTCTAACTAGTGTACGTAGTATAAACATCGAAATACAATTAGATTTTTTGTTTTGGAGTGGTCCATCTATACCCGAAATTTGGGATAGATGAACCGGTTTGAAATGAATTATTTTTTTTAGAATGCCTACAGCATACCAAAGAAAGCTTAGTGCAAAAAGGGCTATGTGGTCGGAAGATGACCTTAAAAACGCCATAGAGGCAATAAATTCAAACACAATGGGGGTTAACGCCGCCGCCAAGCATTTTAATATCCCTAAAGCTACTTTATTTAGGCGAAAAAAGTCTGGAAATTAAAAAAAAACAGGGTCATTGGGCCCTTCGTCCACTCTAGGGGAGGAAAACGAGGCGAAATTAGTAGCCCATATTAAAAAACTTCAAAAGTTTGGTTTTGCTCCCACCCGAAATGACGTCCGGCAAATGGCTTTTGCTCTCGCTGAGCAGTTGAAGTTGAAGCACCGTTTTGATGCATCTACTAGGATGGCAGGCTATGTCTGGTTGCACCTTTTTCTAAGTCGCCATTCAGATTTAAGTATAAGAGTTGCTGAATGTGTCTCAATAAACCGTTCAACTGCACTGTGAACAATTACTTTGAACTGTTGGAAAGTATTCTCAACGATAATCAACTCTTTGATAAACCATGTAATATTTTTAACGTTGACGAAACTGGATTACAACTCAATAATCAGCCAGGACAAGTCATAGCAGCTGAAGGCAGCAAAGCGGTGACGTCGATTACATCGGGAGAGAGGTGAGACAATAAGTGCGATAGCTTGTTGCAATGGCGAAGGTACATTTCTCCCACCTTACTGTATTTTTAAAGGGAAAAACATAATTTTCATCGGGCATGTCACCAGGCTCTGTTGTTCGCATGTCCCAAAAATCTGCCTGCTTATGTGAACACAGACATATTTTTTAACTGGCTGGAAGAACACTTCATGCCTAGAAAACCGTTGGGTAAATTGCTCTTAATTTTAGATGGGCACACATCCCATTGCAATCTTTGCGAAATGCTCGAATTTGCCGAAGAGAATGGAATAATTATGTGGTGTCTTTCACGTCACACCACCCACTATCTACAGCCTCTTGTCGCTAAAAACACATTACTATGCAGCTTGCAACAATTTTTTAAAAATAAATCCCAGCAGAAAAATTGGGCGGCTTCAGTTCGGTCAACTATTGGCAGAATCATGGGCAAAAGCAGCTATAGCAAAAAATGCAATATCCGGTTTTAAGGCAGCTGGAATTATTCCCTTTTCACCTGAACCCATCCCGGATTATGCCCTTTTATCTGAGGAGGTTTATAAAGCAGCCCAGCAAGTAACCAATGCCAGAGACAATGAGGTTAATTATTTCATATTTAATGTGATTTAAATTATTAACCCTTCTTTATTTTCAGATGGTAACAAACATCACTGAAGAAAATATACAAATTTCGACAACTGAGATCACCGATGATAACTATTGTTCATAGAAAATTTTGTTGCTAATTACCCTACCTAATTTCCTCGTGTAATACTTTTTTATTTTCCTGAATGTTGCAGATTACAACAACTATTTCTACCAAAGAAAATACTGTACGATCTTCCAAATCAGTTGATGCTCAACCCGGGTGTTCTCATTGGGACCCACTTCCAAAAATCCAGCACAGTATTACTTGCTCATCTAAGCCATCAAACGTGAAAAACAAAGCAGTATCGCCAAATTGTTCAGGCCAACAAGATGAAGATATAACTCCTGGAAAAATGTTGGATATTATTAGTCCAATCCCGAAAATCACCGAAACTGTAGTTAATGTGAAGAAGCGAGGTCGTGCACTCGCTCAAGTCCTTACGTCACCTGAAAATATTGAGCTGAGAAAAACTCAGAAAAAGAATTAAATTAAATTGAATGAAAAAAACACTGAAAACATCGATGATTAAAAAAAAGAGACCAGAAAAAGAAACAGAAGCGCTAACCAGTACTTCTGAATCAGAAGGCGAAATATCTTTACATGGCGATAGTGATAGCTTACAAGAATGGGAAGAAAACAATTGCGCTGGTTGTGATGACTGGATAAAGTGCATTATATGCATCCGATGGCTTCACGAGTCGTGCCTAAAATATGAAAATATGTGTGATAGGTGTGGCAAAAAGGCTTCTACTTCTTGTTAAAACCATATGAAACTGTTATTTATAATATTATTAGGTACTAGTGAGGTTACTTTTTATACTTTTTTATTATGGTCCATCTCACCCTGTGCGGTTCATCTACCCCAGCTATGGTGGTTCAACTAACTCCCAGATTCAGGGGGAGTTGGACCATATATAGATTTTTTTGTTTACTTTTTTGTAGAAAAATGCGTTTGATTTGTCATAAGATTTTTTTCAAATGAATAAAGCTATTTTTCCATGGAAAATAACCAAAATAAAAAAGGTGGTTCATCTCTCTCGGAATTACCCTCCAGATATTTCTAATAGGACACTCAACTTGAATCACCCTGAAACAGAGGGGGAGATCTGTCAGTATGTTTCGCGAGACACCCTTAAATCGTTGAAACATATATGAACCGTTTCTTAAGACTTACTTATCGTTTTGTATTAGCTTTTTTATTTTGTGAACCTTTTAATGTATATGTTTTCTTGTATTCGTATTGGCTTTTTTTTTCAGCAATAGAAATAAATAAAAATATATAAAATGAACTAATTAAACATTTTTAATTTGTCAGGGACTTAATTAACACTCACAAATCAAAATAGAAAACTTTTATTTTGTACCCTCCCCCCCTTTTATCATTTTTTAACTATCTGTAGTTTGGTGGAACAATTCATAGCGCATTTGCCATTATTCAAACAAGAATATTGAACTTGTTTTTTTAGTTCCAGTCTGTTATACAATCGTACGGACTAAATTCTGACTTTAAGCTCCGAATTTTGTTAAATTGCGACTTTAAACTCAGAATTGAAAAATAAAAAAATTGTGGTCCTTCTACGCTTCTGTAGCTTACTGATGGTAATTTAGAAAACACAGGGCCTATGTACTAGTGATATTGACCCCAATATTTATCAGCTTCAAACTCAAGTCCCTCATTAATTTTCATTTGATTTTTCTATCTGTTTTTGTTAATTCGTTTTTTTATATGTTTGATTATGCTATTATAACTAATAAATAAAAAAACAAATAAGAACAAATGATAGCTACACATTTTGGGGCAGACATAATATTATTATTTTAAAGTTTAGTTCTCCTTTACAAAAACATCGTCCTGTTAAAATACACACGTAAGTTTTTTCAAGGTTTTCTCCAACGATTTAGAGAATTCTATAAAGCGCCGTCTATCTCAAGAGGTTTATAAGTCCTAAAAACTTAGATGCAAATCCGCTAGAACTCTATAAAACGTGGATTACGTTTAAAAAAGTTCGCAGAAATTTAAATTTTATTATCCCTGCTACTGTTTGTTTACCTCAAAGTCAGCTTAAATTTACCTAAATATGAATTTAATAAAGTTTTTTACATTAGGTTTTTTATATACCGATGCCCCGAAGGCCTAAAATACAAACATTACATTTGAGCCGTTACGCAAAGATAAACAAAATCGTTTTTGTTTGCCGCGTGATGGCATATAAAGGATGATATAAAACTTGAGGGAGTTACAAAAAATAAAAAAAATAAATATTTCTTTCTAGTTGAATTTCCAAATGTATTTCTATATATTTTTAAGTAGGTAATTATTTAAAGGCCCTTTTAGTTTTTAGCTATCGCCTTGTAGAATTTTACAGATAATTGGACGTAGTTATGCAATTAATGAAATTAACCTGTGAAGTTTTAAATGACAGTACAAAAAATAGTAAATTTGTTTTTTTTATACAGGGTGTTAATTATTGTCGTGGACGTATTTCAAGGGGTGATAGTACTCGACAAAATAGGAAAAAATGCCAATATATACATGGTCAAAAACGCACCATTTTCGCATTTCTCATGGTGCCCACTTAGCAGGAGCAAATAGAACGGTTAGGACTCCTGAAGTCGAGGAAGCAGTCCTGAATGCAGTAGAAAATGATCCTGCTACCAGTACGAGGAAAAAAACACTTAACATTTCATTTGTGCTTGTATGGAAAATTTTATTAGACAACTTAATCTATGCTTACTACATCCAAAGGATTCAAGTTCTTCCCCCACGTGACTTTCCACTCCGTTTACATTTTTGCCAGTGGTTCTTACAAGTGCTAACCCAAAATCCATTATTTGGAAACACGATTTTATTTAGCGATGAGGCAAATTTTTCTAAGAATGCCATACGTAATTTTTGGGCAGAAGACAATCCGCATTCGATACATGAAAATAATTTCCAGCAACAATTTTCAGTAAATGTGTGGGCCGGCATTATTGGAGATGATAGGTCCATTTTTCCTGCCAGCAAGGCTAAATCGGCGATATTATCGTCAATTTCTCGAAGACGAACTCACGGTTCATGCACGATGGTGCACCAGCACATTTCAGCATAGAGGTCAGGTAGTTAATAAATAATAATTTAACAACCGTTGGATAGGGCGAGGGGGACCACCTCAACCATGGCTTCCTAGATCTCCAGATCTGAATAGCCTGGATTTCTTTTTCTGGGGACACCTGAAAACATTGGTGTATCAGACCCCAATCCCGACAAAAGAAGATTTAATAAACAGAATAATAGCTTCATGCGACATCATTCGAAATACTCCTGGAATATTTGACAAAGTCCGTCAGTCCATGAAGCGAACACTTGAT
The DNA here is from genome assembly GCA_030620095.1 of Kuschelorhynchus macadamiae. Taxonomy (NCBI): domain Eukaryota; kingdom Metazoa; phylum Arthropoda; class Insecta; order Coleoptera; family Curculionidae; genus Kuschelorhynchus; species Kuschelorhynchus macadamiae. The sequence continues at coordinate 1,583,045 of JAUTXW010000107.1, forward strand.
TCTTGCATTCTAGCAAGAGGCGGACATCTTCAACAAATTTTATAATTTTGTTTTATTTTTAATTTAACTGTAATAATTTTGCCCTATTGTTCATTAATATGTCCGTTGATTTAAAATAAAACCAGTTTCTTAATTTTTCGCTTAATTTCGCCTACATGCCATCGATGCAATGCATCGATTATTGCAAATAAGTCGAAAACTGTGATAGATACGAGAATAATGCAAAATACGAAAGTGCTAAAGAAATGAACAAAGAGTTTAAATTTTATATCAGAATTCATACAGGGTGCTCCAAAAAAAAGTTCCGCAAGATAAACTTGTAGATGGTGCAAAAAAATGTAACACCCTGTATACTACTATCCACGATATTGATATTTCATCGTAGAGGTTCTTAAAAATAATACATTTCTAAATTTGAAATAATTGTCTCAGAAGGAACCATGTATAACTAAAATGGTGCGTTTTTGGCCATGTAAATGAAATGTGTCCACGACATTAACTAAGACCCGGTATATTGTAAGAAGTATAATATTAAATAATGAGTTACAGCAAACTGTATTTTTTACTCTAGGTTATTAAAAACAAAAGCTGTTGTTTCCTTCTTGCATAAATAATTATAGATGCTATAATATAATAATAATAAAAAAAACTAAATTCTCTACGGTTGTGTCAGCCTATACTCTGTGGAAATCCATAATAAAAGTATGTAAAATGTAAAAACAAAACTATTTTGCACAAACAATTCCACTATATTTTTTTAAAACTCGTAACATGTTTCGCTACACAGTAGCTTCTTCAGACGTTACATCTCAAATGAATAAACTTAAGAATAAAGGAATACTTACATAACTAGGCGTAGTACAAGGATTTGGAAATTTTAAAGGTTTAAAAAGTCTGGAAATTTTTAAAGAACTAGAAACCTAAACTATCTAAAATTATTGAAACATATTTAACACAGGTAAATAACTGACTTCTACCTGATCGTTTGACAAACAATTTGAACATTTGAGCTTATTTATTTCTAGAGACTCCAGTATATTCAATTTTTGACCCTTATTTTCTTCGTGTAAAATTTAATTTATTTTTTTAATAAATACAATATTCGTGAACAAGCTTCAATGTAAAACTTTAAATATATCTTTAAAATTTGAAGGTTCAACACTTATTAAAAAAAAATTTTTTAAAGATTCTGAGTCAAATTCAGAAATTCAATGAATAAAACAAATTATAAATAAGTCAAAAAATGTAATTTTAACGAAAACTGGTAAAGGAAACGCTGTAGTTGCTATTGAAACATTAGATTTCCTTAACCCAGACAAATATCAGATTTTAAAACATAATCTTACAAATCTTTTTCAACAGAGTTTATTTGATGACAGATAAATCAGTAAATATACAATTGTCAACTCACAACGACCAAAATTATATTATTTAATTAAACTTTATAAACTGGGATTTCCTATCAGACCAGTAGTGTCTTTTTTTCAGCGCCATCCTATAAAATATCTAAAAAACTTATAAACATTATTCAATCATATACAGAGTTTTCAGCAAAAAATCAAATTAAATTTTATTAGAATTATCTAGAGAGCCAATAAATAGATAGGTACCGATCCGTATACGACGCGAAATGATAGGTGGCCTTGGCTTAGGATGATAATAAAATTTACAGAGATATTTGACATGTCAATTGTGATAGATGTCACGGCTGAGTTTTGGTTTGTTTAAAGCCAATATTTCTCTAATATTTTTTATCGCTTCAATTTATGTTTGTGCATTTTTGCATTATAGAGTCGTTTTCACGATTTGTATTTTAAACTTACGAGTTTAAGTGTGTGTGTGTGCATCTTTATTGTGTCCAGAGAACTCTCTTGAAGAAGAAAACTGTGTTTTCAAGGAGAATTTGCCTGAGTTATTAAAAAATCGAAGAAGCTATAAAAATGGCACAAGGGCAGTTTTTGTGAAGCGACCACCATCTCTGTTTTATAATGTAAGTGTTCGGTTGTTATTATTTTTTTTAAACATTAGTAATATCCTAGTATCATATTTTACATATGTTTGATAACGGCGTTGTATTTTACCAATATCATGATTATTTACTGTGTTTTGAACCGTTTGAAGGTACGTTTTATTGAGGCAATTAAAAAAAATCGACTTGTCAAAGAAAATTATTTTCCCCATAGCTTCTGAACATCTTAAAATATTTAGATACATAAGCGAAACTTAACTGGTGAACTAAGAGTTTTAAGTACCATGGCAACTAGACCTGGACTACCTACCTTTTGAATGAATACGGGTTGTCGTAATTTATTTTTGCAGCTGTCCAAAAAAACGTCTAGTATTCCTAACTTTTAAATAGCTAATTTGTTTTTAAATTAGATTTTTACAGATAAATGTATAGCATATATCCGTAACCGGATATGTACGACTAGCGGACGTTTGTTAATCAAAAATAGCCGTCAAGGTTATGATAACACAGGGTAACAAAATGAAAACAAAAATTTGGTGCCGGAAATCTAACATCTGATTTTAGATGTTTTTAATGTGCTGATTTCAAAAACGCCACCAAATTTTTTCTATCAGCTCTAGTTTTTGAGATACAGGTTACAGGGTAATTGATATTTTTTCTGATAAAGGACAACAAATAAAGAGATCAATATGTACTTAATCGTCAAAATACAAATTTCCCAGAATCTAATTAACCAAATGGATACCTGGAATTGTCCCTGACCCAATGTTCCTATACTAGGAACTACTCAATACACTGCTCTTAATTACTTTTATACCTGTAATTGCCTATGACCCGATCCTTCTATACCTGCTTGGCTGTACTCGATTTAGTATATTACTGAGTTTTCCCAAGTAAAGTTGTGCTATCATTTTGTGTAAATTTTGGTTGTAGTATCAAGACACTAAACTGAAACAATGGCATCCACAAGCAGACGTACCTGTGTAAATCATCCCGATGTTTTTTGTTATGTGTATAGTGAATACACTTTGAAAGAGAGCAGAATACCAATGGTTTGGAGAGAACCGCGAAACCATTATGACGACTGCTATTTTTGTCGCGTTAATATTAAAGGCATAAATAGAAACAATAGACACAAATGGACATATCCTGATCTAGATTCTGCAAGAAGGCCTGTAGCGCATTCGGAAGAAATACCCGTTCCATCATTCAGCAGTCTACCCGAAGTGACAGAAGATGATACAGAAACATCAACGTCTGACGAAGTTCAAAGATTTCAATCACAAAACGACATGGAATTTGAAGCAGATTTAGCAACTCCCCAGTGTTTCAATCAAGAAGAACTAAACGATCTCATAAGAGACCTGAATCTCTCAAAGGAATCCGCTGAATTGCATCCAGATTAAAAGAAAAAAATCTACTTTGTCCAGGTACTAATATTACATTTTATCGTAAAAGACAGTTCAAAAGGTAATTTAAAATGTGTTCTTTTACATAACGGTAATAAATATGGCTCAATTCCTATTGGTCATTCTAATACCATGAAGGAAGAATATGAAACAATTGCATTAGTTTTGAGAAAAATTAAATACGAAGAACATCAGTGGGCAATATGTATTGATTTAAAAATGGTTAACTTCCTCCTTGGACAGCAGAGTGGTTATACAAAATATCCTTGTTTTTTGTGCCTTTGGGACAGCAGAGCTAAAAATGAGCACTGGGTTAACAAAAATTACCCTTCAAGAGATGTCATGATTCAAGGAAAACAAAACGTGATCAACGAACCTTTGGTTTCAAGAGAAAAAATCTTACTTTCGCCCTTGCATATCAAGCTAGGCCTAATGAAGCAATTTGTGAAGGCTTTAAATCGAGATGGAAATTGCTTTTGGGATTTGTCACGTAAATTTCCTGGCATTAGCACGGAAAAATTAAAAGCTGGTATATTTGATGGTCCTCAAATAAGGCAACTTGTTAAAGATCCACAATTCACCATGTCAATGAACGAGACTGAATCTAACGATTGGTGTTCATTTGTTCAAGTAGTACAAAATTTTCTTGGCAATCATAAAGCAGAAAATTACGTAAAATTAGTGGAAACTATGCTTTCAAATTTTAATATTCTCGGCTGTAACATGAGTATAAAAGTTCACTACCGCCACAGTTACCAAGATCGTTTTCCAGAAAACTTAGTTGATTGTAGTGAAGAACAGGGGGAAAGATTCCATCAGGATATTAAAACTATGGAAGATCGTTATCAAGGAAGATGGAATAGCCACATGATGGCGGACTACTGCTGGAGCCTTCAGCGCGACTGCCCTAGTAAACTCCATTCTAGAAAGTCGTATAAAAGAAAATTTGTATGTTATTAATGACTAATGTAATTATGTAAATTAAGTTTTTGCAATAAATACCTATATCGATGTGTCTTTGTTTTTTTAACTGGCAATAGTAATATTATATATTATAACAGTTATAACGTAAAATATATACACTTTTTTTTTTAAACTAGATCTGATAGACGAAATCTGAGAACTTTTTTACATTCTGCATCCAAAAATTACCCAGGAACAGTTAATAAATCACAGGCACCAAAATGTGTGTTGGCCTGTGTAATAGTACAATAAGATCGAAAATAAGTGTGTAGGACTAGACACCTAAGGTCACGCAACACGACTAACACACTCACCCAGAGTCCACAGAGACAACCTGACATATTACTTGTTGAACTCCTCTGTTTACATTTATCTTGTATGTACCTACTTATTGGTATTAATATTTTTTATAACAAATATATAACATAGCTGGCCCGGCAGACCTTGCTCTGCCGTTTCCGTTAGATGGCGCGATGATCTTCTAGTGGAATTATAAGAATATGGGGCGCATTCACCATATCGTCTAGAAATGTTATTGAAGAAAAACATATTGATTTTATAGGAAAAATACACTATAAAACAATACCAAAAATAGTGTTGAAAGGTCTCGGTAACTAGACAATCATTTGAAAAAAATAAATCATGTAAATTGGTGCAGTACAACTCTCTAATGAACTCACAAAAATCTGGCTTAGGGCTGGTATTTTCATCTCGGTATAATTTTATTCGGTGAATATTTTCCATGATTACAATTGCCCCCACTATTGTTTCCAAGATAAATATTCGAAGAATAAAGTTATTTGGGGATGAAAATACTGGCCCTAGTTGGTTATAACTTGTAAACAAAATGGGTTTTACATTCTAAAAACTTATGTTTTATTAATATTTTTGTGGTATGTGTGTTTTAAGGGTTGCTTTGGTCTGGTATATACGAGGGATGAGCCAAAAGTAGTTTTTTACACGAATTTTTCCAAGAGCGAGAATTTGCAAATTTGAAATTATTTTCATTCTATATGTATGTACGCAGTAAATAGGTTCTTAGGAACAAACCAATTTCTCAAAATCTGATCTATTTCTTTTTTATTATTTTTTTCTTATAAAACGCATTTTTTTGAAAATTTTTCTTTCTAAATTAAAAAGACTATTCTTTTAATCGTTTTTCCGAATGTTAATTTTACTTCAGGCGCGTGATAATTAATTTTTCCAGACTGTTATACAGGGTGATTCAGAAATAAGTACCGAAAATTTGCAGGTATGTAAACCTTGACGAAATATAAAAAAAAGTTTAATATAATTTTTCTCTAAGTCTCACCGTTTAGAATATACAGGGCATTAAATATGTGTGATAAAAAAGACATTTAAATATGTAATATCTGTTAGGAGAGAGATATCAATTTCAATTTTGGAACATGTTATCAGTACATATAGACCCATTAACCCAACAAACGACAACCTTATGGGTCACTTCAGAGGCGTAGAACAGGGATATATGTCTCGCATTTATGCTCATATTTTTTTACCACTCGGTATATTGTCTATTTTTATTATAAATTTTTATAGCTTAGTTTTTTCACTAAAAATTATTGCTCTTAAAATTTTTTCATACGAGCTATCGTTTCTGAGTTCTAGTCGAGTTAATGCGTCAAAACCCTTTAGGATACAACACTATTTAAGTATTGCCATTATTCATAACAAAATGTAAGCAAGTCATGGCTGAATAATTCTAGCGATTAATAAAGATAAATAAATTAATAAAGAATGTCTTTTAAATAATCGCACAGTTGGTATTCAGGTAGTATTTTTGTCACAAAAAATCTCTATTGATTGGCCTATTAGGATACACTAATATGTGTGTAATTCTAATATCCACAATGAAATTGAAGCAAGCCCATGACTTATCTCTGGCAAACGAAAATGAATGTACTTGTCATATTTCAATAATTTGGTTGTCTAGTTGTCAGTTCATAAAAAATTGTTTGCTCATACTTTTAAATAATTATGGTTGTTTATACTAATAATGAATATGCAGACATGCACTTAGTCCTTGGAGAATGCAACGGAAATTCAGAAATGGCTGTCAGGAGATATTCTGAAAAATTTCCACGACGACAGATTCCAAACAGGAGAACTTTTATTTCGGTTGATCGTCGTCTAAGGGAGACAGGCACATTTAAATCTGCCGCACATAGGCGTGGGCGACATGTTTCTACCAGAACACTTGGAAACGAAGCAAATATTTTAAACTTGCTTGAGATCAATCCTGAGACAAGTACCAGAAGAATTTCTCTTCAAACTGGAATTTCCCAAAGTTCAACGTGGCGTACATTGAATGATATGGGTTTGCATCCTTTCCATAAGCAAAAGGTACAAGAATTACTGCCAACGGATTTTCAGCCCAGGGTTGATTTATGTGAGTGGTACCTTCAGAAGTATCAAGAAAATAATAATTTTCCTGAATTCGTTTTATTTACTGATGAAGCCTGTTTTACCCGAAACGGAATTTTTAATATGCATAATGCGCATGTATGGGCGGAGGATAATCCCCATTCCACACATGTTACAAGCTTCCAGCATCAGTTTAAAATAAACGTTTGGGCGGGTATTATTGGAAGTAATTTTATTGGACCTTGGTTTTTGCCGCCTTACTTGAATGGTCAGAACTACTTGGAGTTTTTGAGAAATAATTTTTTTCAACTGCTTGATGATGTCCCTGTTTTACAACGATATAATATGTGGTTCATGCAAGATGGCGCACCGCCCCATTACTCAAGAGAAGTTAGGGCTTGGCTACATGTTAATTTCCCTCATAAATGGATAGGTCGCGGAATTGATGCGCCTATTCATTGGCCGAATCGTTCGCCCGACCTCAACCCATTAGATTACAGCGTTTGGGGTATTTTAAAGGAAAATGTTTATTCAGTTCCAATTACCACCCCTGAACAACTAACCCAAAGAATAAAACATGCTTGTTTTGAGTTGTCTAATTCCAGGCAGATGCTAAGTGCTATTACATGGAAACTGATCACATATGCTGAAAAATGTATAGGTTAGTAAGTTGAAGGACGACATTTTAAACACTTGTTGTAATATTCTAACAAACAAACAAACAAACAAAAGTATGCTTTATTGCCGCAGAAAAATTCTACAATGTTATGGACAAAGCAAAATATACCTAAAAATAAGACATATCAAAACATTAGTCGAAAATAATTTCGACAGGTCAGTGCTTTTTTTTTTTTTAAAAATGTAAATTATCAATTTACCAAATCGTAAAACACACGTTAGAATATAGCATAACATTGCAAACAGTAAATGAATCATGATAACCTTATAAAAGTAAACAAACACACATGTACGAGGTGAATAATTTCGATGACATTGAAATCAAAATTGCAACTATGCGACCTTAAACTCTATGTTATTATAGTTATACAAATAATTGTGATGTTAGTGATGAAGGTATATTGAACTAGTGTAGAATGTAGTATACAAAAAGAATTAAATTGTTTTTAATCCAATACCTAACAAAAATAATTAAGTTTTAAGTGAATGTTCGACAGTTCTTTTCCCTATATAATGATTTACAAAATTCTATGCTATGAGTTAGGACATGACTCACAAAAGATTTAAGTAAACAAGCGAGTTTAGTGACAATTTAAAGAGACTTACTCACTGAAAAAAAAATCATTAACGCTGTAAAATGGTCTCTCAATGAGGTATGCTTTGGTGTTTTTTCGAAATTGTGCAAGCATAGGGATAGATTTTAAATGTACTGGCAGATTGTTGTAAAGTTTTATGGCGTTGTAAATAATTGATTTTTTTATTAATTCTGTGGAAGGAATGGGAAGATAAATATCATGCCTAGAGTTTCTGGTAGGGTATACATGTTGTGGCCTTTCTGGGAGGGTGTTTATATGTTTTCTCAGCAAACATACCGTTTCCAAAATAAATAATGCAGGAAGTGTTAATATTCCATGTTTTTTGAAATAGTATTGGCAGTGAGCTCTATTATTTAGACCAAACAAATAACGAATGGCTCTCTTTTGAAGCATAAAAATACTACGAAATTGCTCGGTGGTACAGCAGCCCCAAAAGGGAAGGCCATAGCGGAGGTGGGATTCAAATAAAGAGAAATAAGTAAGTCTGGCAGAAGGAACGTCTAGTTCTTTTGAAACTGATCGAATGGCGAAGCAGGCGGTAGAAAGTTTTTTAGTTAAGGTGTCAATATGATTAGACCATTTTAGGTTGCTATTTATATTTAAACCCAGGAATTTAACCGACTCTACGTATTCAATATTGCTGTTATGTACCTGAAGTGGTTGTAAAGTTCCCTTATAAGATAACGCCACCGTTTTATCGACGTTAGAACAAAGCATATTGGAATCGGACCAAGCCTTAATTATAACCAAGTCTTTGGAGATACTAGAGTGTAAAAACGTTGTATCAAAATCACTCCATGTTATGCTTGTGTCATCAGCAAAAAGGGATATTCTTCCATTAATTTTAAGGTTCGTGATATCATTAATGTATAACAAAAAAAGAATAGGTCCCAAGACTGAACCTTGAGGGACTCCACTTGTAATCAACTTACAATCAGAATCGGAACCATTAGCCCTTACAAGTTGTTGCCTTTTTCCAAGATAAGATTTGAACCAATTTAAAGAAGTACCACGAATTCCATAAAAATGTAGTTTGTTTATCAGAATTTCATGACTAACACAATCAAAGGCTTTCGCATAGTCACAAAAAACTGAGGCAGTTGGGTGGTTGTTATTGAGAGATAAGTAGACGCCTCTAAGCAACGTGAACATGGCGTCACTGGTGCACTTGTTGGGTAGAAATCCGAACTGCTCCGGGGATATTATCTGATGTTTCAGGAGAAATGGCATAAGACGGTTCTTCAGTAGCCTTTCGATGATTTTTGATAGCACTGGTAGTAGTGCAATTGGGCGATAATTGCAAGAGTTAGTTTTTTCGCCGCCTTTATGAAGTGGAATAATTATAGCTGTTTTAAGGCAATCAGGGAATACACCTTTTATAAAGGACTCATTTATTAATGTTGTAAGGGCCTCTATGACTGGGAGTGGCAAGTTCAGGAATATTCTAATTGATAGGCCATCAGTGCTACACGAAGATTTACTTTTGATATTATGTATTACCTTCAATAGTTCAGTGTTGCTAACGGGACTTAAGAAAAAGCTATCAGCTAAATTTTTTGAAGGAGGGAGAAACGAAAGAGGGTCCAAACTTGGCGAGATACTAGAGGTAACATTTTTGCTTACATTAATAAAATAATCATTTAGATCATTAGCCCCTGGCAAGATCTGAGTCACAGGGTTTGATTTGTTTCTGAGGTTATTGATGATGGACCAGGTTTCTTTTGAAACGTTATTAGAGTTTGTTAGACGTTTTCGGTAGTGTAATTTTTTTGCTGACTTAATAAGAGTAGTGTAGATCCTCCTATAATTAGAGATATAGTCGAGAATAAGAAAGGAGTCGGTGAATTTTTTTATATATGAGAGCGAGCGCATATTTTTAGCAGAAATTCGTATTCCTTTCGTGGTCCACGGTTTATGCCGCTTAGGTTTGATATTCTTAAGCGGGAAGGCCTTGTTAAAAGCACTTAAAGTTTTATTTAAAAAAGTTCTGAAGTTTGTGTTGACATTATCAGATTCAAAATTCCAATTGGTGTTAAAGCAAATATTATGAAATACTGAGAAATTTGCGGCCGAGAAAATTCTGCCCCGATGGCGAGATCTTGGTAAGGGCCTAATAGGTAAACTAAACCTGGAAATTACCGCCTCGTGATCGGAAAGACCTGAGTTATAGACCTGTGATTGCACCTCTGATGGAGAAAAATCAGACGCCATGTAATCGATGATAGAAGAAGAGTTTTTTGAAATTCTACTTGGCGAGGATACATGCATTGAAAGACCGAAAGAGTCGAATATAGAAATTAGTTATTTCTGGATGGCACAAACAGTAGCATAGTCAATATTTTAATTCTGAATTATTTTTCTCATTTTATGTATTTTGTTATCTCAAGTTAATAAAACGTTATTCGCACATGATTTTGTTACATCTTTATTAATTGCTAAAATTATTCAGCCATGGCTTGCATACATTTTGTTATGAATAATGGAAATACTTAAATAATGTTGTATCCTAAAGGGTTTTGACGCATTAACTCGACTAAAACTCCGAAACGACAGCTCGTATAAAAAAATTTTAAGAGTAATAATTTTTAGTGAAAAAACTAAGCTATAAAAATTTATAATAAAAATAGACAATATACCGAGTGGTAAAAAGATATGAGCATAAATGCGAGACATATATCCCTGTTCTACGCCTCTGAAGTGACCCATAAGGTTGTCGTTTGTTGGGTTAATGGGTCTACATGTACTGATAACATGTTGCAAAATTGAAATTGATATCTCTCTCCTAACAGATATTACATATTTAAATGTCTTTTTTATCACACATATTTAATGCCCTGTATATTCTAAACGGTGAGGCTTAGAGAAAAATTATATAAAACTTTTTTTTATACTTCGTCAAGATTTACATACCTGCAAATTTTCGGTACTTATTTCTGAATCACCCTGTATATATCTTTCTTATTTTTTTAAATTAGACTTTCTCTCCTGAATTCCGTAAAGAGTGTTTTTACTTTTCCTTATTATTTTTGATAAAAGTGAGTTCAAACCTCGGGACGGTTTTTTAATTTCATAGAATTATTACCCATAGTTTGAGTAATTTTGATTATTTTTGAAAAATTTTTTTTTCAAAAAACTACTTTCTTTGAAATTACCAATTCTAGGCAATTTTTAATTAAAGCTATACAGGGTAGGCCACTACTTACCTCAAAACACAAGAGTTCTAACCACACTACACCACAACTTGTTACGTTCTGGACCAAGTTAGCATCATCAGCAGATGATATACACTGATTTCAGCAAATTAAATATCTCGGACGATTTCAGTCTCTTACGATAACTTTAAGGTTACTAACTCGTTAGAATTCTTAGATAAAATTAAGAACGTTCACTTAAAAGAAGGTGAAATTTTAATATCTTTTGATGTAAGCTCATTGTTTCCTAGTGTATCCATACCACTAGCTTTAGAGTACCTAAAAGAACTACTTGAAATCAATAATTTAAAGAAAGAAATTATTGATGAATATTTGTTTCTCACAAAATTATGTATGAATCAAATTTTTTTTTCAGTTCAACAATAAATATTATAAACAACTTAAGGGAACTGCGATGGGCAGTTGCTTATCTCCGTTCCTTGCAAATTTGTTTATGGGTAGATTAGAAACCCAATTCAAAAAAGAACATGTATTTCCCAAGGGTGTGGTATAGATACTTAGACGATATATTTGCCATTTTTGATACTAAAACAGAAAATTTAGACACTTTCTTAGAAACATTAAACAATAAATATCCTTGTATTAATTTTACGTACGAAAAGGAGAACAATGGGCAATTATCTTTTCTCGACACGTTAGTTATTAGAAATAACGATAAATTAGAATTTGATATTTATAGGAAATTTACTAATAATGATAGGTATATAACATCCGACTCATTTCATGCGTTTCGCTAACGTAACGTTTTTTATATCATCTGCTGATGATGCTAACTTGGTTAGCGAAACGCGCGTCCAGAACGTAACAAGTTGTGGTGTAGTGTGGTTAGAACTCTTGTATTTTGATCTAAAATATTGCAGTTTTTTGTTTTCGACAGTCCTAAAAAAGTAAATTTTACTTTTCTACGAGATCCTAATGAGCATGAACCTGTATAAAGTTTTTGTTATTTATATATTTTTTATACAACCGATATCGGAAAACTAGTGATAAATAACATATATAATTAAAAAATTCTCTAAAATTTTAAATTTAAAAAACTGTATGTACTAATTTAACTGAGTTTAATAAAATATTGAAAAATTATTCTGCCTATGGTTAATATACTGTTTTTCAATATACAAAGAATATTAAAAATACAATTTGCAAAATTCAAAATAAAAGTGTAATTTCAGAGGATTAGTGAAGGTTCATACAAAAAGAAAGTATCGTTCAGTAGTTAGAGACGGTCGTGTAAGTTGTGTCCTACCTTGTATAAAGGTTTTAATAATTATATATTTTTTGGATACTCGGTCTACGAAAACTTACTAATAAAGAAGAAAACATTCAATTAGACATAACTTTATTTGCCTAGAATTGGTAATTTAAAAGAAAGTGGTTTTCATGTTGAAAAAAATTATGTTTAAAACATAATCAAAAATTCTCAGACTACGGGTAATAATTCTATGAAATTAAAAACCCGTTAAGAGGTTCGAAGTCACTTTTATCAAAAATAATAAGAAGTCTAAAAAAATTAATTAGTACACCCCGGAAGTAAAGTTAACATTCGGATAGGCAAAATTGTATTTACTTTTTTTGAAAACGTCCTTGGAGAAGCGAAAACGATTAAAAGGATAGTCTTTTTAATAAGAGTGTTTGATTTAGAGAGAAAAATGTTGAAAAAAACGCGTATCACAAGAAAAAAAATTAAAAAAGAAACAAATCAGATCTTGACAAAGTTCATGTAAAAAAAACTACTTCTGACTTATACCTCGTATATATCAGACCAAAGCAATCCTTAAAACGTGCCTACCGCAAAAATGTTAACAAAACATAAGCCTATTAAATTAAATTTGGGTTATATTTTAAAAAATTGCACTTCAATTGCAAAATAGTGTATATAGATCTTATAAAATAAACAAAAGACGTACAGGATAATGGTAATTTGGTATCAAGCAGCTACGGAAAATAATAAGAATCATTTCAAAATTTTGTTGTCCTTATCCTCTGCATATTATAAGTTTATTTTATTGCAAAATTCTATTATTAGCACATGGAAATATTTCGGATTCTCTCGTGAATTGCTCTATTTTTGATACAACCTATTTGCCAGCAAGTAAAAATCAAAGGTTTACATCCCCTTTGTGGCAACTTGGCTTTTCTCCTCGGAATTTCTTTGATTTGGATGCTTTTTTTTTTACTTGCTTACTGTTTGTTTTTTATATTAATATATATAAATACGATATTATTTTTGGTAAATTTCTATCTACCACAGTTTTTATATAAAATAATATATTTTTTGAATGTAGGGTTTAAATATAATCATTTTGGTTATTATTATACTTCTCGTGGATTTCTAATATTGGCGAATAGAGCTTGAATCGTAATATTATTTGGCATGTTAAAGAAACACCAAATGTGTCCAAAAAGAAGGAAAAACAGTATTGATTTTTAGAAACTAATTATTTCAAATTAGTTTTTTTTACCTAAGCCAGATATATTGAATTTTAAAGATACTAGCAACTTCAATATGTTTTGATTTACTTTTAGTGACCACAACAAGATTCCTTAATTACAATTCTCAACATATCTTCCATCAAAAAAAAAATATAATTTAAAATCTAAAACACAGAGCGCTAAAACTTTCACATTCAGGTTTCTATAACAAAAATTAAAATATTGTTCTTTCAAAATAACTATCATAATAAGCTCTTAAATAAAATTACACTGATAAAACAGGTTTTGTGGCATCACACTATTTTAGGTGTTTCTTTGTTAATTCACTGTTTTGATCTTGTGCAGTGAAGATTCCTGAAGTATGCCTCGTGCCATCGCAGGCGAAACGTCAGAAATTAGTTTTCAATTTGACCCGGTCTAAGCCCAAGAACCACGATTTCTTAAAATATGTCGTTTTTTAGTTTTATTTCTCTGATTATTATTTAAATACTCAATAACCAAGAAGTATTAAAACATTAATTTTCATTTTATGTCAAGTTATATTTATTATACACTTCCCCAAAAAATTAACGCACCACCAAAAAATAACCAAAAGTTCAAAGCAAGATTTTATCAAAACTACTGGTCCGATTTAGACGTTTTTTTTTTAATGACAGGTTGTGCCTTCCACAATGTTAGTATACTAACGGTATTCTAATAAAAATCTCTTTTTTACTAATACCGGGTGTAGCAATTATAGCGTGTTTTTTTAATAAAACTTGTAACACCCTGTAGAGTTGGAATTGAAATCACGCCATAGCCTTATCTTTTTTTTACATTTTGTTTTTTTATTTACTCCATTATCTTTCTTATTAAACGAGAAACAGCATTTTATAGCATAACATGATTTTATTGCAAATTATTAATAACGAAAAACCGAAACAAAACGCAACTAAAAATTACACCAAAATGTCAGTAGCGAGTATTTCCGCCTCTGGCACGAATAACTTCTTGACAACGACGGTTCATACTTAAAATTAGAGACCTTATGTCATTTTGGTCCAGTTCTTCCCATATGCGAATAAGTCTCTGCCGTACGTCTTCCAAAGTGTTTACGTTACGTTCCTCTTGTAATCTCCTCCCAAGAGTGTCCCAGAGATTTTCTATCGGATTTAAATCCGGGCTCCGAGCAGGCCATGCCATGGTAGCGATTTCGACTTCCTCTAGGTAATTTCTCACAACTCGAGCAACATGAGGCCTGGCATTATCTTGCATTAACAAAAATCCTTGCCCAATAAATGGCGCATATGGCACAACATGTTGATCTAACACCTCCAATATGTACCTTTCAGCTGTAAGGCTTCCATTTATAATAACAAGTTCCGTGCGACCAGTCAATGAAATGCCTCCCCAGACCATCAAGGATCCTTCCCCAAATAATGTCGTATGTGAAAAATTGCACTGAGCATACCTTTCGTTAGGACGTCGATATACACGTATACGCCTGTCATTGTTAAACAAGCAAAATCGGGACTCATCCGTAAATAATACCTGTTGCCATTCAGCCTCCAACCAGTTACGATGCTCCATAGCAAAATTTAGCCTTGCTCTCCGATGAACTCTAGTTAAAGCTGGACCTCGAGCAGCAATCCTAGGTCTCAAATTATGCTCTCTGAGTCGCTGACGAACGGTTTCTGTACAAACTTGTATACCATTAACATCTCGAATCTGAGTTTGAAGGGCTCGAGCTGTTACAAAACGCTGTCTTAATGCTGCGAGTCTCAAAAAACGCTCCTGAATCGGAGTTGTTTTTCGATTCCTCCCTTGTTGCGACAATTACTTCCAGTCTCTCTATATCGTTGTATAACTCGTGAAATGGTTGTATGAGTTACCATAAATCGTTCACCAATTCTTCGGTAGCTCCAACCATCCTCAAACAATATTAATGCTTGAGCACATTCTTCGCGATAAGATTTCTTGTTTCACGTTGCATATTGATCTACATTCATACAAAGCGGACTGACAGTGACAAAAAGCATCTGCATTTTTGACAATTACTGTTACTTTGGTTTTCCATAGCCTGCTACTTACTTTAGTGAGAAAAATGTAAATTAAAACCAATAGAATCATGTTATGCTATAAAATGCTGTTTCTCGTTTAATAAGAAAGATAATGGAGTAAATAAAAAAACAAAATGTAAAAAAAGATAAGGCTATGGCGTGATTTCAATTCCAACTTGATATTGTAACTGATCAACTCTACAGGGTGTTACAAGTTTTATTAAAAAAACACGCTATAATTGCTACACCCGGTATTAGTAAAAAAAAGATTTTTATTAGAATACCGTTAGTATACTAACATTCTGGAAGGCACAACCTGTCATTAAAAAAAAAAACGTCTAAATCGGACCAGTAGTTTTGATAAAATCTTGCTTTGAACTTTTGGTTATTTTTTGGTGGTGCGTTAATTTTTTGGGGAAGTGTATATTCATATTCAAAATAAAAGCTTTCGATTGGTGAGGAAGTTAGGTGTGTTTTTAGAATACTTATTTGGTCGTTTTTTTTTTTTAGTTATAATATATCGGATACCCACTGGTGTTATCAACGAACCTGAGCTAACCTAACACCTAACGAGATAGATCCACCTAACAACAGTACATGTTTTGATTGAATTCCGTTTTTGAATAATCTATTATTTAATCCTGAAAGCATTGGCTTAGTTTCAGTGGCGTACTAGCTTTTGCCGGAATCCAGAGTCAGAAAATTTAATTGTTTGAACAATTATTCAGATTATTTTTGGGAGGTTGAGTAGCAAGAATTAAAATTTAATTACTTAAAAAATCACTCTGCTTCAAAGTAAGTATACACATGGGCGTCCGCAGAACCATTTCCAGGGAGGGGGCAATAATGTCAAAAAAAAGGTTATCCATGTATATAAAAGAAGGTGATTCGATTTTGCCCAGGGGGCCCAAACCAATTTTTTACCATAATATACGGGGTGATTCGTGAGGAAATGTCAATACTTCAAGTACATATTCAGGACCAAAAAATTAACATAAAAGTCTATATAAATAAGTGTCCGCAAGGCCTTAGTTCTCGAGATACAGGGTGTTAAAGTTTTTATTTAATTTTCCTATTTTTTAAATAAAATCTATGATAATGTAAATAATGGAGTGAAAATTGATATACGGGGGTTTTTTGGTATGACAAATTCGAATCTAATATTAGTATAGCTCTTACTTGTAGGGGGCGCCACCTACATGTCTTCCTACTCCTTCGAACAATCACAACTTTTTGGTACAGTCTTGTATTACATTTTTGAGTAAAACAAATTATTCCCTTGCCAGTTCTACGTCAAAAAGGTATACTTGTTAAAAGTGGATCGCAAAATTTTAAAAGTTTGTTATTTTGTCCAAATTTAAACGCATCTTGGCACAAAAGCTTTGAAATGAAAGACTAACACATTTTTTTGAGGTGTGTATTCAGTGCCTCAGACATAAACTAAACAAAAGGTATTTAATTTTTATTAAAATTGTTATTTTTAAATTGTTTTTAATAAAATCTAGGTTACGTTTTATAATTTTCAAAGTCAGCTTTATGGTGTATAGCTCGGGTTGCTCTGTGGATACATTCGGGCGCATTTCTTAGTGTTTGTGCTGCGCTTGTTATCCGATCCAATAATGCTTCTCTTGTATTTACTTTAGTGGAATATACCAGTGATTTGAACTATCCCTAAAGAGAATAATCCAAAGGATTAAGGTCTGGCGATCTAGGTGGCCAATTAAACGGACCTCTCCGACCAATCCATCGGTTTGGAAAGTTTTGGTTTAAAAAATCTCTTGTAAGTAAACTGTAGTGTGCAGGGGCTCCATCATGCTGCAATTATATGTTTTGTCTTACATTAAGAGGAACATCTTCTAATAGATTTCGCAAGTGATTTTCAAGAAAGTTTAAATATTTTTCTCCTGTTAGACTACCGTCGATTATAAATGGACCAATTAAATGACCATTTAACATTCCACACCACACATTAATGCTAAATTTATGTTGGAAATTATGTTCTACTGTAGCGTGAGGATTTTCATAGGACCACCGGTGTTCATTGTGAAGGTTATTTATACCATCACGCGTGAACTGTGCTTCATCAGTGAACAAAACATACCTATACAACCTTTGATCTTCATTAATCCAGTTACAGAATTTCACCCGTTGTAAATGAAATGGGTATATACAATTGTGAAGATTTCTCCAAGCAGACGATTGTGTAATTTGATAAGTATCTGCAATGCGCCTAGTGTTTATGCTTGGATCAGTTTCGACGGCATTGAGTATAGCCTCTTCTACTTCAACGTTGGGTCCCGATTCCCTTTCAGATACAATTTTCGCACTTGGAAACATCCCAGATTCTCCAGCAGTAGTGAAAACTTGTTGAAAAACTCTTCTATCTGGCACCCTTCTATCTGGATAACTACGCTGGTACTCCGCGACTGCTTGAATTGCGACCCCATTGCAGAAGCCATAGACGAATATCATATCTGCATATTCACGATGCGAGAATATCACAGGCATAATGACGTATTTAGATCTAAAGTTTCTTAAATGATTATTGTCAGATAATAAAAGTTATGAACAGAAATTGACAGCGACAACATTTGATCTTATTATTAACTGACATTACTATTGCTAAGTAACAGGAAAAACGATGAGAACACCAACTAGCAGTTGTTCTGTCAGGCAAGGCACACTTCTATTTTTTTACAATTTATGTATACTTTATGTGAATTTGATAAAAAAAATCACATGCGCCAAAACTGTTTTAAATCCAAATATCTCGAAAACGGTTGCTCGTATCCACTTTTAACAGGTATACCTTTTTGACGCAGAAATGGCAAGGGAATAATTTGTTTTGCTCAAAAATGTAATACAAGACTGTACCAAAAAGTTGTGATTGTTCGAAGAAGTAGAAAACATGTAGGTGGCGCCCCCTACAAGTAAGAGCAATACTAATATTAGATTCGAATTTGTCATACCAAAAAACCCCCGTATATCAATTTTCACACCATTATTTACATTATCATAGATTTTATTTAAAAAATAGGAAAATTAAATAAAAACTTTAACACCCTGTATCTTGAGAACTAAGGTCTTGCGGACACTTATTTATATAGACTTTTATGTTTATTTTTTGGTCCTGAATATGTACCTGAAGTATTGACATTTCCTCATGAATCATCCTGTATATGTAAAAAATATAAAATAATTGCATTTTCCTGGAGGGGGCAAGCGCTTCCTTTGCTACTATAAGCATACACATATATTTGGGCGCCCATAAGAATACACATACATTTTCTAATGGAATACTTGTACTTGGTACTAGAGGACTTACCCTGAAGAAGAGAATTTCGCCGGTGGTTTCTCCAAAAAAACCAAGAACACGAAAATTTTACTTTAAAAATACTGACAACCGATTAATGTGGTTTAACGAAAGATGGAATTTTAAATTGAGATAACACTCATACCTGGGCTCAAGAGAATCCACACACGATTCAACAAGGCCGTTTTCAATACAGGTTTTCAATAAATATTTGGGCTGGAATAATCCACAATCGGTTAATCGGGCATTTTGAGCTACCAAGGCGTTTAACAGGAGAGGCATACCTTCAATTTTTGACTAACGACTTGCCCACTCTTCTAGAAGATATTCCTTTAGCTCAGCGAGCCAGTGCTTGGATTCTTCATGATGAGCTCCTGCCCACATTCATAGGAATGTGTTTCAACATCTGGATAATACGCTTGATAATGGGTGGATAGGTCGAAATGCCCCAGAACCTGGAAAATAGCCTCCGAGGTCACCTTGATTTTTATTTTTAGGGCCACAACTAAACATTAGTGTATAATAGTGTTCAAATTGAAAAAAAGAAAATTGCCTTCGCCGAAATCGTGCGTGATAAATAGTGGCGGTGGTCATTTTCTGTAAATTAATATGCTTGGTAAGTTCATGTTCTTTATTAATTTTTGGAAACTATCAAACTTAATTAGGGTTGTGCAGTTAAAAACTATACAAATAAATAATCTAAAAAGTTTTAATAACAGGTTTTTAGTATTTTTTTATACACGCCGATATTATGCTATCAAACCACAAGTTATTGAGAAATTAATTCATACATTCCAAAAAAATTATCAAATAAAATAATTGAATCGTTTTCAAACCCACAGGTTTTTTGATACTTCTTTGTTGATAAAACATAGGTTATGAGATTGTCATCACATTGACGATCAAGCAAATAGCAATGTTGCCATGTTATCTTGGAATTAGTTGAAACCTTCTCCAAAATTAAACGTTTTAATATTCCGTGGTTAGACTAGTCTATATGTTGAGATAAGTAATTTTTTTAAATAATTGTTTGAATCAATTTAAAGTTAGATATTTTTATTCAGTTGCAAAAAGCTGTAAAAAAGTTGTTTACCAATCTAGATGCAACAAATAGTCTGAAAAAATTCTGTGTTTTTTTAAGGAAATTAAATTTGATTTTTACCGACAATTACAAAGTTTTCAAGTACATTTAACATCTACTAATTAGTTATACAAAACTTGCGTGGGTATTATCGGAGCCAACAACGTTTTTTAAATCAGTTTGAAAGTTACTCGAGGGAAACTTTTTAGTGACGGGTGTCTGTTCTCAACGTTAATTAAATTTAGAATGAGTTGAAATTTAATATTAACGTCTTAATAATAATATTGTGTTATTCGTATTATTATAAACAAGTTAAGATTTTTAAATAACTTACACACATTTTAAGAGTATTATCTCGACAGTGAAAACGCGTTGATGAAAATACCACATTCCAAGCTAAAATATTTCTAGTTTTCTCCGAGATTTTTTCAGATCTTCACGTTTCAGGGTCTCTAGTTGCCGAAAAACATGTTTTCTCAAATCCGTCGGTCTGTCTGTCTGCCGATTTGTTTGTTCGCGGCATAGCTAAAAAATTACTTACTTACTTGACTTCAAATTTTGGACAAAAATTCAGAATTATATGGGGATGACCTGATAAGATTTTGGTAAAAATCTAATATAGCAAAACAAAATGGCGGCCTAGTAAAATGTTCAAAAAAAAATTAGTAAAAAAGTGCTTACCCAATATATATAAATATACATAAACGAAATAACTCACGGTAAGGATTACTCCTTCACCATTTTGTCGAGAATCGACCAAAACATGACTCTATGTTTGTTTCGAGGGCCATCTGCTACCGTGGTATCTGCCCCGGGAAGGCTCATCGGGCAGTTTCCTTGGGGGGATCGGTATTAAAACCGAAATACCCAAACCCTGGAAATTTTTTTTTGTGTCGATGGGGAATGCTTTTAGGCACGAATTCCCTTCCAGTAGAAGGGAAGACAGTGTGGGACTTGTTGCTCTGTCAGGTTTTCTCCTGTCGGAGTCAACAATACCCACTAAATCCCAACGGGCCCCTATCAGGTGGACCATCATTGGGCTAGCCAAGGATCCTTCGATGGGGTTGATGCCGTCCTTTCGGGAGAAACTGCTATGAAGGACATGGTCCTCGCTGTCGTAGGAGAGGGGGGGGTCCTCACTTGGCAGGATGTTTTTGCCACCTCTCGATACTTGTAGTCATCTGAAATAAAAAATATTATTAATAGGGAAAGTGTCGTCTTACCAGGGGGGGATATTTCTCTGCTGTCCTCCTTTCTTCTGTCCGGTTTGCCGCTGCCTACGTCCTACTGTCCCGTGGTCCAGTCTGCCGTTGCCAGTGTCCCTCCGTCAGTGTGCCTGGTGGTCTTCGAGTTTTTGGTCCTCTTCTGTGCCCTCAGCGACACTGCTATTCCGTAATCCGGCAGTGTTGAGGCTGAGGTGGGGTGTTCTTTTACCTCAGGTTCAACTGCAACTCACGGCGGAGCCAGCTGAGGTACCTGAGAATCCTCTTCTTGGAGTTTGGTGGCCACTTGTTGATACTCTTTGGATTTCGGTGGGCAAGATCTAGTTTCTGAGGAGCACGGAGACTCAGAAATTTCGATTTGCCCACTTCCATCCTAGAGTATATTAGTGCAGGAGCCCGTGTCTAGGTCTCCTGTACCTTGTCCAGTTGTTGCGTCTCGGAACTAGCGGATCATAGTCTACCAGGTCTCGTAGGTTTTCGTTGGGGTGATTTTCTGCTGGGGTAGCCTTTTGCAGCATGAAGTCTTCAATAGGTGTCCATTGAAGATCACGCTGCAGGTCCTCATTCCTGATAAACCATGGGGCGTCAGCTGCCATCCTAATGAGTTTGTTTTCTGTCCTCTTTAGCTTCATAAGTTGGGATTTACAAGCATATCTGAAGGATGTGGAGCCATATGTGAGTTGGCTGCTAGCTACTGTTTGGATCAGTAGCAGCTTGGTCCTCAGTCCCATTTCACTTTTCCGACAGAGCAGTGGATAAAGTTTACCCATTGCTTGTCTGGTTTTTGTCCTCGCTGCGTTGATATGGTTATTCAATGTCAAGCTTCTGTCCATGGTCATCCTCAGGTACTTGGCCTCGTTTGACCAAGGGATCTCGACATTTCCAACTCGGATTCTAGCTCTTGGAGCCAGTCTCCTACGTTGGAATAGTATTGCTTGAGACTTGTGGGGGTTGATCTTAACCCTGGAAACAAACAAGGCGTCATGCCATTCGACTTTGAAAGTCGACGAGGTAAATAGGCAATCAGTGGCGCCATCTGTAGGTACTATAGTGCAACTAAATCGCTTTAGATACGACCTACTTTGGAGCACAATACGACACATCTGTGCAAATTTATTTAATTACCTAACGTAACCTAACCTAAAACTTAATGCATCTAACTCGGGTAGAGAAAGTAATAAGTTTCAAGCTGACGTAGAAGGAAATTTAAACCTTATCGTGAAATAAGCCAAAAATTTAGCGTTAGGCGTTATTTTAGACAGCTCATTGCCATTCTTGTCCCATATTCAAAATAAAATTAAGGCATCCTATATAGGGTGTTTCCTAACCTCGTTCGTAAAATGAAAGGGGCGAATGCCATGTCTTAGAGTAGTATTTTAGTACTATCGACTATTTGAACTTTCAAAGGATAATTATAATAAACAAAAACTTTAAATTAAAAGTTGGATAGGCCCTCGATTTGTCTTGCAAACTGGTCAACGGTTACTGATGTCACAGACCCTGTCCGACACTGGCCATTACAAAATAAAATTAATAGCGAAAAAAATTTTAAATATAAACCTATTTGTAAAAACCGCGCTGCTACATATCTTTCCCCATTTTGTGTTCATTGACGAAATGCTTTCAAATAAGGTAATTCCGGGTTACATGCCCCACCGGTACAGATGCCCCGATCGGCAAATATTCGGGCTTAATCGTTAGTTGGCGCCATAAGTATGGTGGTTGTTTACTTGTTGTGTGTTTAGCGAGAGGCACAATTAATAATCCAATAATATCTCTTCAATCGTGAAATATTTAAGAAAAACAGGTAAGAATTGATAAATTACTACTATGATCTAATTTAGGTGAGCACATATCGCAGCGAAAAATGTTTTCGTTTAATTTTTACAGCTGTATTCTTGAATCCTTGTTTGAAAGGGTCTATTGGCTTACTTTGGAATATAAAATGGTTGACAAATTCTTTACTGGTGCATTTTAATATACTGGGGCATCTCTCCCGTACAAAAAGAAGGATAGATGGCCAAAAATAATACGGGATAGATGCCCCATATGAATGTTTGTATTTTGTAAATTTAGATAGTATATTAATGACTAAATTTTATTTTAGATAATATGCCGACCCGATACAAACGAAAACAATCTGCTAAGCCAAGAAAACAGTGGCCTGAAGAACATTTAGTAGCTGCTATTGAGGCTATAAATTCTGGTGAGATGGGCACTAATGAAGCTTCAGCTGCCTTTGGTGTACCATCTAGAAAGTTACGTCGGCGCATCAAATCAGGAATTACCAGGGATCTTCCTCTAGGCCCTGAAGGATGCTTAGGGACTGTAAATGAAAAACGACTAGTAAAACATGTACAGAAATTGGAAAAATGTGGTTTTGCGCTTGATAGAGAGTCACTTAGATCCCTTGCTTATCAGTTTGATGAAAAATTGAAAATTAAGCACAGATTTAATCGTGAAACACAAATGGCAGGCTATGACTGGCTTAACTCGTTTTTGCGACGTAACCAAGAAGTGAGTATTAGAGCAGCTCAAGGATTGTCTATTGCTAGGGCTGAAGGTATGGATCGTACGGAAGTAAATAAATTTTTTGATCTCCTTAATGAGGTTTACACGGAATACAACATGTTTGTAAAACCGAGTAATATTTTTAACATGGACGAGACCGGCTTTCAAATCAACAACGAAGCTGGAAAAGTTATTGCAACTAAGGGAGCCAAAGATGTCCATGTATTCAGTTCAAGTGAAAGAGGTAAGAACGTAACAATAATAGCTTGCTGCAATGCCGAAGGCAATTTTATACCATCAGTGCTTATATTTAAAGGAGTAAGAGAAAAGCAGGAATTTAAAGATGGACTTCCACCAGGGTCAACAGTTTTTATCGTTCTATATCTCATCAGACCTGTTTCTAAAATGGCTTCACGAACATTTTGTTCCTAAAAAGCCTTCTGGTCCAACTATTTTAATACTCGACGGACATTCATCCCATAGGAATTCTATGGAAATGCTCAACTTCGCAGAACAAAATGAAATAATTTTAGTATGCTTACCAAGCCATTGCATCCAAGCCATACAGCCACTTGACAGATCATTTTTCCGGCCCTTAAAACATTTTTTAAGAAAAGAAGCCAGACAATGGATGATAAATCACCCTGGGAGACGTCTTACTCGCCTGCAAGTTGGTAAAATCATAGGAGCTGCATGGGGTAAAGCAGCTAATGTTGAAACTGGTGTCTCTGGGTTTCGGGCATCAGGAATTTTCCCACTTGATCCGGCGGCCATTTCTGACCATTTTTATCACATTTCGGATATGTCTCAACATACAGTGGAAAATTCTACAGGTAAAAAGAGCTCTTCTTTAAAGGAACATCAAAACCCAAATTCTGTTTTAGAGGCAGCCCCGGAAAAAGCTCAGTCCGACAAATCTATTTTAGAAAAAGTTAGCGTAGAACAAGAACCGGTTCCAGGTACAAGCTCAATGATAGTACCAGATGGTGTTCATCCAAAAGAAACCCCTTCAAAATATCTGCAAGATATTAGTCCAGTGCCAATTCTTCCAAAATCAATTAAAAAACGAAAGAAGCAATCTGCCGAAGTTTTGACAAAGCGAAACCCAAAATCAAAAAAAAATATTGAAGACGATTTTTCCTCCTCGGATGATGAACCACTTGCTGTTTATGTAAAAAAGGGTAAAAGGTCCCCATCTACAAGTTCTGCTAAGGAATCAGAATCTTGCATAGAATGCTGGGAAAATTATTATGAAACAACTAACAAGGCAGATTGGTTAAATGTTTGGGATGTGACAAGTGGTTTCATGAGACGTGTACAATATATGGGGACCACTGCGTCACATGTGGACGTGAAAAACTAAGGGCTGCAAATCATGACCGTGCCAAGAAAAAAATATTCTTATAAACTGAGAGTCTTTGTCATATTATTAGAAAATAAGTTTAAGTTAAAAATTTCCTGTTATTTTTAATAATCTTATTTATGTATGTTAAGATGATAAAAATAATGAAAGTTCCTTCTTTTCCTTTATGGGGCGACTCTCCCAGAGTGGGGCACCTGACCCAAACTGCAAGGGCAACTCTCCTTAACTGCCGGGAGAGAGAAGTTGTTTTTGTTAAAAAATTTTTACAAAAAAAAAATAAAAATTTTAGGTTTTTTAAACATGTTATGTCGTGTCTAAATAAATATGTTATTTTTTTATCATAGGCTTTTTAATTTAAAATATTATTTGAATTTTTAATCACATATTTTGCTTAAGTGAGGCATCTAACCCTGATTTACCTTATAGATGACCCTGCTATATAAAGCTAGAATTTCGACCATCTCTATGTGTTTTATTTTCGGACCATTTTAGTTAAGTTAAATTACAAAAATTTTAAAATTATTTAATCTGTATTAATAGTTTATGTATATAATAATAAGCAATTACTTAATTCAAACACTGTAGCATCGATAAACAACGAACTTTATACGTGAATTTTATTTGCTGAAAAAATAAATCCTGGTAAATTTAGATTAAAACGGTTAACACATTATTTGTGTTTTGGTATTCCGATTTACGAAGATCCATCCGTGATTATTTTTAATAACGGCCACAACTAAACTAAATGTCAGAAGAAGCTGTTATATTCGTAAAATGATCATTTATTTATTCAGAAGCAGAAGTCTCACGAATGTTGTCAAATTTCCAGTAAAAAACATTATTTATTATCATTATACCGGGTGTCAACGATATCGTTTTACACGATGCCATTCATTTGCTTTTTAGGTTAGGATATTTATATTTGGGTTAACGAAATATGGTATTAAGACACATATTTTTCATGAAAAAACAATTGAATATTACTGCCAGTTTTTCCGATATCAGAACCAAGTTAAGAATTTCAAATGGAACCCTGTATATTATTTTACATAGTTTGATAGAGCTTAGAATTACCTTTTCAATGACATATCACAAGTTATATTTTTTTTTCAAAATGGCGGACCAGGAAGCGCTTTTTCAAAATTCAATAAGGCGGTCGTTTCCCGATACCGATGAAATTTTGTTTAACAAATTAGTAAAATATTAAACAAAATGGGGTTTTTAATGGATTTTAATCAAATTTAAAATCAAATTTTTAATTTATCACAAAATGGGATAAGTTTAATTTTTTCTTAAAAATGTGAACTTTTTCTTAAATTTTCTCAAAGATTTTAAATAGAAAGTTGTATTTATTAAATATTAGTATTAAAGTATATCTTATTAGCTACACGAAACCGCATAACAAGCCGTATTTTTGCTTTTTGTTTCAGAAAAAATTGACAAAACCTTGCCGATACACATTTTTCCTAATACATAACATGAAACAAACACACACATATTATTAATAAGAAAATCCTGGAATATTTTTTATTGTTTATTGATAAGTAATTTTGTATTATTTTGACATTTTGTGACTGTTGTCTTATTTTAGGAAAGCGAGAAAAAATCACAAGTAGTATTAATTTTATTTTACCAGTAGATACGGTGCAGTAACATGAAAGATGACTTAACTAAGATAAGTAGGTCTTGGAAACAATTGCATAGAGATGCCATTATAATTTTCATTAGATTTAACCAGAAACGTCAAAAGTACTGTTTTGTATCGACATTTCTGATAACAGAATCTGAGAAAAACAAAAAACAAAAACAAAACCGCATAACAAACCATATTTTTGCTTTTTGTTTGAGAAAAAATTGACGAAACTCTGCCGATATACATTTTTCGTAATACATAACATGAAACACACACACCCACACACACATATTATTAATCAGTAAATTTCGGAATATTTTTTATTGATAAGCAATTTTGTATTATTTTGACATTTTATGATTTTTGCTGTCTTATTTTAGGAAATCGAGAAAAATTCACAAGTAGTATTAATTTTATTTTACCGGTAGGCTTTCGGTTTTTCCGGAAATACCTAGACCTAAGTCAAGAAGTTTAAAAAGAACCCTGTATATTTTTTCACACAGTTTGATAGAATTCCCTTTACATTGACATATCACAAGTTGATTTTTTTTCGAAATGGAGGACCAGGAAGCTTTTGTTCAAAATTCAATATGGCGGCCATTTTCTAACACCGAAGATATTTTTGAATTATAGGTAGAAATAATAAACAAATATGGGGGTTTTTATTGGGTTTAATGCTAATTTAAAATCAAACTTTCACAATTAATACAAAAGTCACTCAATTAAATGTTCTATGCGCTGTCCGCCTTGTTCTTGGCATAGTGTAACTCTCTCAACATTTTCCGCGAGCAGGTTTCGTAAATGCTGTTCTGAGATACTCTCAACGGCTCGTCTTATTCTATTTTCTAACATTTCCAACGATATTACAGGAGTTGCATACACTTTTTCTTTCAGATGACCCCATATAGAAAAATCAAGCGGGGTTAGGTCAGGCGACCTCGCTGGCCATCGAATTGGTCCATTGGTTCCCAACCAGTTCTCACCAAATCGTTCATTCAAGTAATTTGCAACAATTCTTGAATTATGAACAGGGGCGCCATCTTGTTGGTAAACTAAATCATCATTTTGCTGCAAATTATTTATAAAATGTTCAATTTCATTTTCGAGAAAGTCCAAATACATCTCGCCAGTTAAAGGCTGATGGAATAATATTGGGCCAATAACGCTTAGTCCTAGAACGCCTAACCAAAAATTAACTCCAAAACGTTCCTGGAAGGCACCTTCTCTTACTAATCTTTGATTTTCCTTTGCCCAATAACGAAAATTATTTCCATTAAACATCCCTAGATTAGTAAACCTTGATTCGTCCGAAAAAATAATCTTATGATGAAACACAGGACTTATTCTATAATTATCTAAAAACCAATTGCAATAAATAAGTCGTCTTTGGAAGTCATTTTCAAATAGGTGGTGGTGAATTTGATACTTAAACGATTTAAACCCGTGTTTCTTTAAAATTTTTCTGGCGCTTTCATGGGACGTATTGCACTGTTTGCCTAATTCACGAAGGGAAGCTGTACGGTCATACTCGATGTACGCTAAAACGTTTGTTTCCACTTCTTCGCTTACTACGAAACCATCATTGCCATTAGCATGGACACCACCATTATTTTCATTTTTTAAATGTTGTACTAGCCGAGGATAATATGCATGTGAAGGAGCGTCACGATTCGGAAAGCGTTCCTGGTATAATCTCTCTGTGTCCCTTGAATTTTTGCGACATTCCCCATAAATAAGGAGCATGTCAATTTGATGTTCTCTTGAATAAACCATAATATTTATTTTTAAAACTAACTAGAACCTCTTCTCAGTGTAAAAATGTAACGAAAGTTATCAGAAATGTCGATACAAAACAGTACTTTTGACGTTTCTGGTTAAATCTAATGAAAATTATAATGGCATCCCTATGCAATTGTTTCCAAGGCCTACTTATCTTAGTTAAGTCATCTTTCATGTTACTGCACCGTATCTACCGGTAAAATAACAGTCATAAAATGTCAAAATAATACAAAATTACTTATCAATAAACAATAAAAAATATTCCAGGATTTTCTGATTAATAATATGTGTGTTTGTTTCATGTTATGTATTAGGAAAAATGTATATCGGCAAGGTTTTGTCAATTTTTTCTGAAACAAAAAGCAAAAATACGGCTTGTTATGCGGTTTCGTGTAGCTAATAAGATATACTTTAATACTAATATTTAATAAATACAACTTTCTATTTAAAATCTTTGAGAAAACTTAAGAAAAAGTTCACATTTTAGAGAAAAAATTAAACTTATCCCATTTTGTGATAAATTAAAAATTTGATTTTAAATTTGATTAAAATCCATTGAAACCCCGATTTTGTTTAATATTTTAATAATTTGTTAAACAAAAATTTCATCGGTATCGGGAAACGACCGCCATATTGAATTTTGAAAAAGCGCTTCCTGGTCCGCCATTTTGAAAAAAAATATAACGTGTGATATGTCATTGAAAAGGTAATTCTAAGCTCTATCAAACTATGTAAAATAATATACAGGATTCCATTTGAAATTCTTAACTTGGTTCTGATATCGGAAAAACAGGCAGTAATATTCAATTGTTTTTTCATGGAAAATATGTGTCTTAATACCGTATTTCGTTAACCCAAATAAAAAAATCCTAACCTAAAAAGCAATTGAATGGCATCGTGTAAAACGATATCGTTGACACCCGGTATACTTTGCGTTTCCTAGTATTTATAGCCGTTCCAATGGCGGAATTGCAATATTTTGAATTTTTTTACGGGAAGCGACATATAAATGTATGTATCAATAGAAGGGGAAGAGGAAGAAAAAGATAGATAGAAAGAGAAGTGTATAATATAATAAAATATGATGGACAAATGATGATATTCCGGAAGTGGTATTTCAAAAAAATAACATTTATCCCTCGATGCCAAGGAAATTATAAAAAACGTTTATTTACCTCTTTGAATGAAAAGGTGTAATCAAAATAAAAGTTTGGGAGAAAGGTGTTTTTTTACTAAAGTTTCTTTATCGACAGTAAAAAATATCGTGACTAAAACTATTTCACTAAGGAAACAACGGCCCGACATCGGCAAATTTGGAAGTATTGTAGAGTTAATTCGAAGAAAAATTTATAACATGTATAATAAAGAAATGATTGCTACAATAGATTCCATGACGAAACAAGTCTCTGGAGAATTGTTATAGCAATGGGTTTTAAATTAGTGAAGAGAATATTCGAACACATATAATCGAAGTATTCGATTCTGGCTTTCATTCGATTCTCAACGAAGAATTCGAATACAAGAAATATTCGAAACCGCTAAAATTATGTAAGAAAGCATTTAAAGAAATTTGTAAATATTTAGCCCATTAGGAAAAGAATACCATAGTATATTCTCTATGTTTACGTTAAAAACGGACCATAAAATAAAAACCTACTACACCCTTGACTAATTTCATGAGTGGTCATAAATCAATTATAATTAAATATATATGTTTTTTACCTTTATATTTAAATAGGTCATTGTAACCATACATTAACAGTTGATATAACGTGACCTTTGTAATCACTGCCCCCAAAATCGACATACGATATCGCTAATTCTAAATTAACTCCTTCTGAGCCCTCTACCACCCTTTCAACCTTTAAACTTTTAACCAATATTTTATTTTATAATCGTAAATGATTCTTTGTAAAATCCTTAAATGTATCAAGAATCAACAGTTCAAAATCAAACAATCCAGAACCACACAATTTAAATTCGAAAACGAGACTTCGAAGTCACTCGAAATCTCGAGAAGCTGAATCGCTAATTGCAACATTTCAATGCAGGATATTCAATTCTGGACATAATGCAATTCTCCCTTCACTATTTTAAATATCGGGCCATAAATAAAAGGCAAGTGTTAATGGAATCCCAGCGATTACAATACGGAATTATTTAAATTCCATACAGCATTCAGGGACGTGCGGTGAAATTTTAAGAAGGAGAAGCAATTTTTAGAAACTTACCTATTTGTAATGTAATTCGATTCTTTGATCACTTTTGGCAAATTCGTCAATGAGGTCATCATAAAAACGTCGATGCTCCGACATATTCTGGAGAAGTTTATTTTCAATGGACGACAGCGATGTAAGCAAAAGTCTCTCCTGCCCAGTTGAATTTCTCACGAAATTTTTTATACGTTCAAGTGTTGAAAAATTACGTTCTATTGATGAACTTGTGGTAGATATTATCAATACTAATTCATAGAATTTTGACACTTCGGCGCAGGAACCTTCCAGCTCCTTGTCTTTTAAAAATTGCATTAGTTCCTTAGCGTTATTTTTTGTGCTAATGTCATCAGTTTCGTAAATCACTTTTAGTTCAGATCGCAGTAACACTCGGTCGAAGGCCGGTTCTTCGATAATGAAGAAGAACAGATTTAAACGCATCTTCTGGAAAAGTTTTTCCTTTAAATGCATCAAAATTGCAGAGCTCGAGGAATTTAAAATTATTTAAACCATTAGATCTATAGTTTATTTGTTGCTGAATTTGATCGATTATTTCATAAAAGAGGCGTCTGTATGATGTTTGAACATCTCCCACCTTGTCTGTTCGAAGACGCTTGGCGTGTGGCTCTACATTTAACGTCATCGTTTTCTCCCAAAATAGGTCAAAGTCATCTCTTTTTTGACTTAACATGGACTTAAAATCATCCACTTTTTTTAGGCAAAAAGCAATATCATTTATTTTAGTTTGTAATATGTTTAAAACATTGTCCGAGAATGGAAATGTTTCTGAAAATATATTCAACAAATAATTAAAATTAAAATCTCGTTTCAAACAGTCCAAAAACCCCCTCGAACTATTTATTGCTTCTGAGTCCCACGTTTTATTATTTTCTATTATATTGTCAAATAGTTCAATCAGTGATTCACGATTTTCAGATACTGTTAACACAAGTCTTCCATCATAGTTCCACCTAGTAGGAGCTACTTTGGGCAATCGTTTGTGGACAATGGAGTCCTAAGCTTGTGTATGTTTTGTTGACTTGAAAAAAAAGCAGCCATGCCACTTAAAGTAACGAAAAATACTTTACTCTTTAATGTGAGTGATAGACTGGGATAAAACTAAATTTGATTTATGAGCAAAACAATGGACAAACCCAGCTTTAGGGAAAGTTTGTCGAACTTTAGCTTGCAGACACCCTAATTGTCCTGCCATCACTGCAGCTCCATCATAGCTTTGAGCAACTAATTTTTTCTCTCCATTAATTCCTTTAGTAACGTTATAAACTACGGTATATAATGCATCTGCTGTACGATTTTCGGACACATTCTTAAAACCTAAGAATCGCTATTGAATACTTCCGTCTGTTTTAACGTAGCGTATTACTATAGATAATTGGCTAAAATTAGTGATATCAGTTGTTTCGTCCAGAACAATAGCAATGAACCGCGCCTCGCCAATCTCCTGCTTAATTCTTTTTAGAATAATGGTTGCAACAGCGGAAATTAAATCATTCTGAATTCGATTCGACGTTCCGCGAAAAACTCTAGACTGCTCTAAATGATGTTTTAAGCAATCATCATATTTAGCCATTAAACTAAGTAAATCTTGAAAATTTCTTCTATTTTAAGAAACCCTTGTTTCATCATGACCTCTAAATCCCAATTCGTGCTGTCCGAGAAAATAAACAACATCGATAAGTCTTCTTAATATTTGCCTATTTTTATCGACTAGTTCATTGTGTTGGCGGTGACTAATTTCCAACTGTTTACTACGGGTGTGGTTAATTCTGGTTTTGACGAAGGCTTTTTTTATGACGGCCTGCAAATGCGCTTTGGACATAATGTGTCAAGTACCAATTTTGCATGAAGTTTCGGAAAATGATTTATTCCAAACAGCTTGTTACTATCTTTGAAAAACATAGCCAATTTATCTTTGGATTATCATCAAAATTATTTGAAGACTGAAAAATGATATATATTTCGAAGAAACTTATATAAATACTTATACAAAAAAAAAAATCTTTAAAAGCATACAATATTTAAAATAATATATTTGTGACAACCTTGCTAGTGCCTTTGGTCATACAGTTCAGCGTCTTCCTCCGTATTATTATATTTTAAATCCCATCGAACATACGGGGTGAAAAAATTAACAAGAAGTAAAAATATTTTTAATTATACTGGATAGTTCACAAAAGTGAGGCACCTAGGAATCAACTTTTTTTAAGTGGGACACAATATATATTTATAGATATTTGGGTTTCCCAAGAAATTCTCCATATAAAACGATAACTCATTTTGCATTTTATTTCGACGTTGCCAAATGATTCAAAAAATATTTAAATTAAACCAAAAAATCAGGGTCCATACCTGTTATAACTTCTAACCTATAACGATTTCAATAAAGAAAAATTGAAATAAAAAAGAGAAATGTGTAGCTAAGAGTTTAGATAACCGCATACGTAATAAGTTTATATAAGCTGTTTGCTGCAAATATGACAACTTGTCCAAATTGAAACTAATTTTTCTTAGATTTTTTAAATGGCACACTCTATATTTAACTATCCTATTGTGTTCCGTTATTAGTCCTCTTTCGCTTTTATTAAGGTGATCTTAGCCCTATCTCTAACAGTTTAGTAATTTTAATCTAGGACATGTTTTAAAAAAAAAAAAGAAATATGCCTCAAAGCAACACTGTTGTTCTTTCAATGTATCTGCCAGTAGTAAAAATTATTGTTTAAACCTTTTATAAAATAACTTAGCTTCTAATTTAAACAATATTGTATTATTTATGTTAAGTAAATGCAGCTAAATAATTGAAAAAATAAATCTAGTATGATATGACAAATTAAATTTGCCAAGTTGGCATGTTTGCAGCAAACACCCTATATAAAATTATTAGGTATGTGGTTATCTAAACTCTTAGTTACATATCTTCTTTGGTACAATTGTTCGTTATTAAAATCCTTGTAGGTTAGAAATTCTAGCCAGGTTAAGGAGGACCATGATTTTTTTAAAATTTAGATATTTTTTGAATAATTTGGCAACGTCTAAATAAAATGTAAAACCAAATAAGGTGTTATATGGAGAATTTTTTGGGAAACGCAAATATTTAAAAATATATAGGGATCCTTAGACTATAAAACAGAGGATAAACTGACAATATCATTCATAAATAGTTTCGAAAGTTATATTTATTATTGTTTTTCGCGTTCTATCGGTGCGAGAGAAAATATATATCTTCCTCCAAGGCCTTTATTAGAGTTAACAGGTCTTGATCTTCCACTTCGTCGATGGTCCCAAAAATGGCAACCCTGTTGGCTCTTACTATAAACTGAACCAGCCTTAGAGGAAGAATAAAAATAGAGTTCATTATTTACATATTTAGCCACTGCCAAGATTACCTCACAGTATAAGGTCGATCGTACGACGATGCCAAGCCTAGCCAGGAACACCAATGTTTATACCAATTTATATTAGGGTGATTACGTTTAAACATGAGGCAATAAAATTTTCATACAAAGAATAGTAATGTATTTCCAGTATTAGTTTCTAAGCAGTATAAAGAAATTACTTTTACTGCAAAATAGTATAAAGTACAAACTAAAATAGACAAAGTCTCAGATCAGATTTCACCAAGCGACAAAACGGTGGCCTAATTAAATGTTTAAACATATCTGAAAAAAGTACTTATCGGATTGATTGATTGATTGATGGCATCCCCATTTTCAATATTTATTACTAAAAATGTATGAATTGCTCACTTAATATCGATTTTTAATCAAATCTGTATAAATATTAAAATTCGCTCGCATTCTAGGCATACTTACTCTCATTTTTTAAATATTAACTGAAAATGTATGATATGTATTTATAAATGTCGAATTTGAATCAAATCTGCAAAAATTTTAAAATTAGTCTGCTATGGTGGTGCCGCCATTTTTAATTCTCAAATATTGACTAAAATTTTCCTAGGCACTGATTTTCAGTTTTGGCTACACAAGTAACAAAATTCGTCGGCCGTATTGGCGCCGCCATTTTGGATTTCTAAATGTTAACTTAAAAAATTCGGATTTTTTATATCTGAAAGTGTATGCATGTCAAATTTGAAAATATCCGGTAATGGAAGTGCCGAAAAATCCATTAGAAGATTTGAACTAGACATACAAACATACAATCAGACGAATATGAAGCAATAAAAGCGCGTTAAAAGCGTTGATTTTAGTTTAAAACTCTAACACCCGTATTCACTAAAGAGGTTTAACTTTAGACAAGGTCTAACTTGACAGTTACAGGTTTAAGATGACATTTTCAACAACTGAACAAATAATTTTTTTTAATGTCACAATTACAAAATGATAGTGACATAAGGCAAACATAACTAAAAACTAAAGTTTAATAATATAGAAACAACTAATTTCCTTTTAAACTTACCTAACTTAATGGTTTGATTTTAGATAGTGAAGTAGAGAACGATTATTTCTTTGAAGTTTGTAAAAATACCTATTTACCTTATTAAGGAATAGGTAAGAATCCTTCTTTTTGTCAACGATAATGAAACATGGCTCATTTCTTCATTTTCGTACATCAAACATTTTAACAGGTCGTTATTTTGTTTCGCCATATTGAATTCATACCAATATTTTACCAGTTTTTTTTTGTATAAGGTGTAATTTTTGTGGAAAATTGAATAAAATTAAAGTTAATCGAGTAAGTGGATTTTTTAGCTATACCGGAACAGGCCGACCGACCGACAGTAATGGAAAAACATGAGGATCTGTAAAAACCCGGAACGATAATTTTTTCACGATTAATGATATTTCCTTAAGCGGCAAGTGACAACTCACGCCGTCACTGGCATTCGTCAACAATTGGCCACGGCTTGGGCATGGGCCATCCCCACTTCTTGTTTTATCGTAAACATTGGTCGATAGAATGTGAAAATTAGGGGAACCATGTTGGCGCATACCCCTAACGTGATTTATAAATGAATTGTGATTTCTACTTTAATTCTTACTCTAAGGAACCAGCCACTGCTCGTTTCTCTTTAACTTAATATATGTTTATAACAAGCAATTTAATGTTTTTGCCAATATTAAGCATCTGTCAGACGCGTAGTCAGAAATTCGGACTTGTGGGTTTAAAATCAGAAAGCAGGTGATATAATTAATTTGCGGTTCCTTTTTACTTTCCTTGTAAGAGGAAAGTATTGTAATCGTATAGAAATCGCCCTCCGAGATTTTTGCAGATCTTCACGTTTCAGGTATATTGAAATTCTCAAATCCTTCGGTCTGTCTGTCTGTTTGCGGCATAGCTAAAAAACTACTTATCCGATTGATTTCAAATTTTGATCAAAAATATTCGCCTAAATGTGTTTAAAGCAGGTATGCGCCTATTTCGATAAATAGTTACATATTCCCGTCTCACTGCACATCTATTTTTGTTATTTTTAATGTATAAAGATAATATATCAAATTTTTCTTGCTCCGAATAACTCACTTTAAACTCCTAAGGACGCGTTTGGCAAAAGTTTTGTCAGATATACCTATTATGTGTCATTCAAAACAAGCGCGTCGACGATCCATGGCCTACTGCCGCGCCAGCCGAGTTTATTGTAAAAAATCGTTTTTCTGATAGTAATATTTAAAATAAATGTTACAAATTATATATATTCGTAATCAGGAAGACGAGGTCTATCCATTAAGCCTACAAGATATAGGGTGTTCTATAAGAAAAAAACACAATCTTCTCCGCAGCGCTTTTCCACACCACCCTGTATACATTAATATTACTTGCCTAAAAACTACTTATAGTACCCTACAACTTTTATATAAGACATTTGTCTCTATAGTAACAGACAAAAAAGTTAAAGGGGGGTTTCATATATAATGGAACACCCTGTACATTAGGACGATCTGTGTATAGAAAACCGACACATACAAATCGATTATTAACTCACTAGTATTTAAATTAATATTATTTATTTAATTATTATTAATATTAAATAAATTCAAAATTAGTTTTTCTGATGTTAATATTTAAAATAAATGTAACAATCTATATATATATATATATATATATATATATATACAGGGTGGTGGAACCAAGATGGGGTGGACGATTGTGGGCAAACGGAGAGGAATTTGAAAAAACATTTTTGAGATATGATTGATAGTCAAGAACGCTGTGTTTTAAAATTATACCCATTATACAGGGTAGTCTGAAAAGTTTGTGGTGAACCAAACTTGTGTTTTTTTAAATGGGACACCCGGTATATTATTATTTTAGTTCATTCTCCTATTCGTTACAATCATTTTGATATGAGGTTTGTTGGGTCTAAAATTTATACCAAGGGAATGAGACGAGGTTAAAGTGGAAAAAAGGGTTATACTCCGGCCATTTTTTGAAAACAATTGAAGCAGGTATGGAAAAACCAAATATTCTATAAAATGTATTGTATCTAGGATTACACTAATCGCTTGTAAGTCGTTCAAAATTATTCACTGTTATACAGGGTGGTCAAGTTTTGCAAATTTACCTCGGATTGAATTTTTTTAAATGGAACACCCCATATATTTTACTGTCATATTAAAGATAACATCGCCAGCTTTCAGAAAATATCCTATTTGATATCTTTCTAACCAACAGTTTTTTAGTAAATTAACCGTGCTTAAATTGACTACCTATAATATAAGGAGGCCATGATATAATCATAAATGAAAAGAAAGATTGACATTCTTGTCAAAACCGCAAAGTGTCAGAGAATTGGCATCAATTACCATTGTTTTTTGACGATAAGCCGAGAAATTGTTAAGTAACAATGAGTTTGAGTACTCCAGAGTTGATAAACATGACTTTTATGTTGGGCGAGTGTCAAAAAAACCCTTTACTAGCAAGCAGGGTTTATGCGGTACGATATCCCGATGCCGAAAAAAAAACCAAGACCTGAAGCTTTTGCAAGTTTATTAGAGAGGTTTCAAGAAACAGGCAATGTTGCTTTTAAGAAACGTAAAGTAATTAATAAACCAGTTACCAGTGAAGATAATGCTTTGACAGTGTTATTAACAATGCAAGAAAATCCACACACAAGTACCAGGGAAATTGAGAGAGCTACTGATATTGAACGCACTAGTATTAAACGGATTCTGAAACAACATAAATATCATGCCTACCACATTGAATTACACCAAGAACTGTATGATCGCGATTACGTCCAACGACAAGAGTTTTCAATTTGGTTTTTAAATACAATTTGGGATAATCCAGGTTTTGTAGATAGGGTGCTGTTTTCAGATGAAGCAACTTTTAAAAGCAACGGCTTGATTAACAAACATAATATGCACTATTATTCAACCGAAAATCCACAATGGATTCGTCAGGTGGACCATCAAAATAAATGGTCAATTAATGCTTGAGGAGGTATAATTGGCTCTCATGTTATATGACCATATTTCTTTGAAGAGCATTTAATGGGAGAAGTCTATTTAAATTTTTTGAGAAATGAGTTGCCCGTATTGCTCGAAGACTTACCTTTAATGTTAAGAAATTCCTTATGGTTCCAACATGATGGAGCACCCCCGCATTACCATAGGCATGTAAGACATTTTCTGAATAATTGGAAAGGAGAGCATTGGATTGGGCGAGGTGGACCAGTTAAGTGGCCTGCGAGGTTACCCGATTTAACGCCACTAGATTTCTTTTTATGGGGACATGTTAAAGAAGAAGTTTATAAAGAGGTTCCAATCACAGTGGAAGATATGAAGTTGAGAATAATAAGCAGTTTTCGCAACATTTCAGACCTGACTTTGAGAAAAGTGAAACTTTCATTTATGGATAGACTCGAAATGTGCCTTCAGCAAAACGGTGGTTTAGTTGAACATCTTTTATACGTTTTAATTACATTGTTTTTGTTGATTTATATTAAATTTATTTTTTTTGTAAAAAAAGATCTGTTATTAATGCTGTCAAAGCATTATCTTCATTGGTAACCGGTTTATTAATTACTTTACGTTTTTTTGCAACCAACATTTCCTGTTTCTTGAAATCTCTATGATAAACTTGCAAAAGCTTCTATCTTGTTTTTATTGTATTTATTTACTGTAGACAATATTCTGACACTTTGCTGTTTTGACAGGACTGTCAATCTTTTGTTCAATTTATGATGATATCATGGCCTCCTAATATTAAATTGTCAATTTTAGCAACGTGAATTCAGAGTAATTCGTGTTAAAATGAAGAAATTTTGATTTCTAGCTAATTTACTGAAAAACTGTTGGTCAGAAAGGTATCAAATATGGTATTTTCTGAAAGCTAGTAATGTTATCTTTAATATGTAAGTAAAATATACAGGGTGTTCCATTTAAAAAAATTCAATCCAAGGTAAATTTGCAAAACTTGACCACCCTGTATAACAGTGAATACTTTTGAACGACTTACAAGCGATTATTGTAGTCCTAGATACAATACATTTTATAGAATATTTGGTTTTTCCATACCTGCTTCAATTGTTTTCAAAAAATGGCCGCAGTATAACCCTTTTTTCCAATTTAACCTCGTCCCATTCCCTTGGTATAAATTTTAGAACCAACAAACCTCATATCAAAATGTTCGCAACGAATAGGAGAATCAACTAAAATAATAATATACCGGGTATCCCATTTAAAAAAACACAAGTTCGGTTCACCACGAACTTTTCAGACCACACTGTATAATGGGTATAATTTTAAAACACAGCGTTCTTGACTATCAATCATATCCCAATTTTTTTTTTCAAATTCCTCTCCGTTTGCCCACAATCGTCCACCCCATCTTGGTTGCACCACCCAGTATATATACATATTCGTAATCAGGAAAACGAGGTGTATCAACTAGGCTTAGAAGATACAGGCTGTTCCATAAGAAAAAAACACAATCTTCTTCGCAGCGCTTTTCCACACCACCCTGTATACATTAATATTACTTGCCTAAAAACTACTTATAGTACCCTACAACTTTTGTATAAGACATTTGTCTCTATAATACCAGATAAAAAAGTTAAAGGGGGTTCCATTTATAATGGAACACCCTGTACCATTTTACTTCCTTTGAATCAATACATTTAGAAAGGGAATCTTTCCATTAGATTCAATTTCCATTATGAACTTAATATTATGATTTATGAGATGAGGCCAAACAACAAAAGTATCATCTACATATCTGAACAAGGCGTTTTGGTTTTAGTGGAGCGAATGTTAGAGCAACATTCGCAAAGCTTATTCACCGGTTACTCCGCGATGGTTTGAGCAATATGGATGAAATTTTCAGAGGACATGCAAGATATTGCCGAAGTGGTCGCATAATAAGCATAGTAAAAGAACGGGGGCCGGTTTGTTCTTTTTTTTTTGTTTGTACATCGGAGTAAAATTTTCAAGGTCGAATAAAATATTATTTTTTAGTGCCCTTTTGAAGTCTGTTTCATTTTTTTATAAAATTTTTTTATCCTACTCTAAGGGTTCAGGTAGACTGTAAACTGAAACCCACAATTATAGTTTAATAATAATTTCCATATATTCTTAGTAACTACACTCTACAGTGTGAGGAGTAAAGTCCGTATCATATAAGATTTTTTTATTAATAATTGACTTAAATAAAATTTGAACTGTGAAAAAATGTTTGTTCGAAAAATAATGTGATATGACAATAAAAAGTTAGTCACGTGATTTATAATACCTATCAATTTTGACACTTTTTTTCGAAAAAGGCAGGAAACTGCACTTTTTCTCAAAATGCTGACAAATGATAAAGCAAAAAGGGTTCTTTTTTTGATTTTATAGCTATGTGCCAAAGTTCCAAAAAGTGCCAAATTTTCTCTTTTTTTTTATTTGATGCTTTTTTCCTTTTCCGGATGTATGCAAACTTGAATTAAATTATCTATTTTTGATAAATGAATTGTCCTAATTAATTTTCTATTTTATTCGCCATTTTGTAGATGAAAATAAAAATGGGACAAAAAAAATGCCCCCAGTTTGAGGCAAAGTTTATCCAGTTTCCACAACTTAATGTCAAATACTTTTAAATTGGATTATTTATTAAGCTAATACATATTTATTTACTTTTTAAAAAAATTGAGAAAACCCTTTTTTCTATTTCTCTAACTTCGTTTCTAAAAATAATTAAATAAATTCTTCATCCAACGATTCTATTAATAATAGTGCAGTAATAGATTAATTCAGGTTGCTTACATTCATTTACTTAAGTGAAAAAATATTAAGCTAGAAAAAATTTCAAAAACTTTATGTCAACCGATACAGTTGAAATTTGGTATATAAGTGTGAAATCAAAAAACAAATATACTTTTCCTGTATCATTTTTTAAAATTCAGGAAAAAATGTAGGTTTTTGCCATTTTTTAAAAATAATGTCAAGTTTGTTCAGTTTGCCATATTCTTCAAGCAGTTTTGAATTTGTACCTTTCGCAGTTGAAACATAATGAAATAAGTAAAAAAATATCGTGCAAGGAAGCGAAAACCTTCATTACCTAAGGTGTTGCTATTCAATGAGGTAATGCGGCTTCTGTGTTAGAGTCTATCGAGAGTGGAACAAGTGTGGGTGAAATTTTTTATATTTGATTTTTAAATTTATTATTTTTAGTATAATTTTTGTATAAATCTAATAAAAGAAACCAGATTAAAATTGAGGCCAATCTACGGCTTTTATATCTCGACATAGCAATGAAAAACAGTAGTAGAAAGATTGTTACAAACTTGAATACAAACATTATTAGAGATAACTAGATTAATTTAGTATTTTATGATATTCCAATTTATAAAATAACTATTTACTATTTTTAGGTGCTGCTAGTATTATCAAACGCCGCATTGGGTAATGACTTATTCGTAGTTGTGAATCTCTTGGAACGAGCTAATGATACTGACAATAACACAATCTATTATAATACCAACTTAGTTTTTGCAAACAATGGTACTTTAATCTGAAGGTATGTAAAATTACTGATAACTTAATAATAATAATAATAATAAATAAATGAGTAGCATATATGTATACTCTTTCAAACCCCTTTGTGGGTAGAACATAATCAACTAAAATATACCGTAAAGCGTGGTGTATAGAGACAGTCCGCCAACTTTATGAAGATGTTGCGGCTTTACTTTTTATTTTAATATTAGTTTCTGTGTGGCAAAAGTCCGAACATGGTATGTACTTTTCATACCCAAATAATGGCATTTAAAAAAAAATGTTAAATGATAGTTTTTTAAAAAAAAACTGCGTTGTCCCTTTTCGCCTGGAAATGTGGTGATTAGGGATGGTCATGTTATTTAGCAGTTATTCTCATTTGAATGCGGCTGAAGTGTAAAAGGACAACATTTAGAAAAACATATATCGTGTGATACCATTAAAATTCAATATAACATTTTTTTTTTATTAAAAAACTTAATGATCTTGCAAAAATATTTATTTTGCTAAACTCTAAAAAACGCTCTTTTAAAGATTTATAAACATAAAAACTAATCTCTAAAAGGAACATTCTCATAATATTGGAACTGCTTAATCCTAAATTAATTGAACGTCGTTGGTATCCACATTCTGGAATGTGTATAATCCACGTCTTTCTTTAAATAATTGTAATTTTTTGATGATCTGTTTCTTCTTAAACTCTGCGTCATCCCGTGTATTGGGATAATAGTAAACGGGACCAGTTTTGCCTTTATCACTTTCTATTTTTCGTAAAAAAGAGCCAAGCCAACAAAATTTTCATCTAAAATACAAATAATTTTTTCCATATAAACTCTGTTTATTATGCAGGCAGTCTTTCTTTCTACTGGGAACTTAACTAAAACCCAGTCACCTATGGTAAAATCACAATTTGCCTTAAAGCTATCAGTTCTCATTAAGTGGTAAATTATCATTGCAGTCTTTGATTTGGGAAGTGGTTGGAGATTCACTGGATTTTTTTCGCATCCAATTAGCTAGAGGAAGATCTTCACTATTATCATCGCTTAATGTAGCATTAATCTCATTGGCGTTTTGCTCGGGAAAATCATAAAAAATCTTTTTCTGCTAAAACATTGTCTTTATCTGCATAATTATTAAGCATTTCATCCTCACGTAAGCTGAGTTCGCTTTCGCTGGAGCTATCACACTGAACACTTTTGCCAGGTTCAACTGATAATTTTTTATTTGTATTTTTTTTCCTTGGTTTCTCTGAATATCTCATCTCTTTCAATAAATCGATCATTGTAGTATTCAATGCTTCTCTTTCATCTTCATCTAATTGTTCTTTGGGCAATAACTTTAAGACTTTTTCTTTGCTTAATGGTATTATTCTTGTCTTTCGAAACCCAGAAATGATATTAGTTTCGGCATTCTCCTATATTTTTTCTAATAATGCTTATAACAAATGTGGAAATATCGTTTTGGGGATGCTAGCTTCACTACGCCCTTCTCTTTTTTTCCATTTTTCTAAAATATTACGCCATGCGATTTTTAGAGGCCGAAAAAAGGCGACGTCTAGTGGCTAAGTCAAGTGAGTGGCGTTGGCCGGCAAAAATATCATATCCACGTTGTGATTTTTCAAATTCCATTACTATGTCACAGGAAATGTGTGACGCCAAGTTGTCTCCATTCAGTATTTTCCTACCTTCTAGTTGTCGAAAATATGGTATTGCAGTTGTTTTGACCCAGTCTTCAAAATAGTCCATATCAAACCACCCTGATGGTGTCCGATTATATCTAGTGTTACGTGGTCCCCCTTCACTCCATGCAGAATATAAATTCTGTGCCTTGTAGACCACGTAAGGTGGTAAAATTTGTCAATTTCCTGACTTTGAAGTATTCATAA
Organism: Kuschelorhynchus macadamiae; assembly: GCA_030620095.1. Lineage (NCBI taxonomy): Eukaryota > Metazoa > Arthropoda > Insecta > Coleoptera > Curculionidae > Kuschelorhynchus > Kuschelorhynchus macadamiae. The sequence goes on from JAUTXW010000107.1 coordinate 1,626,682, forward strand.
TATGTTCTGGATTCTTGCAACCCCTTCTAGTTATTATTTTTTTACGTCCTAAAAACAAAAGATGACATTACCTAGGTGAATATTACCAAGAGAAATTATATTTTACCAATATCATCTGACAAATTTGTCTCATCGTAGTTTATAATATTGCAAGCTGGCACATCCTGTAAAGCAATCGAGAGATTGGTGAAATATTCATTTAATATGTCACGTGAAACTTGAACCCTAAATCTTTTAATGCTTTTGCACATTCTTTTCGAAAGTTGTGATCGATGTCGTTTTAAAAAACTCGTTACAAATTCGGGCCCTGGAAGATTATCCTTAAAACGAACAACTTTTCTACCCAATTTGTCTAAATAATTTTTGACGATAAATCTTAGGTCATAACTATCGATTGGATAACCCCAATCAGAACATGTGTTTATGTTTCTAATCAGTAAATCCTCTTCTTCATTGTTTAAAACCGTCTAACCTCATTGTTTCTTTACATTTCCTTTCTTGTGTCGACATAAAACTGACCTAGGGATACCATGAAACTTTTCTGCGTTACGATAAGTCATTTTTCGTGCTATAATGTCTTGTAGGGCAGCTCGAATTTTTTCTGGCTCATAATGGTCATACAATTTCTTTCCTTTAGGAGTATAAAAGCGAGGCATGTCTGTTTTGCCGATGTCCCTAATCACCCCGACCTAACCTAAAAAGTGCCCGATTTATTAAAAAAAAATAAATAAAAATTTATGTTAAAAATTTAAGTAATAATTGCATTTTATTTCAGCACAGGACTGTCTTACGTCTAATTATTTCCAATATGGTATTATTTTACTTACTTTTTTTATCAGTTACCAAAACAGCTGATTTCCAACTGACGTAATTCAGCTGATGTCAAATGTCAAATTTGATTTTTGACAGGGAATTCAGTAGCGTCACAGTTAAAACACATATTTGGGAGTCAACTTGACAAGTGGTTGCGTTTCGAATGACTTTTATAAATAAACTAAAAAATATATTGTATAAAAAAAAGTTTTGCCCCGATTCACCTGGAAGTCCCTATACACCTCGTTTTACGGTAAGTATAATTTTAAAAAAGTCAGGACATTGTTCTATTCCACCAGACATATTGTCTTTGTAATTTCTTATAAGACAACACTTGGGCTCAAAAATTAATCCTTTTAACAGAACCTTTCTAATATATGGACTATATGGATATAAAATATGTCATATGTTGTGTGTGGTGAAATGTTAAAAGGATTGTATATTATTTCATGAATGTTTAATTCGTTTAGTGTAAAATATTGCAAGCAGTTGTTGATTTGGGCAACAGAATAATAATAATAGTTTTACTAGGAACTGAACAGGTACGTATATTACGAGTATATACCATTGACACTGTCTACTGAATGATGCGAAACACTTTTAAAGAAGATTTTCTTTGTGCAGCAAATATATATATATATATATATATATATATATATATATATATATATATATATATATATATATATATATATATATATATATATATATATATATATATATATATATATATATATATATATATATATATATATATATATATATATATATATATATATATATATATATATATATATTTTTTTTCCTTTTTTTAAGTATACCTGCATCCCCTAAATCCCTGTCTAACTTGACAGTTGTAGGTTTAAAATGACGTTTTTAACAATTGAACTTCTTTAACGACCACAGATAATTACTTAGACCATAAGACAATGTTTTAAAGTGTAAGGTTAATTATTGTGTGTAGTTTTTCGATATACATATAACTGAGGTACGAAAATATATAAACATATTGGCATAATTCGATAAAACTTGGCTTAGAGAATTTGACAATTTTTAAAACGTGACAACAACATACACATATCGATGTAGTGAACAGAGAATACATTCAATCTATAATCCCGTGTTAAATGTAAATAGTTGGGTCTCTCTTGTTTTTAAAGTCATCCATTTAGAAAAGTTGATTCTTAGGTGCCCCACTTTTGTGAAATATCCTGCATAGTTAGAAATATTTTTAAATTGTAGATTTCATTTTGTTATACAACTGAAATAAAAAAATGTCAAAAATTATAAATAACGGGGAAGATATGGTACGACGATAGATAGTGATAGTGAAACCGAACTGAATATAGAGTAGGCTAGAGTAAGATGCATAAAAAAACTCAGATGCATCTTATCATATTATTAAAATAAAAATATAATTTTGTTAATGATTATTAATAATATTAGAAAACATTAAAAGTTTTTTTAACTCATTATCTTCTTCGTTAAAAATAACAAGTGAAAATTTTCTATTATTGTGGGGACAAAATCCGTACCTGCTCCCCTTTTAAGAGTGTGTTAAAGAATATCGCACCTACACAATAGTGGTTTATTAAGGAATAATTCTAACACAGATTAGACAGGCCTCCCCGATCTGACTTCGCCCACGTCTAATTTAGTCCCCGCTACGCCACTGTTACTTAATATGTAATCTGGCTCTCATTTTTAGATTACATGATTACTTAAAATGACATGAAACATTAATTATCGACGTGAAATATTTTTTCCTTTAATATAATGAATCAAAAATGATAAAGCAGATTTTTAAATATTTGCTCTTTAAATTTCCTGCGTATTAATACGCAAAAAAGAACCTTTTATTGCTTTTGAGAGGAGTTCTTATTCAGTGGAAATGTAAATTAAGCAAAAAAAAAATCGGTAGGGCGAAAGACTGTGTAATAATATTTTTCTTCAATATTCGTCTTTGTACAAATATTTGTTGGTAAATAAGGGGACCAAGAGGGGTGATTTATTCGATGTCGCTGTTGAGGGAATACAGCTCTGAAACAAAATTTCTTTATTGGTTCACACTGAACCGACAGTTTAGGAACAATTTACCTTTCTACTGTAGGATAACTTACAACATATAAAAAAAAATAGTGAGTACCCGCAACTTCGTCCGCTTATGGCGATGACGAAAGGGATATAAAGAGGTACTTAAACCGCCTAAATTTGACATTGATGACGCCATTACGGTTTAGATTTCTGGGAGGGACTGAGAGGACTGTTAATATTTTATTTTGGGCAGTATTATAAGTACCTATTATAAAATATTAGATAAGTAAACAAAAACACTTGTTTAATATTTTCACTTAGATTATTTTACAAAGAATATAACACATAACAATTGTTTCGCAACACTGTGGCTTCTTCTGATGTTAGATCTTAAATAAAAGTGTAACACAAACTATATATGTCTGTCTCGAAAATCTACTCATTCTGGTAATGAGTATACAAAATTTAATATTACAGGTCAAACATTGACTAAATCAGTAACGAAAATGAAAATTTCAAAAGTCGATACCTTCTTCGGAAGAACTTATTCAAACGTATTAACGTATTAAACCTATTAATCAAATAAAAACGGTTCAAAACACAATAAATATTCATCATATTGTTAATATACAAAGCTCTTATCAAATATATGTAAAATATAATACTAGGATATTACTAATTTCGATTTTCGTTTAAAAAAAATAATAACCAAACACTTAGTTATAAAACGGAGATGGTGGTTACTTCACAGAAACTGCCTGGGCAGATGCCTTGAAGCACATTTATATTTTCTTCGATTTTTCAATAACTCAGGCAAATTCAAGTTGAAAAACACAGTTTCCATGTCACACTTAAACTCGTAATTTTAAAATACAAATCGTGAAAACGACTCTTTAACTCGTAAATTTTAATTAAGGTCCGAATCAAGATGGCAGCGCGGCCGCCATTTAGTTTTTTTTGCGTCCAATGGAAAAAGTTAAGAGGCAAGTTTTGTAGGAAATTAAAAAGGGGGTTGAAAAAACAAAAAAAATAAAAAATCAATAAATAAAAAACTAAGAAAAAAATTAAAAGAAATTGAAAAAATTTCAAGAGGTGATAAAGTTTCTATGCCTCGAGACGTATTAGAAAAAGAAATAAAATAAAGAAAAAAAAATTATATAAATTACAAAAAAAAAAAGAAATTAAAAAAATCAAAAAATTTCGAGAAGTAAAAATGTTTTTACGTGTCGAGAAGTATCTAAAAAAGATAAAAATTAAAAAAAATTAAATAAAAATACTAAGACTAACATATAAATTAAACGAGCTAGATCTCAATGAATGCGATGTGGAAACCTGCTGGAATGAGATCAAGAAAGCCATCCTCCAGGCCGCTGGAGAATCCATCGGAAAAAGGAAAGTCAACACTACTACGACCAATTGTACTAAACCTTGGTTTTGTCAAGAAGTGAAGGAACTCGCAGAACTGAAGAGAAGAAGCTACCTAGCATACAAAGGATCGCCAACCCAACAACAATATGCGGAATACATAAGAATAAGAAATAGAGTCAACTCACGAATTAAAGCTATCAAAAGGGAACACTGGATTAAATTCACGAGCGATATGGACCACGACATATATGGCGCCCAAAGAAAGGTGTGGAAGATGCTGAAAAATAGGAAGAAACCGGTAAATGAGTTCGTCCAAAGCAAAGGAGTCCCCATAGAAGCGTGGGAGGAGTACTTCGAAAGACTGTACAGCGCCGAGGAAACACACGAAATGCAGGAATACCAAACGGCAGCCAATGTGATAATTTCAAAGGAGGAAGTTAAAGAGAAACTGGGGAAAGCCAAAAACAGAAAAGTACCAGGAATGGACAATATTCCGAACGAACTTTTAAAACACGGTGGCCCTGAGCTCATAATAAAACTGACAACTTTGTTTAATAAAATCCTTAACACAGGGGAAATACCGAATGAGTGGCATACGAGCATAACAATCCCCATCTTCAAGAGAGGCCAAAAAACATCACCTGATAACTACAGAGGAATAACCCTATTGTGCACAACAATGAAACTGATCACAGGTCTGATAAAGGATAAACTGGAGAACCACATAACCAATAGAGAGGAACAACAGGGATTTAGAAAGGGAAGATCGACAACTGACGCCATATTCATCACCAAACAAATAAAGGAAAAGGCAATAGAATATAACACACCGGCATTTATCTGTTTTATCGACCTAACTAAAGCATTTGACAAGGTCCAATTGGGCGATGTTATCAACATCCTAATAGAAAAGGAAACACCAGCCAACGCAGTAAGGGTGATACGCAATCTCAACACCGCCAACTCCACTCAAGTCAAATCAGGGCAGCATATCACGAAGAGCATCTCGACCCCAGGAGGAATCAGACAGGGAGACAGCCTCAGCCCACTCTTATTTAATCTTCTTATGGACAAAATTATAGAAGAGGTGGCGTCCTTAAATATAGGATACAGAATGAATAACAAACGTATCAGCATGGTATGCTATGCGGACGACGCAGCAATTTTCGCAGAAAACGAGAACGACTTGCAAAGGCAGCTATTCAAGTTCTACCAAGTGAGCCGACAACTAAATATGACCATATCCATCGACAAAACTAAGAGCATGACAGTCTGCAGAGAACCACTTCGATGCAAGCTTGTAATTGAAGATAAGCCCATAGAGCAGGTGATGCAGTTTAGGTACCTCGGCATGAATATATCCAGTAACCACGACCCAATAAAAGACCTAAAGGACCAAGTCAATAAAGCATTAGTAACATCAGGCTGCCTAAGAGAGATTGTATGGAACAATCAGTACATGCGGAAGGACAGTAAGATTAAAATCTACAAAGCATGCGTAAGACCCATCATGACTTACGCGATAGAAACAAGAGAAGACACGAATAAAACCAAAGGCGTGCTGCGCGCGGCAGAAATGAGGGTGCTGAGAGCAATAGCCGGCAAAACCAGAAGAGACCACGTAAGGAACACTGATATTAGAGAACAGTGCGGAGTACAGGACATAGTACGATGGGGCAGGCAGAGAAGACGAGAATGGTATAAACATGTCAAGAGGATGCCTGAAGATAGCTTACCACGCATAACACTCGAAGGAGTACCAGTAGGAAACCGACCGCCCGGTAGACCACCAAAGAGATGGAGAGACAGCTGGCAGTCCAGATCACAAGAACTAATCGAACGGCAGGCCCGGAATTGACAGATCACCGTACCGGATCTCAACTAAGTAAAAGAAGAAGAAGAAATAAAAATTTAAAAAATATAAGTCAAAAAATCCAAAAATTTCAAGAGGTGAAAAAGTTTCGACATCTCGAGACGTATTAGAAAAATAAATAAAATAAAGAAAAAAAAATAAAATAAAAAAATGTAGTTGGGAAAATCAAAAAATTTCAAGAGATAACAATGTTTCTACGCGTCGAGAAGTATCTAAAGAAAAAAAAATTAAAAAAATATAAGTCAAAAAATCGAAAAATTTCAAGGGGTGAAAGAGTTTCTACGTCTCGAGATGTATTAGAAAAAACAATGAAATAAAGAAAAAAAATGTTTAAACACTTTCCGGTGCGTAATTAGTTTTCTGACCAGAAGACTAAAAAAATAATTTTTTTATGACTATTTCGAAAAATCTTAGTTTTTTCTTAAAAATTTCTATTTTCTCGCCATTTTTCTGACAGAGGTGCGTTTAAGTTTTTGTTCTCTTAGACATTTTCTATGTAAAATATCTCTTGAAACATTTCGATAGGACTCACCCACTTTGAGATATAAACGCCCCAAAACACCCTTCTTTCGAACCAAAAAAATTCATAAAATCGTCCAACGGAATCGGAACCGAACCGAAAACAATAGGGTGTTAGGTGCGTTTAAGTTTTTGTTCTCTTAGATATTTTCTATGTAAAATATCTCTTGAAACATTTCGATAGGACTCACCCACTTTGAGATATAAACGCCCCAAAACAGCCTTCGTTCGAACCAAAAAAATTCATAAAATCGTCCAACGGAATCGGAACCGAACCGAAAACAATAGGGTGACTAAGACCGGAAGAGCCATCGTTCCAGAAAGTTTCGTCAAAAAAAAATTAAAATTGTGACCTCAGCCATGTTACATCGAAGTTGACTTTTTTGAGCAACTTTGTGGTACCATATCTTCTGTATCAAAGATGGTACAGGAAAATTTTTCAAACAAATCTCGAGATCCACGTCTCCTCTAAAAATGCATATCAAATTCAATGTCCTATCACTAATAAAGTCCGAGATATGGCCTCGGAAAGGTCGAAAAACATGGTTTCCTGAAATGACACGCCCCACACCAGTTTTTCGTCCCTGAGTGTGAGAGCGATGGTAACAATGGGGAACTAATTAGGGTCAGTTGATCGTTTAATAATGTGCTATTATTTTTATGTTTATTTATTTCAATGCTTTCTAGTAAACTAAGTTTTCTAGTGCGTCTCATCGAAAGTGTGGTGTGGCACCGTCTAGTTAAATTTACAGTTAAATATAGAACATGAAAAACGTAGGGGACACGAAAGAAAACCGGGCGGAGTCAGTCAGTTTAGGAAGGTTGGCAAAGAAATCTCTTTGTGTCCCGTCGTTCTTTAAATAATATGGCACCCCTCTTTGACTATATGCACTTCAGATATTCTTTTGTGTTGCAAAAACGGCGAACGTTCGAATTTTAAAATGATTTAATTTTGATTTTTCTTGATCGATTTACCTATAAATATATTTTTTCTTGAGTTCTGTCATTAACGGTTCCCGGGCTACTGCTTACGTCCACTATTATTGGACCACCTAGTATAGAGATACACGATTTACAAGTCCAGATTTTACAAGGGCAGCCGGCATCAGATCCAGTGAACGAGATTTATCAAAATTTTAATTTATGCAGTTCGACTTAGGGCTACTCGGGCATGCCAAAAGTGGCGGTCTCTCTGTTTGTCATATTACTTTATACAGGGGCCGTCATTGTGAAGTACTATACACGGCGTTTCCTAATTGCGTACTGATGTTAAAGGGGGTGTTTTGTCTAAAAGTCTTAACTTTTGAGATACAGGATGGTAAAGTTTAAAACGAAAACATTTTTGTTCATTCCAATTCTGATGCTATTGTAGATAACTGCTTGAAATTTGATACACGTCTTCTATGCATTAAGGAGCATTCGGATTTACCCAGGTTAATTACATATGTACGCCACCGGTAAAAATTTCAAAAATTGATTGCTAATAAAAAATGCCCTTTTATGCATAAAAGACCCGTATCAAATTTCATACAGTTATTTAGATATAATAGCATCAGAATTAGGATTTAAAAAAATGTTTTTTTTAAAACCCTGTATCTCCAAAGTTAAGACTTTTAAGTTCATATTAAACTAGTAGTTATAATATGGGAGCGCCTCCTCCTCCTCCTCTTCCTCTCTCTCATGTCCCTCATTCTTAACTTCCTCCCCTTTTATTCTCATTCGCATCATATTTTTAATTTTTTCTCTTTGTTCTCCCACATTTGATTTTGCATTCTTAAGTCTTATAAATAGGTGCATCATGATCATTTTAGTATGCCGAGGCACATTTACTAAGCTGTGCTCGAGTTGCGTAAAAAGTTATTTTTGAATTTTTCCACCAATTTTGTATAAAACAAAAAGAAAAAATGTGTCAAGTAATAAGTGAATTATGTGTAATCGCGAAAAATTAACTACAACTATCAGACAGTTAAAAGTTAAATATCTCAATTTCTTTGAAGTGATTTCGAAAGATGAATACACCAAGCTGTTTTATCCACTGAAACGAGATTATTTGGAAGCAATTGACTGTTGTGATGATTATTTAGAAGGAATTATAAGCCTTACTACGTTTTTCAATACATTTGGGAAATCATACTTTGTAGGAGAATTAAGCCACCTAATAGAATTTATAGGAGAAGATTGCCAATTTATACCTGCTATTATTGCAACCCAAAAGAGGTTTCAATTATACGAAGATAAAAAACAGGTATTATCAAAGAAAGTTAATCCTATTCGCAAGAGACGTCCCCCTACATATTTAAAATATTATGTTAAATAAATGAAATGGCTGAGTTGCTGATTGCAGTTAAATTATTAGAGGAGAAATTTAGTAATCTTTCAAAAACCTATTTCTCATATTGTATGGCAAGTGGTCCGGAGTGGATAGACTTTTATTGTAATCAATCTGAGGAATTCGTAAAGGCTGCCCTCTGTTGCAACAAATACATTGAAACATTAAATTTTTTTCAACTTATTCAAGATCTAAAAGATATTGGCTTTGGTTACTATTTAAAAGACTTGAAGCAATTTATTGACGAGGATACTATTCTTCAAGAAATTGAAAAGGAAGAATAAATTTAATAATATTTACAATGGAGCAAATGGTTACTGAAATGTATGAAGAGTTTATTATATCTGCTGCATACTTCCAATATTTATCAATTGTAGGCGAAGAAGACGCAGAAGCACAAGATTTGTCAGCATATGTTAATAATATAGATCGAATGGAACAATGTAAATTAGCCGCTAAATTTTGTAATGATTATTTAAAATATAAAAATGAGTATGAACTTTTAAATGAATTTAGAAAATTAGATTTAAGGTATCATATTAATTGTATTCAATCATGGTTGGTTAATGCAAAATAAAAAGGTAATTAAGTTTTTTATATTTTTATTCATTCATAAAACAATTGTCATATAAAAATAACACATTTGTCAAAGCACACATACAAGGTGATTTTGAATGATAGAAGCATTTTGGTTCCATTAGCTTTAGCGCTGGTTGTTCATCTATTTCAATCACAGGCTTTTTAGAATATTTCTGTATAAAATCCTTTTTTTCGCTTCCTTTTACAAAAACAAAATCTGCTTTCTTCGTAAGTGTTTCAATTATTTTTGGGAAATGATGTAATGGAGTAAATCCATTATTCCAATGTATACAATGATAATTTTTCGTTAACCATACCGCCTGCTTGTGACAATCAGGTGAAAGAAACTCCATTGGAAAAGGCCTTTTAAAAATGTAATGAGTCATTTCATAACCATCAAAAGCTGCAAGCTCTTTCGGTATAAATTTATTTTTTTCATCCTTGAATCCTTGAATATCTATAACCAATCTCATATTTTCAAAGCAGCAAATTTTTTAATGAGACTTTTTTTACTTGAATAATTTGCAATTTCTTCTTTCAGTTGATTAATTTTAAAAATAAATTTTTCAATTTGTAGTTGTAGTTTTGATGTCATGACTAAAACTAAAAGCTTTTGAAAATTTCTTTAAATTAAATCGAAATATGAAAATAGTGGGGATAAAGTTTATAATTGTTTCACAATTTTAGTAAGAGGGTTGTAGCTAAATAATTTGTCATGTAAAATAAGACAATAAGCAGAAGTATCTTTTTTAATTGCATTGTGTGTCTCAAATTCAATTCTCATTACTACGGATCCCGTTTGAATTGTTTCTTTTTGATGGGAGCAATCAATATGTGTAATAGGACTAATGTTTTTGAATTGTTCAGGATTAAAAATGGGTTCATTTGGAACACCATAGTAAGACTGTCTAAAGTTGGCAAACATTTCGTATAAAGCAGAAAATTTGTTTTCTTCGAAATTTAAGTACAAATCGTGATAAGGATATCTTTCAGAATTTAAATATACTCTAATATTTGACAAGGTAATATTGTCAAATTTACTCATATCTTTAACAATTTTCCCTTTTCTGTTTTCTTGAAAGCCAATCACAACATGACGAGGAGCTTCTAGTTTACTAGTTGTTTTTACCGGCCATGTGTGACGGGTTGTTTCGGTTAGAGAAGAATATTCAACAAGTTCCCAACTCCTGAATCCTATCAATATATCTTTATTTGATTCTAATATTTTTGATAGAGCAAGTTGTTGTGGCATATCAACTAAAATGTGAGGAACTTTCCAATAAATTTTATCGAAAGTAACCAATGGAGTGTCAGGAGCAGTAACAAGGTGTGCCGGATCTTCTTTGAAAATAACACCATCTAAATCATCAGTTGATCTAATAAGAACCAATTCCTGTTTCATATTCATAATAATTTTTCTGTAATCTTCAAAAAATCCTAAAAGCATTTTTAGTGGTATGGATACGGAGAATTTTCCATCATTATCAACTAAAATTGTATCACCTTCTTTCCGATGTGGAAACCAACCTGCATTTTCCAGTTTTAAACTTTCGTTGGTATTGTGAGAAAGGTAGCTTTTTAAGGTTGATGCTAATCCAACATTTCTTATTGAATCTATAGTAATTCCGTTTAGTTCATAGCGGATTTCTCTGAACAAAAAGGCTATACCATTGTTAATAAATAGCAATTCTTTCTTATATTTACCTTCTGTATTAGTTAATTTTCCTTCGATATAAAGTAAACTATCTGATGGTAGAGTGTAAGCATCGAGTTCTTGAATTGGGATCCTTATTTCATCATTGTAATCGAATTTTGAAGAAATATATGGTTGATATGTGTGAAGCTCAGAACTGACGATGGAATTGTCTACATAAAGCTTTTCGTTTACGTTTAATATGTTCATTATTTTAAAACAGTGAAACCCAAGGATGTGAGAAATTTACGATTATCTCGTCTTAACTTGTTGGTGTTGGATTTGATACTGAACTGTTGTTTAGGCTTTTTCTTTTTATAAGTTTTTACTTTGTTGATAGTGGTAGGGGCAAGTCTCATCCCAAGGGCTCTATTATATCTAACAACCATTTTGTATTTCACTTGTTTGTAAATGCAACCTTACTGTTATAGTTTCTCCTCTAAAACTGATAAGTTCTCCGTCTTGATCAACTATTTTAACTGTTATATTGTTAATTGCTTTGACGCTAACTGGAAAATACAAAATGGGCAAAGGAGATTCAACTATTTTATACCCTGGAGCTACAGTTGGATAAAACTGGTGAATAATATGAACAGGTTTACCATTATTGTAAGAACCGACACAAATATTACAGTCAATACAAATAGCATTCACCTTAGTTATTTTTGCAACATTATCTGATTCTTCCTCTTTCATAGCTTCTAGTATCCTGCTATTAAAACCCAACATTTTTCCTATCGAATCTTCCTTGGTAAAATCAATTATTCTACTACACATTAAAAAAGTTTTTAGAGTATTAACATTTGCTTTTAAAAGAAAAAAAATTTTTTCATTCGGAAATAAATCTTCTATACTTTCTCTTATGTATGTTTCTATATCTGTAATGTCATAAGTTCCGTCGGGAATAACAATTACTTTATTATCTATATAAAATTTATTATATCCTTCTTTTATATTGGGGATAGTCATAAACGTTTCAAAATCAGCTAAACCCAGGTAATATTGTTTTTCATCCTCTAAATATATGGGCGGATTAAAATCAGCAGACAAAACAGAACTGTTTCCTGATATGGCAATTGTGGTAGACATTGCAGTTTATTTATGAATGAGATATTACAATAAATAATGAGTTTATATATTTTTTTGCAAAAATTTTAGGGATAGTTGACCACAGTTATATGAATTAAATTTTTGTTTATTTTCATAAGTATAAAATACATCCACTTTGCCATTCGAATTAAAATATTTGAGAAGTTCTAAAGGTGGTTTTAAATTTCCATAACTATCAAAATATATTACATTTTTGTTATTTTTAATATAAGCAGTCCAATGAGATCCTTTATTTTGTTTTTTATCCAAATTTACAATACCACATTCTTTCAGATTAATTTTTTTTGGAAGTTCATCGAGCATAAAAACACCTCTAAAGCCAGTTATTTTTAACAGCTTTACATATTTAATAATATCATTGTTCGTAAGTGCTCTTTTTGGAAAACTTATTTTGAGTTTTTTTTTTGTCTGATTGCTTTCATTTTGACGGATCCTCCTTTATAAGGTCTAATAAATAGTCCCTTTCCTTTATATGGTCTAATATATAATCCTTTACCTTCTTTAGAAGCATTTTCCATTGCAATATTATGTCTATGTATTTCTTCTAGTTGCTGTTTAGCTGCTTTAGCATCATTTACTGCCTTAGCAATTCCTGCCGCGCCTCCACCTAGTGCACCCAGGGCGCCAAGAATGGGAAACAAGAGAGGTAGAAATCCTCCAATTTTTTTGGGTGTTCGAATGATACGTTTTTTTCTCAATTTAAGTTTACCCCCTTTTGTATTTTTTAATCCCAAACCGAACTTTCTTTTACCCTTCATTATTCCTGCAACACTTAAAGCTGCAATTTTTTCACCAATAGAAGAATCTTTAGCTTTTACCCTATCCCAGGCTTTTTTTTCTAATATTTGGTCAGATATGTGTCTTTTTGATAAATCTTCAGTCTGAGAGTAAGATATATCATGTTCTTTGCAAGCGGAATCCAATGGATTTACACCAACGTCACCTCTAGTTAATCTTTTTTCCAAGTTGGTGCCGGGACCACAATAATTATATCCTGGTATATGAACTTCGAAAGGTAATTTACTAATTAATTTATTTACTAAACCAGAGCCTTTTCTATTACGTCTTTTAATAGTTTTTTTCAACTTATGACGACCCACAGTCATTGAAGTTCTTTTTATACTAAAAACACATTGACATTTTTCTGGTATAAATACTTTTACAGCTAAAAATATTTACTAGTGTGATTAAGAATGAGGATTGAAAAACAAAAATTCTCATTACCAGTAAATAATCATGACGAAAAAATTTTAAGTAAACAGTTGAGAAAACATGGTGACTTATTTTGCGGTGGTTCAAAAAGAGGGCTTATAGTTGGTTGCAGTGGTAGCGGTAAAACCAACGTTATGCTTACACTGCTCGAGCATCCTAATGGAATTAGGTTTGAAAATGTCTATGTTTATTCAAAGTCATTAGATCAACCAAAATATGAATATTTAAGGAAGTTGTTAAAGCCTATGAAAGAAATTGGATACTTTGAATATGATAGCGATGAGAACATTATTTCACCTCATGAGATAAAGCCAAATTCCGTTATCATTTTTGATGATATTCCTTGTCATAATCAATCTATTATTAGGGACTATTTCACGCATGGAAGGCATAGAAACACCGATTGTTTTTTTATTTTTCAAGGATATTCCTCAATCCTTAAACGTCTAATTCGAGAAAATGCAAACTTATTAATTTTATTTAAACAGGACTGTTTGAGTTTAAAACATATATATAATGACCACTGTATATTGGATATGACATTTGATCAGTTTAAAAATATTTGTGCTAACTGTTGGATGGATCCATATGGCTTTCTTGTAATTGACAAAGATTGTGAAGTAAATCACGGCAGATATAGGAGTAAATTCGATTCCTTTATATATTTATAAAAGTAAAAAATTTGCAGTTTTATTTCATTTAAAACTTGTACAGCATGGATAAACGTTTAGCTCGAGAATTAATAAAATCGAGACAAGCCGTGAAGCAGAAATATCAAAGCTTGAAATTAGCTACTTCTACTGCTCAGTCCGAATTAGAACAAACTTATAGACCAATAACACAACCACTTAAACAGCTAATTTCAAGTATTGGTAAATCCGAACCATTCGATTTAAAAGAAGAAAGAGTTTCAAAGTATGAAGAATTCAAAACACCTACAAAGCTTTATAAAACATCAACTCCGACGAAAAATATTCAGAAAACAGGAAAAACTCCGTTACTCCCTACAGAACTACCAACATTTTTAAATGACAGTAGTATCACTTCTTCCTCTCCTGTAGTACAACCATTGTCATCAACTGTTATAGCAGAAACTTCAGATCCTTCTAGTGACACAACAACAAATTTAAACTTGTCAGACATATTGGAACAAACTAGAAAAACAATTCAAACCTATGTTGGTACACCATCATATAAAGATTACTTAGCAGATTTTCATGAATTACCCAGATCATATATTGATGAGGGTGTGAAAGATACACAACATAAATTTGACCATTATTACGGAATAGTTCATGACCTCGAAACGGATAAGTTTTCTTTTGGTTTAACACAGATACCGGTAGAAATTATTGGAAAGGACATTAAAGTGGGAGGAATAACGTACACAGGCACGCCAGGTTTATACGAATTGCTTTTCAAAAAAGAACCGATAGGTTATAAGAAGGAAGATTTAGATAATTACATGAACATTCTAGCTAAAACAAATGTATATCGTAGGAATTTTGATTCAAATGAACAAGTTCAAGGAAATACATCACACAAATATGTTACAATAATAGGACCATATTTACAAAGAAAGGGGATTACAAAGACAAAAACCTTGCCAAGATTAGTTACAGCATTTAACAAACCACAACCTCCGTTTAGAACAACTAGAGCCAAATCTACAGGAAAGGGATTAATTTTGAAAACAAACAGATCAAATACAGACTATGTATACTGGAATAATGTAAACGAAATTGTTGATAGGCTACGTTTATTAATTTCATCAAGTGATGCGGGAAATAATGCTCATAGTAACGAGATTATCTCTATTATTGAAGAATTAAGAGAAGATAAAGTAATACTATAAATAACAGCTATCAAATATAATCATATTTATTGTTTAATGAAAGCTCAACATGACAGTTGATAAATTTGGACGCCATATTTCAAAACAAAATCAAGAGAGAATAAGTGACATTAATAATTTAAAAAGGAGATTAGGTGAAAATGAAACAAATAATGAAATCTTTGCTAAAAAGCTTAAGGTTTTTGATGAAAATTTTTTAAAGTATGAAAACCAGATTAAAGTATGTTATACCTCAATTGAAAACGTTAATAAACAGTTGCTAACGCTAAATCAAATAAGTAAAGATTTGCAATTTTTAAATGAACATGTTAAAAAGGAAGACAAAAAATTAAGTGATGATATCAACAAAATTAATAAAATAATGGAAACAAATATAAGAGAAGTAATAATTGAAAAACACAAGGAAAAAATTAAACAATTAAGAACTTTTATAAAAAGGTTAGATGATGAAAAAAAAAGAAATCAAAATAGCATTCTTAACAGTAGAACAATTGACCAACTCACTTTGAAGAAAATCAACAATATATTTCCTTGGAAAATATAATGTCCAGTGTAATTAAGAAATTAGAACAAGAATTAAATAAAACAGAGGAGGAATTAAAAAATAGTGATAGTAGATCAACTACTTTCTTAACTGGAGAGATAAAAAAATCCTTTAATGCGTTAGAAAAGGAGATTACTAAAATTAGTAAAATTTTAAATGAAAAAAGTTATACAATACAAATTGATAAATTGAATGAATGGGAAAAAACATATAAAAGTTATATTTCGAATTATTACAAAACATAGAAAGTGAACTTCCTTAAAATTGAATAAACAAGTTTGTTGTCATGACAACCGTTAAACAGCAAGTCGTTAATGAATTACATAAACCTGCTAGAAAAAACTACAAACGCAGAAGGGTGGTAGTGAAAGGGTTAAATGATCTTTTTCAAGCTGATTTGGTTGAAATGTTACCCTATGCCAAATTTAATAAGGGATTTAAATATATCTTGATTACCATAAATGTATTTTCTAAGTATGTTTGGGCCGAACCGTTAAAATCTAAATCTGGAAAAGACGTAACAGCGGCAATGAAAAAAATATTAATCAGTGCAAAAACTCCACCAAAAAACTTGCAAACGGATAGAGGAAGAGAGTTTTTCAATGTAAATTTTCAAAATTTGATGCAACAATTTCGAATTAACCATTATAGCACGTTTTCCAATTTGAAAGCGAGTATAGTAGAAAGAGTGAACAGGACTTTAAAGAATAATATGTGGAAAATATTTAGCATTCAAGGAAATTACAAATGGTTTAATATATTAGCGGATATTGTAAAAGATTATAACAATACAAAACATTCTTCAATAGGAATGAAGCCAAAACAAGTAAATAAAACAAATGAAAATAGAATCTTGAAATCTGCATTTACTCATGCTAAAACGTTAGATATAAAATCTCCAAAGTTTAAAGTGGGTGATCACGTACGAATAAGCAAGCATCGAGAGGCATTTTCAAAAGGTTACACACCAAATTGGTCAAATGAGATATTCCACATTAAAGAAGTTAAGATGACAAACCCTTGGACATATTTAATTCAAGACGAAGATAATCAGGACATTCTGGGTGGTTTTTATGAGCAAGAATTACTAAAAGTAAAGCATACCGATGTGTATCTTATTGAGAAGATTTTGAGAAGGAAAGGAAACAAAGTTTATGTGAAATGGTTAGGACTTGATAAAAAATATAATACATGGATTGATAAAAAAAATATTGTTTAATTAAATTGAAATTAAATTTTAGTTAAATTTGTTTTATTTCTGTTCCTCACTTTATGCTTTAGCTGATACAAATTACAAAGTCTTAATGTGCTAATTAATTTCAAATAAAATTCACATTTACTAAACTAAAATTTTATTAAGTAAAACATCAAATACAATTTTTATTAAAACGTGTCAAATATATTTTATTTCTATGTTCCTCAGATAATATCGAATCTAGAATAAGTTTACAATCATTTATTCTTTTTTCAAAACGGAGTCTATCTAAGTACCACATCTGAAAGTTACTCCTACGGGCTTGTCTGTAAGCAAAGCTCCACTTCACTAACACATGCACCTTATTGTTCTCTTCCAGAAAAGATATTGTTTTCTTCGTAATATTTTCTTTTTGATCCATTTTCATTGTTTTCTTCGTAATATTTTCGTTTTGTTCCATTTTGCTTCAATTTGTTTTCCATTTGTTCAGGATATAAAGCAAGTAATTCCATCATAGTTGAAACATTTTCACTGTTAGGATTTTCTGTTGGACTTATTATATTATAAACATGCGTACACAAGTCGCCACAATCAGATGAAATATTATTTTGAAATATTTTGAAATATGTATTGAATTCTTGCCTTTTAAGTATAGATAATCTATAATCAATAATTTCCTTTAATCGCCACAAATTGTCCAAAGACTCTTGTCCTAAGTATATGAAGTGTGGGCCTTTTGTAATTTGTAGAACAGGGGTATCATTTATTTTCTGAACCTGCAGATGAATGTTGTTTATATTCACACTGGTTTGATCAACTTGAGGAAAGTAGAAATTGTTTACAATAATTCCTTGATGAACACAAATGTCTTTCCAATTTTCTTCGGTTAGTGCGATTGAAAATCCAGTTTTTCCACCAATTACAATTTTTGGAGAAAAATCATTTAAACTAATGCCAACAAGAACAAATTTTGACAAAGAATTATTTAAAAAATAAATTTTTGAATTAAGAAGCGTTTCCAAAGGTTTATGAACCACTAATTGTTCATAATGACTAAACGAGACTGAAACGTTTCCAAAGGTTTATGAACCACGGCGTATTCTTGTACTTAAATATTCTCATCCCCACTTTCTTTAAAGTTTCGTTTAAAATGGATTAATGAAAAAATAGATTTCCAGTTTGAAATTTATAATAAAGATAAATAATTAAAATGGTAATGTATAAAAATAATGCAAAGTTTAATGTAACACTAATGATGGAAAAGTAATAATTTTTGAATCCGTCATAATAATTGGTACAGTTGGGGGTTAAAATTTGTAACTGATTATTTTTAAACTCTAACCTTTCTATCCAATTTGTATCAAAAATAGATCGATTTGGATAATGATACAAAATTTTAAAAAATTTACTTGCATTTTCATTTCCATTTATTCGTTCCATCCAACTAATTGTACTATTGTTAATTAATCCAATTTTCATAAATTTACAATATTTACTTAGAGTGACGTCTGTTTTATTAGAAAAACATATTTCACACTGTGTTACGCCAGGGGGATGATGAACATAAAAAACATTTTGGAAAATAAAATAAAGAAGAATAAATTGAGATCTACTGATAGTCATTAAAACAAATTAATAATAATATTCCAAATTTATTAACATTAAGCAGATACTTTCACCACGAAAGCAAAAGCAGTTGTAAAAAAATAACAATAAAATACTTAATTTAAATATATGTAAAAGTTCATAAATAAGGATATTAATAATACTATATAAAATGTGTAGCTTGAAGACTTATTTTGAATGGTTACAATTATTCGATTCCTATTTTTCCATAAACAGTTATTTAAATCACAATTCCTAGCAAATTTCTTATGCTCCACAATAGGATCATCATAACTTAACCAATCAAAAATTTCAATACCACAATAAAAACATTTACAAATATCATTGATTGAAGTATAGTAAAAGCCAGCTCCAGCTAACACTTCTGGTCTCAATTTTCCTTTCCATTTTTTAAAAGTGGAAAGTCGTTTTTCATATGTTTTAAAATAACTGTTATCAATTTCTTTGTCAAAAGTTTCTAAGCACATTTTGTGAAAGACTTATGAAGACTAACTTTGGTTTCAAAAACAACAAATTTAAATACCTTATAATATCTACATAAATATATCTAAATCTTCATGTTCTGCATTCCATTGATACAAAGCAATATCTTGGTGTCCCCAAGCTAATGTATTAAAACTATAGGGAATTTTATACCGCTTATCATCTTCGGAACTCAAAGCCAATTTATTAATTAACTCTGTAAAAATTGTATGTTGTCTAGATCGAAAAACATACATTGAACAAAAGGTTTTAGAATGATTTTCAACAACATCTTTATAATGAATAAAATCCAACTGCTTTTTAATTGCACTTTTTTTAACACCTTTTGCTTTTTTTGTTAAACTGTTTTCCGTTTTAATACAATATGCTTTTGCTCCAGTACCAAAGAAAGTAGTAATGGGTTCACCAGCATATTCATCTTTGAATTTTCCTATAACTGACTTTGTAATAGGCATTTCATGAATATTATTAAATTCATAATTAGATGTGTCAAATTTGTGAATATTTTTTATCATGTCAGAATAAATATTTGGAGTTGTGACTTCTAAAATGAACGAATCGGTATCGGTGTATAAAAGTGAAATATTTTCCTGATAAAGAGGTTTTAAAAAATTATAAAAGAAATCATACATGACAGTTTTAGATATATCTAATATTGAGAAGCCTACATATATTGGTTTATTGTAAGTAACTTGAATCTTTTGCATTTGAATAGCTACCAAGTTTTCAGAAAATATTGTTAAGTCCTTGAAATATGGTTTTGCAATTAAATTCTCAGCACCATCTTTTCTTCTATTTTTTTCCCACTCTGTAACAAGTCTTACGTCAATTCTCCTATCAACATTTTCCATAGTCTTGCCATAAATACTATTATTTGCCAACTTGTAAGTATTACGATCAAATTCATTCTTTGAATCATTTCTTAATCTTGAATTCAAGTCTATATATTTTTTCAACCAATCAGATTGAGAAAACTGTAAAACTCTATGAACTTTAGTTAACTTGAGTCCATGTTCCAAACATTGTTTTAATAATTGATAGTGAATAACATATTTTGATTTATCATTTAAATTGGGTATTAATTTTATGCATTTAGAATTTGGCGGTTTAAAGTTTTCTGGACAAAACGGAAAATCGTTATGATAGGAATGTAGACTTGTAGGATATTCTAAATCAACTTCTAAAACATATCCCTTATTAGATTTTTTAGAAATATTCATAATATTTAAATCATTGATTTCTTTATCTGTTAACCAAACAAAATCTCCCGTTGGAATGTGCTGTGACATTGCATAACCATACAAATTTGTTGCATCATAATAAATTATGTATTTAGTTGGCTTTAAAGGATCAAAATTTAAAAGAAATGGATTATTAGCTTCAGATTTTCTACAAATGCAAGAGCTCACACCACCGCGAACGCTTTTTTTGAAAAAGTGTATCATATCTGGATCAGTTAACAATTCTAACTCTATTCCAGTATAACGCAAACACGCCTCCCAAGATAAACCTGGAAAAGTGTAAAAATGAGCTGGATCGAGCTTATATGTGGATAAACAAGTGCTTCTAAAATTTTCAAAAATATCTGCCAAAAGTAAAGTATCAGAGAGTAAGTAAACGTCGGAGTATTGACCAAGAGATTCACATTTAAACAATTGCCAAACCTTTACAGCTCTTTGGTATTCTGCATCACTGATGTGCTCATCCGTTAAAGTATTATAAAATTGGTCTTTTTGAGGTAAAGTTGTTTCTTCTAATTTTAAATAATCATCAATATAATTGTAAGGAAATACACCTTTTTGCCGAATAAGTTTAAATCTTTCTTCATCATTGAAAATTTTTTTTATTTCCTTACATTGTTCATCTTTTAAGCTTTCAGAGAGTTTTGATAAAGAATGGGATAGAAATTGAAAAGAATCAATAAACCTTAATGATATATTTTTTTTCTTAGCCTTTTGTGTCTTTTTATCAAAATAGTTATCCACATGAATAAGCTTTTCAAATGAAATATATTTTTCCTTGTTTTGTGCGATAACTGTTAGTTGTTCTTTGTTTAAGCATAATTTTTTAAGAAATAGATGAGAATCATAATTACGCAAATTATGCAATATAACTGGAATAAAGTTAGGTATTCTGTAATTTATGTTGCAGAGTGAATGAGCTGGACCTCTATAAAGACCGGTTATATGACAATGATCTGCAACCCTGTCATTTAAAAGAGGTTTATTACAAATATGACAAACTGTTTCATAGTTATGATAAATTTTGTCCAGTTCGTTCAAAGGAATCATCTTTTTAGGAGTCTTTAAATATTTATTGTATATGTTATACACATCTCTTTCTAAAGAATTTATAAATAATGTATCACAATTTTGACCTCTATATTTTTCAAATTTAGAATAATTATCGTCGAATGAACATTTAATGTAATAGGCAAATGAATGTGGAATATGTTCATATTGTTTTAAGGTGTATGAAGTATTAGGATTTTTATCAACATTGTCATTATTTAAAGGCTTTAAAATGCATTCAAAATCTGCATACACCACGAAAGGAACTTTCATTTGTTTATGATAATTTACAAATTTCAAAATATTATCATATGAATAGTTTCCAAACTTAT
This sequence comes from Kuschelorhynchus macadamiae, assembly GCA_030620095.1. Taxonomy (NCBI): domain Eukaryota; kingdom Metazoa; phylum Arthropoda; class Insecta; order Coleoptera; family Curculionidae; genus Kuschelorhynchus; species Kuschelorhynchus macadamiae. The sequence continues at coordinate 1,648,538 of JAUTXW010000107.1, forward strand.
CTTTTATTAATTCTTTAGAAGGTAGGTTAATTCGTAAATGATCACAATCATAGCTATTGTGTTGTAATAAATTTTCTTCTGTAGGGAAATATTGTAAACAACCATCGCAAATATATTTTTTCCGTGATGTTTAGAAATTTTTGCAGAAACTAGTTTTGATAAATCTTTAATATAGCAATAATGAAAAGTTTTTTCATCATCATCACTTATTAACAATAAATTGACATGTTGATTTTTTTTATTCGATGAATAATAAAGTGGACCAATTACTTCATACCCCTTTTTAGGATTTATAATTTCTAATCCATATACATTAATAGAAATGTTATTTTTTTCTTCAAAAATCTTAATGTTCTTTAGCAACATTGGAAATTCTATACCTGACATATCCAAAACAGAAGAGTAGTGTGGGTAGGATGAAGTTTCAAAATCTAATCCGCTTGGTTGGTGAAGAGCAGACACAACTGCCCAGGCGAAGCAAAAGTTGTCATCATTCCTAATGTTGATCACAGCTTGACGTCTCTTGATCTCTTGAGGAAGTTCGATAAAAGATGAGGCTCTCAGCGGATTGTGCTTGTTAACATTAATTTCCAAATGAAGTAAATTCATCAAAGCCCATCCTGCAACGTAAAAATTAAAAAATTACTTTTTTTGTTGCTGTTGTAAAATCGAAAATAAATTCTTTACCTGAATCTCTTTCTGCAAATTCGTAAGCTTTCTGGTCAATAATGGTGCAGATTTGCTCTAACAGTTCTTTTTTCTGATATCCCTGGCAAATGACTTGGAACGGCGCATTAAAAGATTTGACATCATAGCTGTCGCTGCTGGGGTTAAAATAGAAACCGAACAGTTCCATATTTAGCTTGATACATTTATGTTTCTGCAGTTCTTGATCTATTAGATGTGCAATTTTGTATTCCAAATGTTGAAAATACTCTTTCACATTTATGAAGTTTTGGTGTGAGGAAATCCTATAAGATATTATTCGTTCCCTGAATGCTGACTTGATAATTTCAACACCTTCCTCCAAGCCTATTTTGGAATTGTTCTTGTGCACACTAGATCGAAGATGTCCACCCCATAGACTTTGGTTTATATTTTTCTTGCATTCTTTACAATATTTTACAATATTTGTAGAATCTATAAATTAAGAAAAAAATATTTTACAAAATATAACATGAAAAATAAAATGTTCTTACCTTTAACAAGCTTTGGTTTTTTCAACCAACTGTTGAGTTTTGTGGAATTTCCGTTAACATGTTTTTTATTATGTCGCAATAAATTATCCTTTCTAGTGAAGACTTTATTACATGTTACACACTTATGCATTTCTGAAGTTTTCTGGATAATAATAATAATAAAATTAATATTGTGCATTTCTATTTAGTTATAGTCAAATTTTGAAAAAAGCAATTGCATTTTTGAAGTTCTTTGTATAATAATAAAATTAATATTGTGCATTTTTATTTAGTTATAGTCAAATTTTGAAAAAAGCAATAGAAATTAATTGACTTTATGAATCCATTTCTTCAAATGAGTCAACTAATTTGTCAAAGGCCTGTTTAACATAATTCACCGTACTTTCGTCTCCCTTTTTAATTGTGATCAAATTAGTTAAATTTTGAATAGCGAAACCCAGACACTTAAGGTTTGCTATTTGTTTTTTATTTTTTTTATTAATTTTAAAATTTTTTTTAATGATAAATGATGGTTTCGAAATTGAATTTTGTTCAACTGGTGAATTATTAGGAGAAATATCCGAAGTTAAATTTGCATCAATTTGTTTTTCTTGCGGATCAGAATTTACAATAGCAAATGGTGAATTAATAGAAGATATAGCCGAACTTAAATTTTGATCAATTTGTTTTTCTTGCGAATCAGAATTTACAATATCATATGGTGAATTAGTAGGACAAATAGCCAAACTTAAATTTTGATCAATTTGTTCTTCTTCCGAATCAGAATTTTCACTAAACAAAAAGGAGAGCAAATTGGTCTCGGAGAATTAATTGGCGATTTTAATGTTAAATAATTTGTATTAGATTTTTGAAAACAAACAATATCCTCATCGCTAGAATTTTGAGTTTCGTCAATGTCATTCAGTTCTTCAAGAGTTTGTTTAGTTTTTGTTGTAATTAAGTCCGATTTGTTGTCAATAATGTCATTAAGATCGTCAAGAGTTTCTTGTTGACTAGCTGTAAATAAATATTTTTCGTTGTTCTGTTTGTTGGCATTATTTTGAACTTGGCTATTATAAAATAATTTCATTCAAGTCCTGAATAGTTTGTTGTTGACTAGTTGTAAATACGTCTGTTTCATTGTTTTGTTGGTTTGCAAAATTCTGCATTTGAGTACATGTGTATAAGTCAAAGTCATTGTCAATAATTTTGCTACTCGATGCCAAAAAATTGTCCATTATGAAAAAAAATCGTAATAACAAATAAAATGCCACAAATGTACATAAAAATGTCACCATATATATAAAATTAAATCTTGCCAAATAAAAATGTTAGAAATAAAAATAAAAATTGAAAAATTACCAGTTAGGTTAGGTTAGGTTAGGTTAGGTTAGGTTAGGTTAGGTTAGGTTAGATTAAAAAAGAAGAAACGAAAAAAGGAGAAGGAAAGAAAAAGAAGAAGGAAGGAAAAAGGAGAAGGAAGGAAAAAAGGAGAAGGAAGGAAAACGGAGAAACATATAAAAGAGAAAGAAGGAGGGAGAGAAAGAAGATAAGGTGAGGGTGAGGGGGTTTAAGGGGGCGAAGCCCCCCTTGGGGGTTGGCGGAGCGGGGAGGGGGCAGAAGCCCCGGCAGCCCCCCCCCCGAGGCAACTGACGGGAAAGGGACAGTGAATAAAAAAAAAAAAAAAAAAACTTATGTATTGCAGGTAGTAAAAGTGGTGGTTGATGGGATATATACTTAAGAACATCCACTCGACGATCATACAGTAACATTCGCTGTAATATCAGTTGTCGCTATTATTTTAACGTATAACCAAATTTTTTATCAAATAAATCGATCTAAATCCAAAGTTCCTAACAATGGCAGAAAATATGAATGGAAACGCTGTCCAAATTGAAGAAAATAATATGGAGATCGCCGCTCAAATTGAAGAAAGAGAAGAGATTTTTAATAACTTGGAAGGCGATTCCATCACTTATAAACATTCATTTTTGGACAAGTCATCTAGGCTTGTTAGAAGATCATTCTTATGTAACATCGATATTAATTATATTGAAGAGGAGGAAGAGGAAGAGATGGAGGAAGATGATCAGGAAATTGACGAAGGAGTGGATATGGATGGACAATTACTAAATTTAGGAACCGAGGGTGACGTAAAAGTAAGCAAGTTTAGGGCTAGTGAATTATTTAATAATTTTGAAGAAAAAGATGTATGTGTTATACAAAGCTACTCTAAAATTGAAAGTCGAAGACTAGGAACATTTGCTATTTGCCTTCCTTGTAGTGCAATTCACATGAGATATTTACGGAGAGGGGCAATCCGATCACGTGAGCTGCCACTACAAAAGAGCCTATGTTGTTAGTGCTTCTGATTTACATTGTGCTGTTTGTAGGATACATCTTTTTATACTAATTCCTGAACATGCTTGCTTTTACTGCAACAAAAATGAAAAAAAAGAAATAGAAAATTATATTGTTAAATATTAATATTAAACATAGTTTGTAAATGTGATGGGTAGATTAGTTTAACAATATTAATTTTAAATATAGGTTAGGTTAGGTTAGGTTAGGTTTAATATTAAACATAGTTTGTAAATGTGATGGGTAGATTAGTTTAACAATATTAATTTTAAATATAGGTTATAAACGTAATGGATAGATAATGTCAAAAATATTAATTTTAAACTTAAATTGTAAAGATAATAAGAATACGTCAAGAATATTAATTTAAAAATGTCAAATGTTACTATAAGCGGTTATATATTTTCAGTGCTATATGCAAAATACTTCTTTTTATTCTCTTAACATCTGACACTGTATTTGTAAATGAAATAGTTAATCATATGTAAAAAAAGTGTCGATTATGTCTACTGCCACTAGAAGCACTCATATATTAGCATAACATTTTGTTAACGCTTGTTTCTGTATTCAATTGAGTTTTCTCTTACTTGATGCAAATTATATTAATATTATTAGTATAATTAAAAAGTAGTAGATTAGGCTATGCCGGTCCGACAATCAAAACCGTCATTTTTACATGTAAATTCCCATAAGAAAATTTAAGATTCGATCTGCAAAAGTGGTGCCATTTTAGGGCGTGGCACTTTTTGTGTCAACCCATAACAATTGTTTTGTTATGTAATGTGAAAATTAGTATGTATTAAAAAACTTGTTAGATCATTGTTGTCGTTTCAATATAGGAAAAGGAAAAAATGTGTGTCAATTATTATATATATATTTACATTTACTTTTTTTACAAAATTATTTGTTACCAGAGTTTTCACAAACACAAATTATAAAAAAAATATTATCCTCTTTTAAAATTACAACAAAATGATGTCTAATTACATCTTTGAAGATTTGTACCAAATAGTAATATCTAGTGCGACATACAGGACAATTGTTTACCATTATAGAACAACAATTTTCATCATTCCATCTTAAAATACATTTTAAACAAAAAATGTGGGAACATGTATTTGGTCTACATGAATCATAATATTCGATTATTTCAAAACAAATAGCACAAAACACTTTTTTTCTCTTCACTCTCAGTTTTGTTCAAATTTTTTAAAACAATCCCATTATTTTCTTCTCGAACTAATGGTATATTTTCTTCTTGAACTCCTGGTATAATTTCTTCGAGGCTCTGAAGCGGAATGGATCGATTTCTTTCTCCAACTGATTCACTCATTTTATTTTAATATTATTATTAATAGATTTATTCAACAAAGATTTTCTTTAACAGTCACTCGTACCTTAACATACT